>JAFBJW010001319.1:178272-426549 GCA_016785235.1 Pseudorhombus dupliciocellatus | reverse complement strand
TAGAGCACGCTAACCCTAGCCCAATCCCTAACCCTAACCCTAACATTGGGGATGGAAAATATATCACACAAAAACCACTCGACTCCAAATGACCTGAAATGTCCTCTAAAACACTTTCTGCGGGAAGGAATTTAGCTTTCTGACTTGGTCAAATTTTGAAAAAAAATGTCCTCCCATTGACTTGAATGGGGAAAAGTTTTCGACCCTAACTTTTTTTCTGAAAGTCCTAGAGACTCTTGGTTATCGTCCGTCATTTTAACTCTAGCCCAAGCCCCAACTCTAACCCTAACCTTAACCCTAATCCTAACCACGGCCCAAACCCTAACCCTAACCCTGACCCTAACCGAACAACTAACCCTAACCCTAAGGGGTTAAACACAGCAATGACCCTAACCCCAACGCAAGGAGGAACTTTAAACACTGCTCTCACCCTACAAATAACTTGAAACTCTGCAATGAGCCTAATCTTAACCTCAACACTCACTTAACCCGTTGATAACTTTTGTTAAGCTTGGTATGAAGATTTTCTGTCCCAAGTTTCATCAACATTACACAAAATCTGTGGCACCAGTTCTATTTTCTAGGTTTTGCACATAATCAAATAGAGCAAAACATCAAAGTTGCGTCAATGGGACTGGCCAGGTGCCTTTGATTTATTATTAAGCTCTCTAATGTATGACTCCAATCATGGAAAGCCTTGTACGAAATGACTTGGAATGACTTGCAACAACAGCAAAATGTACATGGGACGACTCGCAACATACCCCAAACGTGCTGCTGTAATCCTCTTTCCAAATGTGTTTTGGTCAGGTGAATCAACATCTGTGGGAAAAAATGCTGATGAAACACATCAAGTGTGCATAAATAGAACTCATTCATCAGAGAGATTTCAAACAGATATAAATGAAAAAAATAGCTCTGAAAAAACAATTCCATTTATTTTTCAGGTATTTGATTGTGTGCAATACTCCAAGGCTCAGCTTGTAGAATTTAGTGACATCTAGAGTTTAAGTTGCATGTCAAAGCTGAAGTTGACATTCCTCATCTCACCCTCCCCTTCCCACTAAAATTCTAGGGTTAGGGTTTGGTAGTTAAGGTTAGGGTTACTGTTAAAGTTAATGAATTCTATGTGAATAAATGCATTTATTTTAGTATTACACAATGGGTCTAGCGTCATGTAAGTCTCCTCCCTGCAAAGGTGATGCCACAGTGAAATGATTGACAGGGTGACTTCACCACTCCACCTCTAACACCGGAGCCTCCGGCATCTCCACCCACTGAGCGTCACGTCTCCTCGACTCAGCTGTCGGAGGACATCCCTCCCGAGTTTCACTTTGCCGGCACTTCTCACGCGCAGCACGCTGATCTCCGCAGTTGCTGCACTTGAAGGCAGCACGGGCTGCAAGTGTAGACATTTTTAGAGATATTTCACGTGTGCTGCACTCACACTGCAGAGTCCAACTATTACATTCATTCTACTTTAAAAGGTTATTTTGGAAGTTGCCAGCGCCGGTGTCTCTCATGCGTCTCCGGGCGGTGCGCCTCTGCGGGCTCCTGGCGGCGCTGTGCGCGCTCCTGGCCGCGCGCTTCTGCGGGGCTTACACGTGTCCGCGCATCTGCCGCTGCAGCCCGGACACTTTCCAGTGCAGCCGGGACTCTCAGCTTGCCTCCCGCCAGACAGCCTCCAGATCCATGGCTCGACTGTGAGTAACACCAACTTTACCCGGGTCCTACTGCTCCTGAACGCATCACCGCACTTCTGCCACAGTTCCACTTGTCTCTTCTTTTCCTCAGGGACATATTATCCCCGACTTCTCTCTTATTAAGCGACTTGTTGTTTTTTATGATATGATTTGTCATAAATGTAACAGCTGCTCGAGGATGGGCTGATGGTGCATTTTGTTCCTGTTATTTATTGCAGGCAAATGTGGAGTTTACAACTTTATTTCTGCTTTTTACAGGAGGTTCACCCATCTGCCCTTGAAACAAGTCCCCACTCATGCCTTCAAGGAGCTGATCAACATCACGGTGATGTATGTCCACTGCAGTGCTTCCTGTACACTTGTTAAGGGTCAACAACCGCACATTTCGAGTGATCGATATTCATTATTGTTTCAGTTAAATTCTAAAACACACATTATACTATTTTGTATTATTTTGAGAACGAGAGAGAGAGTGATGACTGTTCAAACTTCTACAAAAAATTAATTGTGTTGTGTATTCACCCTAATAACACAACAGGAATGATTTGTGAAAAGTGAAGCTCAAATATATTGTCTGTGCAACCCCAAATAAACCTAATATTATCAATATTCAGTGTGCAAATTCAGTAAAAACGTCGGACAATTAGAAAACCTTTTTAAAATGAACCAACGCATTCCTCCTCTATATTGATGTCTATAGGGGAGACATTGTACAGACTATTCATCATGTCCATTTTGTATTTTTACTATAGCATTTAGAGAGTTACAGCACATATGGGTCAAGAATTAAAAAAAAATCCTCTGAAGAAGCAGCCTGTGGTGAACTCTGAAAAAGGTGGTAGAAAGCTGAAAAAGGAAAATTTGATTATTAGATAATGACACAACAATGGAAAAACTCTAAGCGAGAAATATGTAGAAATCACACTTGAAAAAGGATTTTTTTTTTTTCTCTTTCCATGGCCAGGTTAACAATTACTAAGACTCCCTATAATGCAGTTGGACCCTACTTTATAAGCCTGAAAGCCATGCGTGCCATTTTCACTATTATAAGTAACTAGGTACTTGTCCCATTTAGTCATCAGGAATAGAGATGGGACTGTTATGTGTGCCAGTTATGACAGTAACCTGCAGAGCTCCATCTGTGTATCCACAGAGTCTCATGTTCAGCATTTTCACATAAGAGGGGCATTATGTTCACATTTCATCTTTTAACAATAGAAAAAGAAACACATTTATTTTGAAAGTTTCAGATCCTTTTCTTTTTTCAGCCCAGAGCAGAGCCATGTAAAACCCGTGTCAAGGTGGAATGACATAAGTAGCTGCATGTGGTGCGTCAGCGTCCTCCAGATGATTGTGTGAAAAAAAGCTCTTCGCAAGCACTCAGTGGTAATTATGAGGTAGGACAGTGCAATCAGAGGAGGGGTTAAGAGAAAAAAAATCTCTCACTCTCTCTCTCTTTCTCTCTCTCTCTCTCTCTCTCTCTCTCTATATATATATATATATATATTTATATACATACAAGCAGCACTCTACAGATAGAGTCATTTAATTGATTCTCAGTTTGAAATGGAGGCAGGGTTGCGTTAACCCTAAAGTGTCGGCTGATTACAGCAGAGAGAGGGAGACAGAATCTGTAATTACTAAAAAAAAAGATGGAGAGAGCGGGGAAGTCAGCCATCAGAGAACAAAGTGTTCAAGGACAAACCAAGAACTCTCGTTGACTTTTGTTTGTCTCCACTCGTCTTTGTTTAGTCCTCGTTTTTAAACTTCTTCACTTCGTCTTCTTGGCCCAGATGCATCCTTGATGTATGTTTAGAGCTTTTCCTAACTTTAGGTGGTGCTACTGTGTATGTGTGTGTGTGTGTGCCCTAGAAGCATGAGCTGTATACTAAAATGTCCCTAGCGGTTTGTATCCCTGTATCAATCAACACTGTCCCATTTCAGAGAAAGACAGTACATAAATCTGTGACGCACTCTCATGTCACTCTTGATACTCTCCTCACTAAAGATCCACATTTGCCGCCTGGATCTGAGAGAATTCCAGAGTCATTTGTTCATCTGTTGACTGATGTGGAGCCATGTCTTTGTTGTCACAGTGAGATTTCCCAGAGCGACTGCATCACGCAGATCCAGCGACACGCCTTCGTCTCCCTCCACAGCCTGGCACAAATGTAAGTGACACCTACATTCTACCACACGTCACATTCGAACGCCATGAAAGCAATTATTCATCTGAACAGCTGCTGTGCGTTTGTTGCACTCCATTTAAGTGCCGTCTCCCAATTACGAAGCGTCGTGTTTCATCCTCATAGCAGCTGATGGATGCGAGGGATTGTTTCTTTGTTTTTATGACTTCACTTGGAGTGACTCATATTTGTTTGCAGTTCTGTGCAGAACATCAACAGTTTGAGGTCGATTGAAAAAGGGGCGTTCACTGACCTGCCCAAACTAGAATATCTGTAAGTCCTAATTTTATATTATATTATATTATTATGTTCATCACACCTAGTTTATCAGCAATGAAGATTTTGTAGTTTCATGAAAAGGTTAAAGGTAACAGGGCACTTGAACTGGAGCCAATGTTTACATGGACACATGTATTATTCAATATTTACCTGATTAAGGAAACACCCTGATAACATGCTGCCTTGTAAACAGCACTTTCTGAATAACTTAGCCTACAAGGTCATAGTCAAAAATATATTCTATTAGCAACTCTTGTAAACATCACAAAGGTAATTGTGTAATTTGGAATATATAACTATATAAGTAGGCATCCAACAAGTGGGGGAGATTATGGGAACTGTAGGAGCTTTTGCTCAGCTTGAGCTTTATTAGAGCTTCAGAAGTTTCAGTCTCTGTTACGGGAACTTTGACTCTTCTTTATTTTTCATTCAAATGCAAGTAATTTCCTTTGATTCCTAAATCATTTTATTGTGGCAAATTACTGTTGTTCCCTTCCTCCAAATCTTCTCTTGTCAAATCTTAGTTCTATGTAAATGGAAGTCAATATGGAGATACTTTTAGCTATTGAACATTTATCTCTTCTAGTTAACACTGAGGACAGATATAAAAGAGCGACGTGATGAAATAAGCATCATTTACACCAAACAGTTTTCCAGAACTGGCTCCTTAAATCTCTCGTCCGTCACTGTCGCTTCTCCTCACAGGAGCATCTCTAACACAGGGCTGACAAACTTCCCAGACTTCACCACCATCTCCACGTTGGTGCCTAGCATTATTCTGTGAGTAATCCCATTATAGAAACACTTCTCTCAGTTGGATTAGTCTTTACCGCATGTCGCAAGACTGCAGTGTTTATCATGTTCTTACCCTCAAGCGCAATCCAAGTTGCTCACTCTGAGGCCAGTTTTAGTTTTATCTGTCAATGTCACAATGCCACCAACCCTCCAACAAATCCTCCAACTGGGTCACAGTGAATCCCGCTGCTTGATTTTTTTTTTTTTATTGCATATACATCATTTTGTCTAAGCGATTATTTGACTGGTGGATGTTATCTCTTCTGTGTGCAGAGAGATGGAAGACAACATGAGGATCAACTTCATTCCTGCCAACTCCTTCCAGGGCCTCACAGTCGAGTATGTTGACATGTGAGTACAAGCGCCAGATTCTTTTTTGCTTCTGTATTTCCAGAGCTGAGAGCAACAATTTGTCACCAATGGATTTTGAATTATTTTTGTATATGCATATGAAATTAAATGTTTGGTTCTCCAACCTTGGTGATGGATGCTCCTGTCAAAGAACTAAAATTTAGAACATTGGGTCCTTGGCAGGAACCTGGTTAGAAACGGCTTCAAGGAAATTAAGTCTCATGCCTTTAATGGAACCAAGCTCAACACATTGTAAGTATCCGGACCATAAGATGTTTTTCTCGTGCAGTAATAAGCAGCAACACCAATTGATGTTTTCTGTGAAGTGTGGTGTTCAGGCTAAGTTTTCTCTTTTACCTAATCATAGAAAACGGAACGTACCAGGAAACAGACATCATGTGAGACTAAACAAAGATTGGAAGCCTTGTTGTTTTTTTTCTTTTTCTCTGCCCTCGTACGGCTGAATGTTGATGGGGATGAGATATGTGCAGACACCATGCAGTCTAAAAATAATGTTCATCTTCTTCCATGTCAAATTGAGAAATCTAAAAGTAGATGAAAAATGGTTTGAGGCACTGTTGGCCATTATCTTGTCATTTTACATTTTCTATGATGTTGCATGCTAACTGCAAAAGCTACAGTTAGGAGTGTGTAATGTTTTTTTTTTTTTTTGTCTTTTGTAGGATTCTGAGAGACAACAAGTATCTCAGTTACATTCAAGAAGATGCTTTTGAAGGAGCCACAGGACCAAGTTCTCTGTAAGTAGCAACCGTTACTGGCATTCACTGATAATTCTAAGCAGAGGAGCTCAGTACGTACATAGGGTCACATGTCATAATTCTGACATCCTGTCAAAAAATATTTCTACACATTCACCGATACCCAACCATATGATAGCTGGATATTTTTTTAGAATTTGATCAAGAAGAAAACAACACAATGTACAGTATCAAAAGTTAAGATGTTTTCATATAAAATAGCCCACCTCAGAATTTTTTAAAGACATTTCTGCATCATACAAATGTTCAAAGATTAATCTGAAAAGAGGACAACCAATCTTTGTTTCTTAAATCAGCAGAATTGTGGAGATTATATTTGAACTGGATTCAGTTAAGCAGGAATATTTAGAACAGTGTTTTTCATTTCATTCTATAAACACCAGGCTAGCGACAGCGTGTCTGTGTAAACAACCAACAAGGCAGCCAGGACTGCTGAACTCTGATTAGAACTGAAGAGCGCACAGCTCGGCAAGGTCTCTTGATTGTGGGTTACCCCATTTGATGACATGAAATTCCCCATTATCTTGGAACTCACTGACATAAACTGATGAGCAAATGTCAGGTTAAAAGTATCCAATCAAATGAAGTAACAGTGTGGAGACTGAATATGATTTTTACTCCTGAGTAAATTACCACCGTGCATTTTGAAAGTCAATGTCGTCTCTTTAGAAAAACCTAATTTAAGGCCTGACTGCCACTGTCACTGGGATCACCTGTTGGAGATTGTGAAGATTTACCTGATACAGTATTTTCTTTTACAAACAGCAATGTCATGGGAAAGCCTGGCTCTGTATTTATCCAGCAGGGATTAAATCAGCCATGGCATCCAAGACAAGATGGAAATTGGTAGTAACTTTACTCATTGTCACTAAAATGTTTGTCTTTGTTTGGGATTCAGGGATGTTTCCTCCACAGCGCTGAGCTCCCTTCCACCTAAAGGGATAAGGCAAGTGGGCTTCCTGAAAGCCAGCTCTGCCTTTGCCCTCAAGAGCCTCCCTCAGCTGGACAGCCTGGCTGAGTTGCTGGAGGCTGAGTTCACATATCCCAGCCACTGCTGCGCCTTCAACACGTGGCGTCGGAAAGAACGGTAACAGATCAACAAATCCATCCGCATCTGCTTAAAAAAACTAAAGCTCATTGGAATGAATAGTTTGGTCATTTGCAGGTGACTAATCTAATATTTTATTTTTATGAAAAGGGAAAGTGCCTTGAGGAACTTTTCAAAGTTTTGTGATCTCAGCGAAACATATATGTAAGTAGTGGGCTCCAGGAGAATTTTATATTTTCACTAACAGCATCTACCTCTTTAAAAACTTTCAGTAATAAAACCATTAGATTGAAAAAACAAAGACCACATTTTTACATCTGTGTATCTTTCAGAACACCCACCTCTGATGACGTGTACCCTCTTGACGACATCAACTTCCAGTATCTTGACCTGGAGTTTGATTGTCTTATCAACCCTATGATCAAGTGCACCCCCAAGCCAGACGCTTTCAACCCCTGCGAGGACCTGCTGGGCTTTCCCTTCCTGCGCTGCCTCACCTGGTTAATCTGGATTTTCGCTGTTACCGGAAACCTGGCAGTTCTAGTCGTTCTTCTCATCAGCCACCGCAAGCTAACCATCTCCAGGTTTCTCATGTGCAACCTGGCTTGTGCCGATCTGTGCATGGGGCTCTACCTGATGCTCATCGCCTTCATGGATCATTATTCCCGTCACGAGTACTACAACCACGCCACCGACTGGCAGCTGGGGCCTGGGTGTGGCATCGCAGGGTTTCTGACGGTGTTTGCCAGTGAGCTCTCAGTGTATACGCTGACTGTGATCAGCATCGAGCGCTGGCACACCATCACCAACGCCATGCACGTCAACAAGAGGCTGCGGATGCACCATGTGACGACCATGATGGGGGTGGGCTGGGGTTTCTCTCTACTGGTCGCCCTGCTCCCTCTAGTGGGGGTCAGCAGTTACAGCAAAGTGAGCATCTGTCTCCCCATGGACATTGACACGCTGGGCTCGCAGGTCTACGTGGTGGCTGTGCTCATCCTCAACGTCGCCGCTTTCATCATAGTCTGCTACTGTTACGTCTGCATATACCTGAGCGTTCGCAACCCAGAGCAGTCATCGACTCGTCACGGGGACACCAAGATTGCCAAACGCATGGCTGTGCTCATTTTTACTGACTTTATTTGTATGGCGCCGATCTCCTTCTTCGCCATCTCTGCAGCCCTACGCGTGCCTCTCATAACCGTCTCTCACTCAAAGATCCTGCTCATCCTTTTTTATCCCATCAACTCCCTCTGCAATCCCTTCCTATACACCATTTTCACTCGGGCCTTCAGGAAG
Source organism: Pseudorhombus dupliciocellatus (assembly GCA_016785235.1). Lineage (NCBI taxonomy): Eukaryota > Metazoa > Chordata > Actinopteri > Pleuronectiformes > Paralichthyidae > Pseudorhombus > Pseudorhombus dupliciocellatus. Next base: position 418,109 of record JAFBJW010001319.1, on the reverse strand, counting down.
GACGTGCGCCTGCTGCTGAGTCGCTGCTGCTGCCAGGCCAGCGCCGACTTCTACAGGTCACAGACTCGGCCGTCACACCCCACCTGCACCCAAAAGAAGACCACCAGAAGCCCTCACTCCCATAGCTTCTATGCGTATCACGTCAAAATAAGAGGTTCCTTTTTAAACAGGGGAACCACATGACCCTTGAAGTAAGAGAATGTTGTTATGAACTGAAAGGCAGCATCGCCTGTCTTTTGTAAAATGTAGCATTTCTTCAACTTAGGTCAGATCTTGAGTTTTGTCTATAGCAAGCGTCACATCGGCTTCTTTTACACTGTGAATTATTCGTCGTGACATTAGGCCACGTGATAAAGATAACAAGTGCCAACTCAACTGTACAGCTATTCAAAAAAAAAAAATCACATGTCTGGTAATATAGTTAGATGAAATTATATATAACTGCACTTTAGTAAGATATTACAAGAAATGTAGTTCTGTTAAAGATCAAGAAGTGTAAATAAGAGATTATTTATTTCCCTGTACTTTGAAAGATTGAGTTCTAAGTTGTTGAATGGAAAGTGAAAAGTGAGCAAACGTGACTGTTTCATTACAGATGAGATGTACTGCCATCTATTGGACTCAAGAGATACAGGACCCACAGGAGCACAGCTGTGGCCTCGTTTATGAGAAATATATCTGTTTCCTTCACTTTCAAAATAAGACTTAAATAAAAAAAAAATTACTTTGTTCAACAGCTTGGGTTTGTTTTTTACCTGTTTAGGAAACAGCTGTCAAGAGAAAATATAAAGATTCACAATCTGAACCCCCCAGTTCTTTTCCACATTCTCTTTAAAAGACTTACACATTAATTCCCCTATGTTCTCATTGCTGTTTGTCTGTCTGGTTGCAGATTATACAAAAACTACTAAACCATTTTTATTGGAACTTGGTGGTATGTGGGCCAAGGAACAAACATTAATTGAGAGATAGTGCAGAGAGACATCACAGAGACATCTTCTCCTTTGTGGTTGATAGTTTCATAATGTGAGATATTTTGTCATTATGAACGATTTGTGCTGCACTGTACTAACATATCATATTTTTGTGAACTTGACATAGCAACAGCAGCAAGGACTTTCCAAGCATCGTCTGCTTTTGATTCTTGGTTCACACAAAACTACTTCAGAGATTATACAACAAAAAGACCTTGAAGCGGTTGGTGTGGCTCCAGGGGGGGCGGATCCAGTTTTTTTTTTAACGTTCAACATTTTCATTCTCTGAATAATTCAGGGGTCTTAATGTGAAAAAATGTATGTTTAGGGGACTGATATCACATTTGATGTTTTTGAGTGTGCAATCAAAATTAAACTCCATATTTTAGTCAAGATTTTAAATCAATTTCAGTGTGCAGGCTGGCATTTATGAATTATGTCTTTTCACTTTATACACAGCAGACAATGGATCTATTTGATTTCAGTCTTTGAATGGAGAAAAAAAGAAAAAAAAAATCCCTAATTGTAAAAACTGATAGGACAATGAGGGAACAGCGGCTTTGAACAGAAAGAACAGAGCTTATCGACTCCACCACCGCAGTGCAGTCAAGTGTATTTGATTCATGATCAAAAGGCAAAAACATTACAATGCCAGAAAAATCAAACGGCATGTTGGTACCTTCACAGCAACATATTCATGACAAAGAAAAACAATCTCTGAGTCGCATACTGTTTTGTTCAAAAGAAAACTATTAAACAGAATATTATACAACACAAATTCATGCTGGTTTTCTCCGTAAATTGGATTCACAGGCAACACTGTACGTTATCGTTTGTAGCATCATAAATGACGCAGGATTGCCCTGGTAATTACCTAACCCCCCTCCAGAAAAAAGAAAACAAACAGAAGCATCAGTAATTTTGCACAGCAGTGTTTAAACTTGCAGCTCTGTGAGCCAAATTACACCAACAAGAGGTCTCAATTCAATAATTGTATTTCCCTATTAAATCATGCTTTCCCTCTTTCAACACAATTATCTGATGTGTTCAGCAGAACTAAAGCTCATTACCACTCAGCTTCCCCCACGGCTTTAGAGAACACATAGTCCCTGCCCGCGTAGCACATCACACCATCTTTCAAATGAAACTTCCAGCGGTTCTTGCTGCGGTGAATCTGCAATTGACGGTACATTTTGCAATATTAGCAGTCGGTAATCAGTGCTCGGCTTTGCAGAGAGATTTACATGTTTCACTTACTTTGTCGTACTGGCAAACAATCACGTTGTCGGTGTCAAAGAGATCCGGGATGTCCTGCTCAATCACATCATCACCTGAGTTTAAGGGATCCTCATGAACAGAATGCAATGAAATATTAATTTTTTGCAAGAAAAAGATGTTTTTAAAAAAAAAAAATCAATTTCGAAAGTTCAGAATGCAATCAATGAATTGCAAAAAAATCCAAAAAAATTAAATTCCTTGTTAATTACCTCGTCCTCTGCAGAGAGTTTATCTGCTTCCTCGCTGTCACTGCTGGAGGAGATGCTGTTGCCGTCGCTGCTTCCCCCTCCCTCCTGCAGAGCCTTTATGGCCTCTGCATTGATTATACCCAGAAAGTCATTCTCCTCCAGCGGACCACCGCCCTCCTCTTCGACATCCGAGTTGTCTGTGGCACCGTCCAGCTGAACAATGTCAGACAGTTCACTGTAGCTGTAGTCAAGGTCCAGCTTTGCAGGAAATGCAAGGGGAAAGGTCACTGTCAAGCCATTTGAAATTTGAACTTGTGTGTGACCGACTATGGTTCTCTTCACTATTTGATTTCAGACTGGAATTTGCTTCAAATTACCTCACAGCAGTTTTGTTTGCTTTTAAAATACTGAGGCTATTGAGGTTGTAATGGAATCCACATTTACGTTATTTCAATTTAAAAAATTCAATTAATATTTCTTTCCAAAGTTTTTATTTAACATTTAACTTTTAGTATCTCATCTACATGTTCATATGCTGCTTTATGATCTGTTTTCTTTTCTTTAAATTAAGCCCCCTAAAGTGTGTTAATAAATATTATTTCCAAAAACAACAAAAAACACCACATATTCGGGCCTTTTCCTATTATAATGCTATATAAAGGTAATATTGTAATTTTTTTACCCCAGCGAGTACATCCTCGGTCTGATCTTGAGTCATGGCAGGCGCCAGATTCCTCCTCTGTTCTGCCTTCTCTCGCTCCTCTTCAATCACTTCTTTCAGGATGTCATCTATGTCTGTGCTCTTCACCTCACTTGTATTCGCCAACGCCTCCTCTAATAACAGGCTGCATGGCGAGGAGGTCATACTGAAGTTCACAGGTTCAAGTTGGTCATTGGGCTCATTTTCTTCTGCCCTTGGAGAGCAGATGACAGGGAGCTGCGTGGTGTCAGCAACATGTGGCCGCTGGACGGGGCTGCTCTCTGGACTGGATAAATCCGGCTGCGGCGACTGGGGGGCGGAAGGTGCTGGAGTAGGGGGTGGCACCACCTGCTGTGGAGGATTGGTACTTGGAAGGGCTTTAGTTGACTGAGGCGCAGGAGCTTTATGTGAGAGGTGGGGTACAGGCTTCTGACCCACCGGGGCCTGAGTAACCACGACAGGAACATTGACCTTGTAAAGTTGACCTTAGTGAAACAAAGGAAGAGGGTGAGTGTAATTTCTAATAGTTGGTCCAGCCTGAAAGCTCCAACAAATGTTAGCCCATAGCAGGTGAAGCCATTTCATACCAGAGGCTGTTTGTAGAGTGACTCCTGCTGGTATCTGCACAGGGTAAGCTAACCCAGCGGGAAGAGAAAAAGTAGCAAGTGTCTCTGAGTTGTTCTGCAATTAAACATTGTGTGTAAAGGAGTTAAATACCTTACGATGACAACCATCTCAATTGACATGTAAGTCTGTGGCTGCCACATGATGACTTTAGACTTTAAGAACTTACTGGTTTAAGGGAAATTAAATTGAGCACATATACACAGAGTCTTTCATTTAAAAAAAAGACCACATGAATTGAGTCAGGCACATTTCGGTGTATTATATATCAGTGCTATAAATCCTTTGGTAGTGATAAAAGTTTACAGAAAGAATTCTCATGTAAGGTGCCATATGATATCAGGTAGGAGATGCACTGTAACTCTGGATTAGACTTGCCTTAACTGGGAACCTGTGGATACTCTGCCTTGCGGGGATCACGACTGAGGCTGGCAGCGGAAAACAGATGACAACAGGTGACGCACACATACACACAGTTATCTTTCTTACTCTACACACCCTGCATTAACCATGTTGGGACCAGTTGAATTGTGACCTGTAAGCTCTTGGTCCATCTGGCCATAGTTGTCTGGGAGCTGCAGCACAAAGTTGGATGAGTTGATGTTATTCTTCCTGAAGTCTTCCATGGCTTTGGACTGCATCATCTTTGACTCCCAGAGCTGCACAGAGAAGAGGAGATAGCGGTCTGTCTTCCTGCTGGGGTGCACACCTCCCTTCTGCATTGTACGGCTCGCTGTAACTGACAACCACAGTGGAGGAGATGTGTGCTGCAGTTTGCTCACTTGTCTTAAATCGTCCAGGACGCGGTCTTCCAGCCCTTCATCCTGGAACAGCTCCCTCATACTCTCGATCACGTCATCAATTATGGACAAGTAGAGTTTGGCCTGAACAGGGTTACAAACACTTCAAAGTCAAGCTGCTCCGCTGCTTGTGAGGATGAACAGATACATTTACTAACCAAACTCCATTCAAAAACACGCATTTTCTGTGTGCATTCTTGCTGTAAAACACAGGCGCATTCTCCCTAATGTGACTGAGGACGTTTAATGAACATTCTAAATACACTCTTCATTTCGGCTCACATGTAAAAAACCATAGCATTCAGTAATGTGCGTTTTCACCTCAGGTTAGATTCCTCATTCATTTAAGTCAAACAAACGCGAACTGAGCAAATACCTGGTGGCTAACAATGAAGCTAGTTGACAGGCTACACACGGCTAAATAGATTTGCTATGAGTTAGCTTTTAGCAAAACGGGCTAAAAACAAACAAAGCTTACCACCGGACCCATGTTGGACAGCATGGTTCTGAAGACAGCTGGACTTCCATCAAAGCGGACAGAACGCTGGTTTGTTTTGGCTGCAGCTCCTTGATGAACACACAGGTGACAGTGATCAGGCCACAGGGGTGCTCCAAGCTCTTCCAGGGCACCTAGGGGCCCCAAGACCCAACCCACCCCCCTTTTGAATTAAGTGCCTCTACAAACGTATCCAGCTAATGTCTGTCTGTATGTGGAACACTTATCCTACAAACAAATCTTGTTATTTTTGACTTTACAATTTGGTGAGCGGGAGTGCTGTCTTGGCATAACATCATAAGAAAATGGAAAATGTGAATTACATTGCTGCACTACTTTATGTTGAATTGTAGAGCATTTATTTTTGAAAAGTTGTGCACTGAAGTCTGAGGATTGTACAGATTGTTTAACAGACTTCATGCAATGTATGGAAAAAAATAACAACAGTTTGGGAGATTTAAAAAACTGTAATAAATAAATTTTAAGAAAAACATTGACTCTAATTATCTACTTCATGTATGTAAACCAGGTAAATCTGCACCATATATATATATATATATATATATATATATATATATAAAAAGGACTGCGCACAATATCCACAGTGAACGCAATAAAAAAGGGACAGCTTATTGTTTGCCCTGGCGTCAGTGCAGCTTCATTTACATAGCCCATAATAAATTTGAGGGGGTACTCGCAAAGTTTACTGTGGAACATAATCAGTGGTTTTCCGGGGGCCCCACTCTGCTTTAGGCCCCAGGCGATTTTCTGCTTTCCCTGCCATCTTGCAACAACCCAACAAAATAGCAAGAGTTCTGTTTAATGTACTAACAGCAGGGGGTGAAAATGGTGGGTACCCCTGCAGGTCATTTTACTGGGGCCTCAAATACTTTAATTTAGCAACAGTAAAACCAACAGACGAAAACACAACACAAACACCCTGATGCTGAATATGCTTCAGTGCCTGAGCAGTGGCTTATCTCACACATGTAGTTTCAGAGAGCTGTGGTTACCCAATGCCTCAAAGATATTCCTGTCCAACAGAACATTTCCATTAGAGTTCTCTGGTTACTCTCAACAGAGGGCTTACACTTTTCCACAGTGCTGGGTGCTCAGTACAGTTTTCTCATCCCATGAGTGCTTATGACAGGAGATAAAAAATCTTTCAGCCCTTCACAAAGTGCAGTGTATCTCAGGGTTCAATAGATTTGCAGCAGCAGCAGGAGAACCCTTCCTACTCTGAGCATCTGATCGCCAACACAAGGACTCTTTCGACACTGTGGGCTGACTCCTCTGATGAGGAGGAGGGCTGAGGCTGAGGAGCGGCAGCATCACATGGCACTGTTGTTACTCCAGTCACGAAAACGATCAGGCACAAATGGATACACAGCTACTGATAGATAGCGATGATACAGATGCTTCACTTGGAGAATATAAGATATTATCCTTCACAGACCTGCACAGAGCCAGTTTGTCCAGGTTATTGGGACCATAACCAGCTCTTGGTGTTTGAGCTTCTGCCATTAGGAGTTTTTAAGGATTAGTGGAATTGCTTTCAGAGGATAACTACCCTACATATGCATGCTAGACATCCATCTGTCATCAATACCACTTATTCCTGGGGGCCAATCCCAGTGGCTGAGAAATGGGGCCAACACGCAGAGACAAACAACCATTCACACTCATGTTCACACCAACTGATAATTCAGTCACCGATTAGCCTAACCCCAATCTTCTGTGTTAACCACTGAGAAATCATGCCACCCCTTAAAATAGACAGAGAGATTTTATGCTTTCGCCACATTCCAAGATGCAATTAATGCTTTGGGACTTAGGGACTTAGTCTAACAAGCTATAAAGAAGTTTAAAGTTTTAGTAGTGGGAGTGAGAACAGAGCACTTTATTCCAGTCTTGGGAGGACCTTGGAAAAAGTACCAGGAGTCTTACAGGTTTATTTCAATTTTTAATCTTGATGTGCATAATATCCAGCTTAAGCCAGGTACCTCATACATACAAATAATCACTGAGAGGCCTTGTTGCCTCAACACTCTTTCCCATTCAACCTATCCACAACCCAGAGGCAGAAAGATCACATAATAAAGATTTGATTTGTTTAAATAACGTTACTGTTCTCCAGAGATACAACTTGGTATAAAGTCAAAGGTAAGGTCGAGGTAAGGAACAAAAGTAATGAGTTGTATTTGTCTAAGGAAAAACATATTCTATCCCTTAAACATAATATTAGTACCCTATGTTGCATAGTGTATTTTGCACAGTTAAGTTTGTGAAAAGCTGTTACTAGATCGCTGAAGGTGGGACACACTGCAGGTTAATCCACCTTGTTATGTGATGACAAACCACAATTGCTGTTTCACTGTGTAAGTGCACTTTGTATTTGGCAAAAGCATAATAGTCACCCTTCATAAAATTATTCCAACAGGGGTTAGAAATTATTTTGTTGTGTGATGGTCTCATGTTGCTGTGAAAACATTGTAACATGTGATTAAATGTGTTAAAAGGATTTTGCCTGACATACTGACGCACAGGGTTACCTGTGTGCAGAGGTTCTCAGAATAATAATGCAGTTTACATGGAGAGCAATATTCTGACTGATTTTATTCTGATTAAGACATTAGTATGATTACGATGTTAATGAGTTGCTAATAGAATATTTTATTCATTCATTTATTCATTTAAATGTGACAGATAATAGCCTGATTATGACTCAAACATGCTGTGAAAACTGGAATAAGACCTTATATCAATATGTATATATGTCTTATGTACATTATCCTGAGCAGAACCTTATTCAGGTTAAGGTAATCTAAGTCTTGTTGAGACTACTGTCTTAATTGTGTTAAACTTTTAATATTGGTTTCCATGTAAACATGTCTTCTACCAAATAATATTTAGTATTAATGCAGAGAAGTTGTACCTAAATGAATCAGTTTGTAACTATGTCATGTTTAAATAATGCACGGCAAAAACAAGGGTCAGACCCTAATCCTCTGATGCTAATTTGTTTTTCTAACACACAGTGAACATTTCTCATTACTGACGCCTTTCATCTCATTCAGTCTGTTTGGCAAACCTTTGTTGCCAATCGTTCTGAGAGCAGTGCAGATGATGCAAGCTTATATACATTAGTCATATCAACCAAAATCTTACAGTTAATTAATCTATTACATGTAAAGTGCTAGGTAAAATGACCATGTTAAGTTTTGATTAGGTCTAGACTAACTGAATCTCAACTGAAAGGATACAAGATTGGTTACCAGGCTGTGTAATTAGATGAATGCAACACCAGATATAAGCAGGAAGTCCCTCATCACCCTTGTTTTTGTTCTTTTTTTATTATCCCTTTTGACTACTGAAAAGATCTGAGGAAATGTCTTAGACCAGGGGGATGACATCGTCATCAGAGCTTTGTTAATCGTCACTGTGTCATACAGCCAGATTGCCTCTCTGGCTCCGTTTCAATCCATTTCTTCTCAACTTCCAGCTAAAAAAAACAGAACAATATTAAACAAGTCCTACATAAAAATTGGTACATCCATTGAGACAAGATCAATTTGACTCTTTGCTTAAATATCTTACCTGACAATGATAGCGTGTCCAACTGGTCAGATGTTTCTGAGGCTGGATGTCATTCGTGGTGCCCAGAGACTTCACCCTGGTCTGTGACACGACGGCTCCCATTATTTCACATTCCATAGTGACGAAAGGGTACCAGTCCTTTGGGATCTCCTGATCAGATCCCAGCTCTAGCTTGCAGGAGAATGAATGGGGATGATCCACTGCTGCAAAAAAGCAAAAGGAGGTCACTTGTAGTTAGGGTAGTACACCATTTAGAGGCAAACGTGCTGTGAATAAGCACAAGTGACTGAGGACAGGTATCTAATGAGAAGCAGATGAAAGGCTAAAATTAATCTCTCAGAAATGTGTTACCCATATTTTTCGCTGGCAGCCTCTCGATCCTCCACACGATGGCTGAATATACATTCTCATACTTGACAGTGCCGATGGACACCTGCATGACAGGCTGCGAGTCCGCGCTGCTGACAGAGCCCAAGCAGGCATTTCTGTTCATACGGGCTTTCAGTGACCTTTGTCGCAGCAAGGCCACCGTCTGTGTCACTTTGACCCAGTCGCCTGGCACTGGCACACGGATCACTACATTCTCACACAGTGGGTACCGGCCAGACCCCACTACAGAAGAACGAAAGCTTGGCGACATGTTGAGAAAGGCCTGGAGCTCCACGTAGGCACCTTGAACTGTGACCACCGCTTTGATCGAGAAAGGAATTTCTGTGCAACCCAGAGTTGTCGTCTTGAACCTCATGAGCTCAACTCTGCAGGCGTCAGGAGGTGAGAACTTTATAAGTCTGGACCTCGCAAATTCTGCCTCATTCACGCATTGGTGGAAATGACAGTCGGCGATCTCCATCCAGACTTCGTTGCCCTCGTCGGACCCGTAGCTGGAGTTACAGCGCAGAAGCCCAAGATCATTAAGGGCAAGAAAACAATCCCCTAGTCCATTCAGAAAAGCGAGACAGTGAATCTGGGTGAACCCTGCCCGCTCTATGACTCCTCCTGACTTGTCCAGTTGAACCCAGATATGATCTGTGATCTGCAACGACAGCTCCTGCTCCTCGTGGTGCCGCCGCTGCTGATGGGGTAGACCCAGTTTGAAGATTTCCTCTTCCATGGTCACTACCATGTCCTCCATGTCATCATGCACCGTGGAGCCGAACTTGAGCAGCTGCTCCACCTCTGCCTCGTGACTAACCTCCAACTTCGGGTGGTAGCGTTTCTTTTCTGTGTAGGAGAAATGCTCCACCTTGACCGTGAGGACTTTTCGGGGCTCGCCGTAGCTTTCCAGTTTAAGGTCCGAGAGCCTAAACTGTGGGAGGAGCTGGAACTCCTTGTATGGCTTCTCCAGTCCTTTCTCATAATACATTTGCAGCACACCCCCCGGCAACAAGCGGAGGTAAATTGGGCCCCACTGTCGAGAGGACATGCGGTTCTTTTTTTCAGGAATCCTGAGCATGACAGACCAGCCGTCTCTTTTCTGTGTGCGGAACAGACCTCGAGGAACAAACTGAGATGAGTCCTCACTAAACACCTCAGTTGTGCAACTTAGACGCCTCTGCCCATCATTTTCTGTCTCTGTCTCATGGTCTGTTTGTGCTTGTAAGCCTTCTAGCTTGTGGCAGACATAGGAGAAGGAGCTCTGGAGGTGGTCACGTGGAGGCTCGTGGCCGTCTTTGGTCCGAATAAAGAAACGTGGTAGGCTGTTGTCACATTCTGAGTCAGAGGAGGAACTGTCCACATCTGCACTATGTCCAGATCCATCCCAGAAAGGATTGTAGTGTCCTGAGTTCCCCTGGAAAGAAGGAAAAGGGCTTCGTCCATCTGAGGTTTGACTCAAGGCCTCTGGTGCAGGAGAAGGGGCAGAGGTGGTCGACGCACTGGACAAACTCCGGAAGAAATCGTTCCTTTCCCATGTGCTGGAGGGATGTGAGGACACGCCGCTAGATGCCCCACTTACCGGAGTGCTAAAGGGCGTGTTACATGGTACACAGGAACTGCCACTAAGACTCGAGTGGCTTTGAGGGGATTCCAGCGAAGGATTGAAGCTCCATGAAGTGTCTCTGATTGGAGGAAGCACTAATTTCAGACCATTGGGACGTGGTACAGAGGCTTTGATAAGGCCTGGTGCCTGCAAGGGCTTCTGAGTTGAGGCGAGGGGTGTGTTGTCATCTTCAAATGTGACCCAGTTTGAATGATTGGTAGAACACATGGCTGCAGATGACTGGTGCCCGGTCCCCAAAAAAAAAAAAAGATTAACGTTTCCCCAAAAAAAAAAAAAAAAAAAAAAAAAAAAAGTCCTTCTTTGCTGGATTAATTATCCCCCACTTCAAGAGCGCCTCTTCTGTAAGAGAACACATTAGAAGAATTAGATAACAATGAAATAACTGAAGTTTTTCCAAACGTAGCATTTTGAACAGATCAGTTCTGAACTTGAAAGTATGAACAAGTCCACTTATGCTGCCAGTAGAAAAAAGCAAGCTCTGGGGGGGGTATAAATAAAACATATTTCCTTAATGTACTCCATGAAAGCTTAATGAGAGACTGACCTTGAAGCCCTGGAATAAGTTCATATGTGTTAACACCACAATTAACTCAAGTTCAATTGAGTGGAAGCTGAAGCATGCACTCTGCAGTTCACACCACAAACTCTTCCCTTTTGTACATTTTTAAAAAGTTTTTGGAGAATCTTTCATCCACACATTTATCAACTAAGCTGTCTGGCAAGTTCTCGATCACAACAGTGTGAACAACGTCATCTGCTTGCAGAGATGTTTAATTATCACTCCCTTGGTCTCCTTGATTTTGCAACAGTGATTTGAACCAGGATGTAATTTACACAAGTCTGTTTATTTAATACTGATTTGAATTATGAGGTTGCACCAAGGGGTATTTTTACTTGTATTATAACACATTCTTTATAATACTGTGAGGAATTATACCCACTGTAAGACCCTCGAGATAATGTTGCGATTACGTGCATTACAAATTAAGTTGGATTGAAATATGTGAGGCTAATTAAACAATGTTCCTACTGTAATTGTGTCACTAGCTATCGTCATATGACAAATAAGTCTCTCTGGACAATGGCCAAGGTTTTGGAATGTAGACGATGAATAAACAGGTCAGGGGTCCAACTTCTATTCTCTTTACTCTGTTTACAAATCAAGGAGTTGTTTTTTTATTAAATCCCAACTCTCACAAAACACAAACAGTGGCTCTGAGGTGTTTCAAGTCCAGATGACATTTACCTAATGTCTATTGTTTATTGATCTGCATATGAACGCAGATATAATCGTGCAGAATTTGTTCATAAATGTCCTGAGGTCCAAATTATTAAACTAAACCAAGAGTGCTCAACAATAGAAGACTTAAGATTTGTAGCAATTATGCATTTTTAAACTCAATAAAGCTGAGTATTTCACAATGCAGGGAGGACACCGAAAACAGGTTCAAGAAAATGTTGTCATTTTTAAACAAGAGATATAGGTTGCTATATTTTTGGAAGTTCAGAAGTCAGATACCCCAAACGATGAGGTAAAATGCTGTATTCTATATATACTGTGCTTTGAAATGAGTAGAATCTAAATATTTCATTGCAAGCCTGTTCTAAAATTCAGGTGAGAGAAACCATTGCATCAAAGACTTGCTCTAAAATGCAAGTGAGAGATGTTTGCCAAGGTGGCAAAGATCCCGCCTCATTTATGAGCACGAAAGTGGCTGTGAGACGCAGGTATAATGTGGCACAGCAGCTGGTGCAGCTATACAAAGCTATACAAAGGGTACAAAGCCAATTAAACTTGTAAGGTGCCTCTGGAAAATGAATGGTTTTAGCCAAGTTGATATTAGATCTACAGAACATATTTCAGTACAGGTATCCAGGGTGAAGTTTGGGAATATTTCTGAAGAGTGGTGGTATTCAGGCTAATCCCACAGACAATTGTCCTGCGACTCGATCGTAACCTGTCTTTTTATGTACTCTCACTAACATCTGGCTCTAAAGCTTGACAGAAGCCACTTTCAAGATGTGAATGCCCCATGTCCCCATTAAAAAATGAAAAATAATTGAAAGCAGACAGCATCGATTACAGCCTCCCTCCTCCCTCCAGGGTCACAGCCATGTGATTTCATGATGGACACATTCATTGGCAAGTTCCTCTAAGCTATAAATAAACAGGGTAGTGGATTGACAAGTCCTCAAACGCCAGAGAACATCTTTGTAATGAGAGGATGATTGTGGCGGCGCGCAGACGTTTCCTAAGGTTCATCCCTCCTCTCCCAACTCAAAGAATCCCTCAGCTTTGGTTCAAAGTGACAGGCACATGGAAGTATGAGCTCTTTGCGGGGGGTTACCGAACAGATGCTCAGACTGATTCCCAGTTGCTCGTCTCTCCCCGGGCTCTGCAGTGGGCAGAAATGAGAAGCTGCTAAATCTACACAGGACAAAAGAATACATTCCTCACATTCCTCTGGGACAAGCAGCGCTCTACACAGGAAATACCAGCCCACTATATCCGTGTGAACTGACAACAAATATTATCTTAATGTCACTTTTTATCAAATGTCTAAATTGCATTGATTTACAGGTCATCAAGAGTGCTGCGTCTGGTTATTTATCACCGTCAAAATAAACTAAACAGTGGCAATGATGGAAACAGGGGATTAGGAAAGACAATCATTCAACAAAATGAAAAGTAATAAGGCACTTTATAAACATGACAAATTAATTTCATTTCAGAATACAAGCGGCTCTCCCCAAACACTGTGCAGGTTTGTTCCAGGTCAAATTGCAGCACTGCAATTAAAAACAAACAGTAGGCTAATCCCACGAGTTTCTCAGGTTCCTCATCACTGATTATTACTATACTTAAATGAATTACTGCACTTGCCATACCTGGTGGAGGCAGAATAACCTGCACACTTCATGGACAACAGCTTAACGTCTGAAGTACCTTAATTATAATAATCACTGGGTCAAACCAAGTCATTACACATTGCCAAAGAGGCGCATTTGTTGGCTTTAGAAGAGCGAAGTCAGCACTTGGATTCAACCTCTCCCCAGAATCAACAGGAAATTCATACAACTTATTTTAAACTCAGACACTGAAAGCCACAAAAGGGAACATCATGAAATGAAACTGTCTAAATCAGGAACAAAACATGATCTCAATTAATCCCAGATCAATGCTGAGGTTCAAGAATAAATCTGCTGCACACACACGAACATTGGAACTTAAACTTAGCGAACAGATGCTTCCTGGTGAAACACAATCAGTTCCTGTTGGATATTCCTCTGGATAAATATCCAGAGGAATTTCACACTAGCACTGGATTGTTTATACAGTCCTCTAAGAAAAACAAACAAAGTAAGAAATCATCTTGTTTAATTTGACAAGAGAGTACTACTGTTGTGACCACAACCTGTAAAGTGCCGAGCTGAAAACGAGAGGACACACTTCCTGGCTGCAAAGTGAGCTGTGTCCTCCCTTTGAACACAACAGGGAACTGGGTGCAGCTGCCTTTTTTTAACCCTCTAGATAAATCAATACAGTGTAAGATAATCAATATCCTTTCATAACAGTTCTCACTGCATTAGCTATAGAGATCTGACCCACTTCAGAAAATCCTGACTGCAAAAAACACGAGCTGGAATGAATGAAGGAATGAATGAATGAATGAACAAACGAATAAAATACGTTTGTTTGTGTAAATCTTTCAAGCAAGAACTTCAAACACACAGCCATTGAGCCTGATAGATATGTTGCCAGTTTGAGACTTTCATTTTATTGGTATCAACTTTTAAGACATATCCCAAATGAAAAGTATTACTGCAAAACAAAAGCAGCATCTATGGTTACAAGAAATAGAATTATTCATTCATGAGATTTTCTCATTGTTTAGTTGTCTTTGAATTTCCCTTGACTTAATTCTAGTAATGTTGTACTCTCTTCTCTCTGGTGTTTTTCCACGCTTTAACACGTTACTTTTCTCTCGATTAGTTTCATGTTACCAATAAAGAATCTATACGATTACTTCATCTTGAACATCTTGAACTTTATAGTTAGACTGTAAAACATCAAACCCCAGATATCTTATCGAGTTTCTCATAAATATCAGTCACATCTATCCGGATCTAATGTTGAGCTCTGTCATTCAGGCATAAACTCACTGACTCATGGAAACAATCTTACAGCGAGACTGTGATTTCGAAATTAAGCCACAATGAAACTGAAGAGTTGGTTTCAGAAACAATAAACGCACCATTCAAACACTGGCTGTTAGCAGCATTAGCACACACGGAACATAGCTCAACGTTAGCTAGCGTTAGCAAACTTCATGACAGTTTGCTATTGTCCGCTGCCGCTGCTGTCACACAAGTAAATCGAATAGTTTCCCTGATTCCAGCTTCAGTACTGGTCCAGAACAATGTCGTCTCCTGCCAAACTCCATTAGAAAAACGGCGCATTTAAGTTTTCAGCGCATACAAGTCTGACTGGACTGAGAAACAAACTGTGGGTCATGTGTACAGTAAATCTTTGTTGTTGTAGCACACTCGCAGTGCTGGGCTCATTAACACGCCAGGCACCGGGTAAACAACACCGTTTGTTTCCCCTCTCACAGTGTCTGGAGAAAGCAAACACGAGCAGCGTGCTGCCACCCTCCTCACAGCCGGGCCTCGGGTCCATGTCCCCGGACACCGACGCCTCACTTCCCCGCCGGGGCAGCTTCTTTCAAGCGCCGTTGTTTTGATGCTAACTTGTCGCTCCGCGCTTCTCTTCCCGGGTCGCTCTCTTACTTTGCGGAGAGACTCACAAACATGCGCCAGCGTGCGAGCTGACGGCTGACGACAAAGTGAGTCCATGTCCACTTTGTTGCTCACACGCTGTTTCTAACACGGAGCCCCGTAAAAACACGGAGGGAAACTTACGGAGTCACAGAGGAAGTTCCCGGGTCCAGGTCATGACTCCTCCGCTCTGCTCCTGATGTCCGCCGGTTTGCTCCAAAATGGCAGGGAGTAAATCCTGCGAGTTATAACAGCTATTCCCCTCCCGACTACACACACACACACACACACACACACACATGCACGCACGCACACGGGACACTGCAGGAATGAACACACTGCTGCTGCTGCTGCTGCTGCTGCTGCTGCCTTCACGACTGTAGGAAATCTCTCGATCCGTGACATTGGGAGCGCACATTAACAACTAGAGCCAACAAACACAATAACGCAAACCTTTAGGGCAGAATTATTCAGATTATTCAAGACATAATAGAGCAGCTGATGTGTCAGATAAAAAATTAGATGTGCTTGATTTAATGTTGTTCATTAAATTCAGCCTAATTATATGAAGTTCAGTTCTAGGCAACATTCAAATAAATGAAGCCTTTTTTTTAAATCATTGACAGGTTTTTTAAGCAGGCCCATTTGCTTCTTGGATTGAAAATAATAAAGAAAATAATAATGTTCGTTCAGTAGTTCTATTTCTATCTTTTCAGTATAGAAACAAGTGGTAGTTATTAGACTTTTTATTGCTTCAACCTCTCCAGCTGAATACTGAGTACATGAACACATCACAAATTCTACTAAATTGACACGTTCCCCCTTACAAAACAAAGTGACGCCATCAAACAGTAATCCTGCACTTCTCAAATGTCCTGTATAATGGCTTTCTCAATTCTCAGTGGTGAGGGTGTGTTACAGGGTGTTTTTTCTAAATTATAGGCAATTTAAAATTCCAGTCTTCCCCAACTCCACAAAATCTTGCATGAAAAGTTAGATCAGCATCATTACTGGACACATAAATCTGAATACAAGATGCATCTTAGTGTTGAGCAAGCTCTTTATTATGTGACACATATTCATGTGTGCTTTTTGATGGGTTACACTGTGAGAATACAAATATTCTTTTATCACTTTAGGGCTGTGTTGGTAGATCTGTTGGTAGGTTTGAATATCATCACTGGTCTTTTCATTCAGCTGTCTCGTGTCACTACAAGCCAGAGACATTCTTATTTACTGTAAATGCTTGCTGCACTTTGCCATGACTCATGAATCAGATTGTTCCAGCAGCACTTGACTTCACTGTGTTGACTCCTGTAGGACAACTCCCAGGAATCAGGCCATCATGACATTATTGAATGCAGATTGAATTTTCCCAATTGTGTGTAAAATACAGATTTGTAACCTCTGAAGAAATTACTTTTATATATATATATATATATATATATATTCTGTAAGAATTATACAGTACAATTATATCATGATTTGAAATGTGTGTATATTCATGTTAACCCTTTTTATCCATACATATTACAACATGAATGTAAAGACTGGTGCCTCGCCAGTGCACAACCACACTTACTTTGGTGATAAAAAGTCTTGTTACAGAGTAACTTCACAGAGACAGACTGACACCGTGTTCGAGCTCCGACCTGCCCATCTCATCCTTTTTGTCTCAGCAGACACCGATAATCAGAGCTTCAGGGCAGACTTCCTATTTCATTTCTCCTCTTTGAGAGGATTGAAATGTTCCCAAAATGTCGAATTACTTCAAGTGTGTCATTGTCATTTGTTGATTCAGAGTTTAAAGCCCTTCTTCACAGAGGCTCATGATGTATGTGTGTGTTAGAAGGGCTGTTCTGCTTTATGAAGACATTGGAACCATTGGCAGTAATAGTCTCAAATTTGATCTTAAAAAAAAAAAAAAAAAATTTAAGCGTAAACTGTACGAACAGCCAGGCGCCACAGTCACAAAATTACACAACATACATACAGCAATACCAACATTTGCTCTGATCATCTGCTCTCACAGATAAGCAGTTTGATTTTCTCTCACGTACACAAAGCAGGAAATGTACACTCGCTGATCGACAGGGTTTGGTCTTCAAGTCTTATCTTCAGTGAGCAACTTCTTCTGCTGTCAGCTGTTTGTCTTCCTCTGTCCTTGTTAAGGAAAACTGTTTATCTCCCACTCTGCCTGGTGCAAAAGGTCAAGTAGCAGTTTCCGTTGCAGATTCAGAAGATTCAGCTGACATCAAGAAAAAGGGGGGTAAACAGAAGCTTCTTCAGTCAAACGTGTTAGAGCCTGAACACAGTTCACTAGCACTGCCACTGTTAGCAGAGGAATCTGGGGCTCGTGTGGCCGTCCTGTGGTTTGGAGACAGTGGTTGTTTTGGTACCAGGATGCTGCCAGGAGGCTCCACAGTCCAGCACATCACTCAAGGTGACCTTTGGGACACCAAATGGAGCCAGAGTTTCGAGGGCAGCTCTAGCGACCTTTGTTCTTTTTGGCATTTCCCTAAAGGAGAAAAAACATATGACTCAGTTCACACATCCAGGGTTAGGATTAAAAGTACTGTGTTGCGTTCAAGTGCAGTCAGCAGACATGGCTCAGAATTGATTTACATTCTGTTCCAAAATCAAAGACATGCTGTGGCTGGTTTCTGGACTTCAGGAGAGACAGTCATAGCCAAGCGTGTTCTGTCCTGCAACTTTCCAGCATGCAGCAGTGTATGTGTAACATGCAGGAACATGCTCGCTTAAAAAGACCTCTCCGTTTCTGCAGCTGAACTTAATGACTTTTTCAGATGGCTCCTGCAGGTGCTTATCCCATTAGATCCAGGAGCAACCTCCACACACCACAGCTGAACTCCCTGCCTCACCTCATAACTGACAGAGACTTTACAGCATCACATTTTGCTGAAACGAGTCTTAACATTCTTTGAAGAAGTTCAGTTTTATCACTATCTCTTCAGTGATGGACTTATTTAGATGGCGCAATAGTATGTGGCCGCTAAACCCAAAATGCAAGAATCTGTTTGTACCTTGCTGCCGAGTTTGAGCGTATCGATTTCCTCTCTCTGCTTGCTCAAAGTCTCGTTCATGCTGCACAAGTGGTCACTCATCATGCTGAGCTGGTCCTCGTAGCTCCTCTTAGTTGTAGTCAGCTCATCCTGGATGACAGAAGACACAGTTACACACAATTGGAGTGAGGAGGGAGGCTCTATATTGACACTGGAAGCTCTTTCACAAAGTGACTCCATTTTACCTGCAAGCGTGTGATGTTCTGAGTAGCCGCTTTGACCTCTTCAGTCAGCGTCTCCCGTGATTTTTCTGCTATGGCTAATCTCTTGGCCAAAGCACGACACTAGGAAGAACAAAAGTAAAGTAAACATCTTTCTTTCCACTGAAATGTTGATGATGATATGTTGCCGATGTGAATTTCTTTGGAAAATGCCTCCATTTAAGTGACAGTTTAATTTCTGAGATGCAGAGGCGAGATCAGGGGCTTTCCTGTTGCTACAATACAAAACGAGGATTACTGACACGCCAGTTAGTCAGTGCCACAGGAAGCTACTTAGACAAGCATCTAAATTCAGATCAAGCTTCAGTCTAATACTAAAAATAAATTATGTCTCAGTGTCTCAGGCAAAACTTGGAAATTGTGTGAGAATAAAAGAAGAACAACGTTACTTCTGTTTCTGTTTCCCCGCTGTATAGTTGTATATATAGAAAAGAACACATGAGGGTAGTGACTGTTCTGTACTAAACCTTATACATTTCCATCCCTGTCAGAAGGTTATGTGTAATCAAAAGGTATTTGCTTTAAGATGGGGTTAATGAAAACACTGTAGTAAGAGCTTCACCTCAGAATGAAAGTGCACAGCTTTACTGTCTGAGATCTGCAGCTGTGTGGTGAGTTCTCCCACTCGGACCATGTAATGGGTCTTTATCAGCTGCTCCCGGGACTCCTCATCTCCCGCCTGCAAGCACAGACACAATATCCACTGAGATGAGATGCTTCTTTGATAACTTTAGCAGCTCTGTTTATAGGGTAAGTGTGCAGCAACTCACATGTTCTGTTGATGTTGTGCACAACATGCCGACCTGGAAAACAGAAAGGAAAACGAGACAGGTCTCTAACACTGCTGAAGCAAAGCACCCAAACCCACCCCTGTGACCACATCATCACCTGAAACACAACTGGCTCCCTGAATCCTTCTGCTCACTCACAAATTCCTCCAGTATCAACTGTCCCTCTATCTCACTGAAACTGCTTTCACACATACAATGAACTCTGGATAATCTCCTGATATTCTCTGGAAGGGCTGTAAGAGAGAACGCACATGTCTGAGTGAGATAGTCCTGACATTCTTTTAGATTTTGATTATGGTATATGTTTTATAATCGCAGTTTATATCTGCTTTCTGTGTATCCTGTAAAATGTCTCTGAGCATTGTTGAAAGTTCTAAACCTAAACTAAAATAAAATGTAGATGAGTGAAACAAACAGCTCTGGGTTGTTAACTCTGCATCGACTTGAATAAGCAACAGTATTATTCTACTCTGCCACATCAGTGGATTGAAGTCTGGGTTATTTGAAGCAAAAAGTTGTTAAGCGGGGGAGCCACAAGAAAAGAATGATAATACTCCCTTTGTTGAAGCAAATCAGATGCCGGTGACACAGGCTTAACATTTTCCTCTGCAAAGTGAAAAAGTAAACAAGAGGCGGCGGAGTGACTGTACCAGGCTGGTGCACAGCGTAGCCTCTTTCCCTGACACTTTCTGCTCCATCTCCGCTTCCTCGTGGCCCTGCGCCAGCGTGCTGGCTGCAGCTGTCAGGGAGTTTGGACTTCCCCCTTGAGCCGCCGCGAGCTGCACTTCCAGGTCCGCAATGCGCTGGTTCTCTTTTTCCAACCGCACCTTCCCCAGCTGGGCCTCCAGGAGCCAGTGCTCCTTCTCCTGCTCCAGCCGAGCGATCTTCTCCTGACTCTGCATCACCTGCAGGAAGCCGGTGGGGAGAGGAGAGGAGTGGACAGTGAGCTTGTGGGAAGAGGGCTGAACAGAGGTTGGAAGGAGTGAAAGGGCAACAGTATTTAGGAGGGAATGAGGAAAACTATATAAACCACATACACATTGAACAACTTAATCTGATCAATAGACATAAAACTACATTTATGTGCCAATATAAAAGACAAGGGATTTGAATCTCAAGCACTTGATTGTTCCCAGATCACAAGGCTTAAAGATCAGGAGCCCAACAAGCTCTAACTTTATAGATTAATTCAATGACTTTGTGGTTGTGATAGTAACCCTGCAACTGAAATTTAATATGGGTAATATCGACCAAAGCACACAAAGGAAAGGGAAAAAGTCGCTAAACTCTCTGAGGACAGACTATCAACAGCCCCAGGTCCAAGTTTCTCAAATCTTCACAGACGCTCTTTAATGACCAACTTTCTGCACCACATCTGAAAGCTCACATGACTGTTTCATCAATTCGAGACCCTGATTCTTGAACATTTCTTTGTTTTTATGACTGACCATAGCTTAATGCTCTCTCAACAACTGTTGATGCTGTTCATCTGCCGCTTCCAGTTTTTCTACATTTCATTTGTTCTTTAATCTTCATGTGCCTCGCAATAAACAAAGCGGCGATAAACACAACTGCATGTGGAACCATTTTGATTTTATTTCTGTTATAACAGCACAAGCACACTGACTCATTTGAGGTTATATTGCCCACATAACACTTGCTGCCTGGGTGTAGCTCTTGGATGGACGTAATCCCCTTTAAAACTTAAAAGCAAAAACCTTGAAAATGAATCAATTCTTCACAGAAATAGTTGGTGAGGGAAGTTTCGTACCTGTTGAGTGAGACCCTCTCTGCTCTCAGTGGAACTGGTGAGGATACGTCGGTTTGTCAGGGCTTCTTTGTATGCGACAGACTGCGGCCTGGGCTGAAGAAAGAAACAATATATTAATTTGTCATTTATTTACACGTGTTATTTACTCACCAGTATAAAATGGTGGTGTAATAAAACCAGATGGACATTTTCAAAGAATGTTTCAGTCACCAGCCCAGACCTGCGTATACCCAACAGATTTTAATGCATACAAACCTTTTTAATGGCTTGAATATAAGCGGCCGCTTTCTTCTTGTTGTCCAACATACTCTCTGCTTGCAAGGGGTTGAGAGCTAGTGTGCTGGTTCTTGGACTGTATCCTGAGGATGTGAAGAAGTCCAAGTTGTTGCTGAAGAAAGTGGCGATCTGCAACAAAACAGTAATAATATTATCTTATTCGTAAGGCTAATTTAGTCTCACGTCTCTCCGAGCAGCTGCTCAGCGTTACCCAGTGTGTTTACAGCAGAGAAGTGATGCCATCACAATGTGGTGATAAACATCTGAGCTATTAGGCTTTTTCCTGCAGAGATGATCACTCACAAAATGTAGCTCACTCCACACATGCCGTGCCAGCGTGTTATCCAGCGCTGCAACCCACCACACTGTGCCTCCCATCAGCACACACGCATCAGCCCACAGTTAACTTGATCCACAAAGAGAAATCATTTAATCCCTTTACTCTGACTGGGGAGCAGCTGTACAAACTGTGATTTGGACCGTATCTTTGAACATCTCGGTGCTGCCCACCTGAGTCCTGCCATTCTGCGTTATCACATCGGTGGCAATTCACCAACATAATCCAGTTGCAGTGAAATTTCACTGCGATTTGCAATTAAGCCTTTCTGAATAACAGCTATCAAAGATCACACGCACCAACCCAACACGCAGTAAAGGAAACATAAACCTGGCGGCTGCCTGCCCTCTGTTGGCTGTACCTTGCCAGTGCTGCTGGTCAGCGAGCCCAGAGATCCCAGCAGACACTCTGAGGTGGTGCAGAGCTTCTGGGTGATGGTGGGGAGCTCCTGCTCTAAGCTGGCCTTCTGGTTGTAATGCTTTGACATCTCTGGACACACAAGAAGGAAACAGAAAAAGAGAGTGGCATTAACACAGCATATTACCCACGACTGAGCTGATCTTAAATATTTTCACTGCGTAAAACAGCAGGTTATGTGCAGACTAGCGCAGCAGCATTAAGAAGTGGCTGTACATGCTTGTTTAGAATGGTTAGTTTGCTTGATTTGCTTGATTATAACTGAGCTACAACAAGTAAAGAACTGTGGGTAGACTCAGTTCCCAGAACCCTGAAGCCACTGTGGCTGCACAAAGAGCTGACCACCTGTTATTCCAAAATTCAGTGAAGCTCAACGCTGGTTGTCTGTTTATTCAAAGTTAATAAATATTGAACAAATCTCTTGCACCAAATGTGGAATATAAGTATATCTGGATACAGCACATACATTTGGCCACAATCACTAACAGCAAAGTAAATAATTAAAATAAAACATTAAATGTGTTGGCTGTGGTGTCACCATAGTGATAAAGTCCCTGTTACACTAAAGCTTCTGGATATTTGCTCGACAACAACTGGTCAGGTGGTGTACTGTTGTGAAAACAGAAGTGATGACTTGAGGGAACGGCCGCGCGTTGTGCTGGCGGTGAACCGATGGTCAAAATGGGCTCACAGCACTGCACAGCACCTTTAATGGCATCGTGGAGACTGTGAAGGCAGGCGGCCAGCTGGGTGAAGACAGCCGAGGTGCTGCTCTGTGGCATGGCGTCCTGCTGAACACCTGAGAGACACAGTGCAGAAAAGAAGCCATTCAACTGATGCAAATTCAGAGGGTAGATATTCCAGGCAAAAAGAGCTCAGTTAATAACATACTGGGTAAGGCCAAAAGGTTAATATAGTTCTTCAGTTTCTCAAACACTGATGTGATTCTCTTCATGTCGTGCTGCAGCTCCTGGTTTTTCGCAGTGAGGGCGGCAGTACTAAGAGCTGCGTCACTCTCTTCTTCGAGGCTGAGAGGAAAAGAGCAGACAGTTGTCAGTGCAGCCTCCACCACTGCATTTCTTTTTCACTAACACACACATGCAGGGCTGACCTTTTCAACTGGTAGGGAAGAATCTTCTGCAGGAAGTGGGTGTATGAGGAGAAATGATCAGCAAAGCTCTTCAGCTTCACCACAGTTTCCTTCAGTTCAACACAAATTACCACAATTAGTGTTTAAATATAAAAGAGCAACATGTCACTGTCTAAAAAAACAACACTCACTAATACTGTGACAGTGTCTTCTGTGATGCTTTGGTGCAGCTGCAGGAAGCTGTCCTCCAGGGGGCGCACATACGCTGCGTTCTCATGAAGGTACTGAGCAAACTGGGTAAAAAGAAAAATAAAGTGTCAAAGTTCGCAAAACAGTTGTAACTTTATTCCTGACAGACGTTGTCTTTAGGTCTCTTGTGATGTGGCAGCCTCACCTTCTGGTTCAGAGGGGAGATGGGCTCAATGGAGGAATCCAGGGGATAGATGTGAACTCTCTGCTCGGTGTAGGAGTGGAAGTTCAACAGAGCAGCGACCAGGTCCTGAATAAAGCTCAACGCCTGACCTGCCACATCCCGGGACTTAAGCTGTTTCCATACAAGAATGCACAAAAACATTAGGTCATAAAGTTTTATGAATTTAAGGTGTGTTGAATTTAGTGACATATAGGGGTGAAGTTGCATGTTGCAGCTGAAAACATATATGCAACTACCAGTTCTATATGAATAAACTTGGTATCTATATAAAGGCAGGAAAAGTAAAATGAAAAAAAAAGAAATCTCAGAAAACTCTTTGGTTGGTCCTCTCACTCACCTGGTGTCGTCGATTGTGTGGTGGAACATTTAGACTGTTGTAGTCACTAAATTCTGCAGGATGAGAGAGAAAAGCTTTTAAAACCAGAGCAGACCCTCAGCCCCAGCACTGAAAGTTACTGACTTGACAAATATAAATGCTTTAGCCTCCTCCCTCCTCCTCCTCCTCTTGTGCAATATTGTGTGGTATAGCATTACACAGTTTACTCCTGGGCGGAATGCTGTATCAGTGACACAGACATCAGTGTTCTCAAATAGATGTCTGCTCCCTGGGAGGTTGTTTTCGTCCGAGTGATACTCACTGGTGTCATTGAAGGGCACTTTCTCCTGGATAACACTGCTGCTCTGTTTCACCTGTTTGTTCAGCTCTGACTGGCACCTCCTCAGCTGCTGCTGACTGTCGACACAGACCAGAAATAGTTAGAAGAAAACAGATTACGACACACTGGAGTTAGTGTCTTAAAATGTCTATATGTAAATTTGACCACCAAATTCAATAAATGTATTCCTCTCAAATTGTGAATAAGTAGATATACCACTCTTCTGTTCGCATTCTGCACTCCTTTGCTTCCCTCTCCAGAGTATGTGCTTTCACCTGTAAAGTCAAATACATAAAGTACATTTTAAGCGATGTCATAGAAACTGAAATGGATTTCATGTACTTCATCCTGATGCTGGTGGCCCTCACCTCTAAACGTGCTTTGTCGCTCTGCAGCCGCTCGATGTTTTCCATGTACTTGGTGGTGAGGCCATCCACAACAGCCTGGTGCTGCTCAGAGTCTTTCTCCAGCTCCTGTAGTCGTGTCCTCAGTTCAGCCTCCTGCCTCCTGTGCTGCTCATCTGCTTCATAAAACTGAGCGTACAGCAGAACAGCCATTACATGCAGTGCTTCCTCGGTGCATTAACTTTAAACACTGTGTATGCAAGAGCAGGTAGAGGGACATTAACACAGCATGGTTTCTTACTTGGATATGAAGTCGCTCGTTTTCTTCTATCTTCTTCTGCAGGTCCTCGTCAAATACATTCTGTGTCTGCAGGCCATGCTGTGAGGGAGAGTCTCCTTTACTCTGCAGGAATTACAGATACATTAGGGACTGTTGACTAGAGTCATTCAGGTCCACAAAGTGTTTGATCATAATCGTCTCTGAGCTTGAAAATTTCAACACCATCAAAGCTAATATCTCAGCTATCAAAATATTGATGTTCATTTCAAAAAGGACTCAGTTCATCCTGTACATTCTCTACCACCGCTTTTATTTCCCCTTATGATCACCTTCCCCTTTTTGCCCTTGGCTTCACTAGTGGCCAGCTCCTCTTGCAGCAGCTCCACCCTCTTGGCTAATTGTTGGTTCCTGAAGCTGAGACTGTCCATCTCCTGCTCCTGTTTCCTCAGGCTCTGGTCCCTCTGCTTCAGCTGCTCCTGGTGACAAAGAAGGATGTGTCCAGTAATAAACACATGCTAACATGTCTGCAGGAGATACAGTTTTCATTGTGTAATTATAACTAATAGCACCATAGCAACAAGTACAGTTTGGTGGGCCTCTGAAAGTGTTCGTCAAATGTGTTTATGTTCGTGTTAACATCTACGGCTCTGATCATACTCATATTATTGGAATTTGCCAGTTTACCTTTAGCGAGACAGTGTTGGCCTGTTCATCTACTACTGCCTTTTTCAGCACCTGATTCTGGGCACGGAGCTGTGAAAACACAAACAAATCTGTTGAGATTTGACATACAAAATATGACCACCAGCAGGGATCAGGGTTGAGATGTGAGATCTTGTAGTGTTTTTAATCCTATTGTGCACCAAAACATTTATAACTCAAGCTGTTTTACTGTGTGGCTGTTAACCAAATTAGCAGCATTTGTGACAGCTACAGTGTCAGCACTTTCTGTGCAGGAAAGAGATGCTTGGTTTACGGGGAGATCAGCACAGAACAGGAAACAGCACATGCACCCCGTGCTGTCAGCTGACACAGAAACAAAGGGCACATACAGCTCACAGGAGAAAATACGGGCTTTATTGTTACTCATTGATAACCTACCAGTATAACGTTTGCTCACTGTTGACTTGAAATAACACAGGAGACAGTTAAGTTTATGAGTGATAATTTCACAAGTATTGTAACATAACATAGCAATATGCAACATAAAAAAAGTTTAATAATTACTGATATAAATAAAATGTATTGTGTGAGCACAGTGAGGGGGTAAAACTAAAACTACGGATTTACTTCAGATTTGTAAGAGTGTTTGTTTGTTATTCTCAATGAGTAATATGGCATATATAGGTTGAGATCCACTACACTTTCTGACTCTCTATTAAGAATAATATAATTTTACAAAGTAATCAAATTGTGGTGATGTTGGTCATCAAGAAATGACAGCAGTTATCTCAAAATGACATTTTGGCTTTGGCTCTGTGGGTGGTATAGTAGGTCATCCACTAACCAGAAGGTCACTAGTTTGATCCCAGATTACAGTTTCCCCCATCCTGGACAAGATACTAAACCCCAAATTGCTCCCGACAGCTGAGCTGGCAGGGTGTGATGTGAAAGGTGCTGCACATGAAGCCACTGTATGAATGTGTGGGAATGGAAAAACTGTTCTGTTGAGCAATTCGAATGACGAATCGTTTCCACCCTACAAACAGTAATCAGGCATAATTTCATAGGATATTATTTCATGTACTTTATGGCTTAAAGGATTTAGTTTGTGGGAGTGTTACTAAACCATTTCTAGTGTCATTTTCTTGCTAATATGTACTTTAACTTCAGTGTCTTGTGACATGTAGCATTGGAACCCCCCAGGGAAAACATTTCGACATACTAGTTTACGGCCTCCATGACAAACAGGTCCCCAAAAGTGATTAAAGTGTGTGAACACCTCAACTGTCAAACTGCTCGAACACATTCAGTTGTGACGTGATAAATAGTAGCGTCTGCAGCGCCGATCTGTCACTGTCATCACTCGTTAAAGGGTGGCTAATGCTAAAAACACATGGGCACTGTCTGCTCTTCCTGCTCATCACTGACAGCTCACGTCACCTTATGAACTGGACAGGGGCAGTGATCGCTGGGTCTTACCTTGGAGTACTCCTGTGCCAGCTTGCTGTATTTGGTTTGCAGGTCCGTGACGGTAGCCATGATTCCTGGTCAAGTTATCCTGTCACAAGCGGTGGATGCTGGTTGACGTTAGCCCCTGTTAGCTGACGCTGGTCCGGTTAGCTCGTCCAAATCGACCCCCTACAGTTCTCTCACTGTGCTCTGCTGCCCGATGCGCGCACGGTGGCGAGCTGGAGCTAAGTCCGATGAGCGAACCCAGTATGACGAGTTACTTTATGGAGGCTCGTTCCGCTACTCGGTGCAGCTGAGCTCGGACACATTGTGACAGAGGCTCGACCCCCGAGTCTCCCGGAGAAAGATGGGCTCGCTGGTCATGTGATTCACGCCGGTTTCCTGAGCACAGCGGTGGCAGACTGCTAGCTAACCGACTAGCCAAGAGCTAACTGGCTATGTAGCAAAACAAATCCGGGGCTAAGCTAGCTCCGTGTGTTCTGACAGCCGCCGTGAAACCGCCCGGCGCCGTCAGTCCTGTCAGAGAGGAGGTGTAGCTGATGCTAGAGCTACTGAAGCAGCTTGAATAACCGTTTCCTCTGAAGGACTGACTCCATTTCTCCAACCCGCAGAATCCTCCTCCTGAGAGGGAGTCGATCTGACACTAGCACAGAGGTCAGAGGTCACAAAACAGGAAGTGGTGAGCAGGTGTAAACAGGGCGTCCTCTAGCGTCCACAGGTCTCAAAGCAAAACTAGACATTGTTATCTACTTGAATGAAAATGGAAACGTCTTTCATATGTAATAATAATTATTAAATAGCAATAATAAACATGATACATTAACATATTAATAATAATATGATACTGATGGCATTTGATAAATGTGGTGGGCTGAAACGATGATGCTGATAATAATAATGAGATTTTCAGATTACATTTTTTAATTGAATTGGACCACTATATACTACTATCTTAGGTCTTCTGCCTTCACTGCTGGCACAGAGACGCAGTTTTATTTCCTGTATTTATATTTGTGCCTTTGTGGTTATAGTAAGGTCTGAATATGATTTTAATTTGAAACAACATAGAGTTGTGTCATACGTTATGCTGCTTTTATGATTTCCAAACCTAATGCCACAATTAAACATGATGCCATGCAACTGATAAATTATTTACTGCCGACTCTGAGTGTGGTTAGGGCTGCATTAACATAAACAAGGTCAACTCATATTAAGTGGACTGTGACACCATGGATAGTGATAGTCTCTGTGATTTCCCTTTAAAACGCACATGACCCATTTAGACTGGAAGTGAAACGACACGTTGCTAATGCAGCCATCACCACTCAAATCCTACACGATTAATTTCATCTAATCCATAATCTCTTTTTATTCTGACCAAAGAGTATCGCTTGTTCTTTGAAGAAATCATAACTGTGGAATTTTTTTTCTTTCTATCAGCTGTGAACATGTTGGCTGAGTGGTTTTTCTATTTTTATGCACCAAAGAAAAGACATTTCCTCTGCTGCTGTCTCACCATCTCTGATCTTAAATGCACACAGGCAAAACACAAACTCTCTCACACACACGCATGCACGCCACAGCCAGTGGCTCCAGCATTGTCTGGTTGCCTGGCAACTGTCGGCGTGGCGTGGTTGCTAGGGCTGTGTAGGAGGGGGAGGGTTGGGGAGGGGGGCTGATGCTGCTCTGATTTCCAGCTGAATTGAGGCAGTCAGTAGGGAGAAGCCCCCCTCTCCCAGTCCACACACAGGACTCTATTGAACAATAGAGCTGTGCCAATGGGCCTGAGGCTAGTCAGACAGGCCCTTGTTCAGGGTCACACTGTGTTCATCCCGCAGTCCTCCATGACTAATTAACTTACAGGGAAGAGTGTCATAGAGGACATCTGATGATGCATCCATCAATGGCACAGACCTGAAATCCTCATCCATGTGAGGTGCATTTCCTGGCAGCCCACCACGCTGATGCGTTCAAGAGACATGTGGTGGGAAGAAATGGGGAAAGTGTGGTGGAGCCGCCACGCGTGGTGCCGAGCACAGCTTGCGCAGTCAAAATGGCACTGAACTGCTGGACCTGGTGGGAAATATTTGCCAGCTGTATCATGGCCGTGTGGGAAACGAGTGAGAAAGCAGCCACATGGAGAACTACTCCAAAGAATGGGCATTATTATTTAGGATGTGGCCTTCACAGCAGGTGGCAATGTTGATCAAAAATTTAGCAAGTGAAGGATAATAATAATGTGAAGTGATGGCAGTCTTCTGCTGTGGAGGAGTATGACAAGTCTTATTTGGAGTGGACGTTGATCTCAGGCTCAGATGATAACTTAAAAGATGCTCGAGTCATAACAAGAACAGGTTTTTATTAATATTTTGTAATACCATATATAATGCAATTGCATATCTTTGGCGAAAATAAATCTTATAAACATTTTATCAACAGAGGTTAGCATACAAAAACCAAAAAGGTGTGTCGGTCTAATAGACATGGCAGACAACTGACACAAACTGATACTGGGTTGGCAGCTTTTGTCAAATGCAACAAAATGTTCCGTCAATGCAACAGAATTTAGCGGCTCACATTAACGATGCTGAACGATGAGGCAATCAGAACGTTCAGGTAATTCGTCCACAGGTCGACCCACTGACTCAGAATCACTTTGACACCAATTCAACATTTTCTTTTTTGCATTTGCAAAAAAAAAGAATTAGTGAGATGTTTTCTCACCATTATTTCTCTGCAAATTTGAGCAGAAGCAGCAGCCTGACGTATGTCTGATCCAGTGATATTCAAAACATTTCAACATCCCATCACAATACCTGGAAGCTTGAATTATGAGTTGGCAGTATTTTGTTTCTTTTCAAAGATTTTTGAAAAGATATTCTCTCGTGAGATGAGATCAACAGCTAATCTTCAATTTCTGACTATTTAGTCATTATACCTAAACATAAACCATACATGTGACGAATGTAAAAAAAAAAAAAAGATTAAATTAGTCTTAAAGAGCTTCTACAGTATCTGGGGAATGTGTCCATCTTCAACCTTCAATCCTAAACCCCAGCTGTACATCAATTTGGCAACAAATGCTTTCAGGATCAGTGTAAATGAACTGTCTTCTATTTCAGCTTAACAAAGAGCACAACAAAACATCAAGGAAACCTGGCAGTCGTGGTTAAATTGAAAAAAATAACAAAATTAAACACCCGTTCTAAAGACAACAGACATTGGCATACTTAATCACCTTAACACAGTGAAATAAAAAGTGTATTGCTGTAAAATAAACAAGGACAACAGAATACTTATTAAGGAGTTCACAGAGGGAGGAGTATGCATTCAATAATCCCATAAATTAATGTCATAAATAAGGTAATGATTAATGAACAATAATTTGTTCTTCTTTTTCACAGCTAAACAAGACCAGTGTATGCAAGTATTACACATCTGAGAACTGAAGCTCGCTCTGGCAAAAGCAGTTCCCTCTCTCAAGTGGCAAAAATAAACCAAGAGATTTGTTAAAGTCACTGCACTGACCAGAGTCCTCTCCCATTTCCTGTTCGGATGAGTCAGAAAACTAGGGCATTGTCGCTCTACAGCACATTTACATCGTTGCAGCGCTGCAGCAGGGGGAGAAAAGCGACCACGGTCCGTCACAGGTTAACATCAGTGGCACAAGGAAATATTTGGCACCCACCATGCATGCGATACTAAGAGTCACCAGGACACAACGTGTTCTATCACCGTGGGAAGAATTAATATTACTCCTAGTTGGCAGACTCTATGCAGTTCCATTCTACCTTGTGCTGTGTGCTGCCAATGTGCAGCCCTTAAAAAAAAGCTCCAATGAGAATATTGACTATTTTGCACAAGTGACTCGCAACTTCCCCTCAGTGAGCTGCGTGCAATCAACTGACAATAAACACTCCATTTCACAGCTTGAGAAGAGAGCGTGCACTTCCTTATTTTGTTCTAGGAGGAAGAACGAAACACTAGTGGCCGAGGCACAACATGTGTCCTGCTAACAACCACAAATGCAAAGTTTACTTCTCTCTGTCCATGACTGTGTTGCCCCCCCAATTTCTTGTAAATTTCCCTGATGTTTCCTTCATCTGAGCCCCAACACACATTTTCCCTCAAGTTATTAGTAACTTTGCCACAAGAATCACCAGCAGAAACTTTGATGCAAGATAAAAAAAGAAAAATTAAATCAAAGAGAGCACAGAGGTATAATCAACTGCAAACCCAAAATAAGCAAGAAGCATTTACTGCCTGTGCCTGCCTCTAACAATTAACCAGCTCCGCATTCAACGGGACCAAAAGCAACCAGAGAACCACACGACCTGACACTGCCATAGGGTGGATCTGTCATTACATCAGTCCGATTCATTGGAAGAAAACAACCATTTTGTCAGGGAAAGAAAACATTGAAGTATTTCCTGTCCTGAACACATCTCAGGTTTAGGCTGAAATCCACATGCATTATGATATACACGCACACGCACGCACAAACACCCCTGTACACAAAACTAAAACAAAAATAATAAAATCTATGGAGCATAACCTATGAACCCACAGTGAACATCTGTGAATAGCAGGTGTTCACTTTGCATAGGCCGTCACCAAACATGTGGATATATGTTCTGCATCCAAACAAACAATGTGGAAAAACATGTTGATTGAGAGGATGGGCAGTGAGTTGGTATAGCATTGTAATGGCCGCATACAACTGAGCAAAGTAGCATAGCTAACTTTGCAACTAAATTTGGCAGTGGCAGAATAATACTATTTCCATGTCTTGCTTATTCTGAAAAAAGAGCCGGAGCTCCTATGTAATAAATTTATCGCATAACAAGACCATAATACTACTCCATTCATTCTTTCTTTGAATTGTAAAGTTTAACTAGCATACTCGACTCGGAAAAATGCCACCATGAAATAAAGTCAAAAGGTTAAGGTTGTGGATCAATTATTGCAACTCTCTTTACAAGAGGATTCATAGAGCGAGGATTACTTTCAAAACAGTGGCATCTTCTTTTTTTTTTCTTTTAGCACAAAAAAGGAGAAGGTGATAACAACAGGAGGTTAGATTTTTGTCTTGTTAGAAACATGCACTCATTCGCTTCATAAATAGATTCACTTGGAAGAGGATACAGGTTTGAGGAGGAAGCATGCAACGCTTTGAGTTATAAAACCTTCAGCTTGTCCCATTTGTCTTTCAGAGGGGGGAAAAAAAATTCTTGAATTGCAATCTCCCAGTCCAGCAGAAGCAGGCGGGTCATTTTGGATAGGTATGATGATGGTTCTCCACAGCCCAAACAGCCACCCCCAGCAGTCACCCCCGAGTTACAAAAGTCTCTATATGGCTTTGTTCTCCTGTGTGAACGATACTATTGCCATTTGTTTATTTGGACAGGGATATTTCCAAACAAAAAAAGGCTCAAAATGGCCAATGAACGATCAGATAAGGAGAAGGAGGCACACTGGGACATATGATCAGGGGTCAGAGGTTTGGGTTCACAGGGTCCGGAGTCTGATGGGGGGGGAAGAAAGGAAAAAAATCTTCATTTCCTGTTAAGTTTTGTGCTCTTGACAGTACGTTTGGAGCCCTCCATGCAGCTGCGTATACCAGCGAGGTGCAGCAAGGAGCCGGCCGCTTCCTTTAGCTCCTCGTCCAGCTCTGGCTTGACCTCGCGCCGCACCCTCTTGCTGATGGGCCACTTGATGGCAGGTGGACGGCGAGAAGTGTGGTGGACGCCCCTCTCGTCCCAGAGATCAGAGTCCTCGTCGCTATGGAAGCCCTCGCTGCCGGCACGGCGGGACTGCCTGCGGTCGCAGCCTCCTTCGTCCAGCGAGGAAAGTGACGAGGAGGAGGAGCGGGAAGAGCAGCGCTGCAAGGCGACGCTGCTATAGTTATGGTCCTGCTTTGGATCACTGCTCACCAGAACAGAGTCTGGTCTGGACAGGTCCAGCGGACCGTCTGAATTGCCTGAGGAGAACAGAACGTGGACATAAATAAACATTCAAATGCAAAGGGATATAGAAAATCATCTATATCATATAATGCAAGGATCTTAGACTCTGATAAAAGTATTTCTGAAAGGGAATCCTGAAACAACTTTACATTAAATAAGATTTTGATGACAGAGTTTTTCTTTCTGAAGAAAAAAGGTAGAAATCAGACAGTGGGCTAAACGGCTTGAGCTAGCTTTGCTTGCATGTATAAAGCAGAACTATGACTTGTGTGGCCCAAAAGGGAAAATCTAAATTTAAAAATATGTTGCATGTCAAATGTAGCATCTTCTTTTTACACCTTGGAAAAAAATGAGCAACAGAGATTGTCTTCTTCTCTATTCTTTTTGCTAAGCTATTCATCTCCAAACTCCAGTATTCTCCAGTTGTCACCAGGATGATAATATCATATGCAACCATGTTACGAGTAATGTTCTTCAAACATTTCCTCTGCAAGACCAGACATTTTGATTACTGGACTGGTGATGGAGACAAAACAAATTAAAGCACACAACATAAAAAATATGTAAGCGATGACAGGGTGGTATGTCCGCAGTACAAAGAGAGTTGAAGAAGGAGGTGAAAGTATGGCTGCTGGTGGATTCTCTTACATGGGTCAACGTGGTGCCCAGGGGCAGAGTTTAAGAGCATCATGGCAGTGGCAGCATCAATGTCAGACTCTGGAAGAGGAGAGAACATGCATGATGGTCAGTCCTAAGGTGTGAGAGCATGGTGGCATGGTATCTCTACTAGGACTGGGATGAATGGACTCTCAGTCATTTGAAACTAGAAATTTAGTGACCCAATCTGTGTTAACTGAATGTATACGCAGGAGATTCATGGAAACAAACCATAGGATAATTCCAAGCCACTGCTACTGAGAGTCATCTGATCTCCTCAGACCTGACAAAGTGTCTAAAAGCCTCATAGCTCGCTTCTGGTGCTCTAAATTATTAATGATTACAGTGAGACTGAGTGGCTCGACACTCAGCATCAGCAGAACCTCTGCCTGTCGTCAAGGTTACAAATCCGAGAGGCAGAGGGGGGAAATGAGGAGGCAGAGACATCGACTGGGAGCTCTCGACATTATGGTCTAACATGAGGCATCAGTGACTGGAAAGCAACATATCAAACCAAGAGTTGAGGGCAAAAGCACAGTGATGCTGAATGTTCAGGGACTGAAATGTGCAAACAAAGGCAACACAATCAAAACACTGCACAAACGACAAGGTTAAAAAAAACTGCACTGGACTGGAATCTCTGCGGATTCTTGCAGGGCAGGCAGCTTTTTTATTGTACATACAAAAAGCAAGATAAATTCAGTCTCACCTTTGAATGAGCAGCTTTGCAGAAAGAGATGCCGAGGGGGTGAAGAGGCACTGTAAAAGGTAAACACGTAGAATTATATAAGACATGAGATTTAGACCTCCAGAAATAATTCTTCAAAAGTTAAGATGTGTTTAAATGCTAACTGTAATAGTACTCATTTTTGCCTATATGAGGAATATCATCCACAGGGTGGCAAGTGAGGGTTTACCTGGGTGGGGAGGCGGGTGGTGTGCAGAAGGCATGTGCGGCAGGGAAGTGCTGCTTCTTAAGGGCTTGGATCAGGTTGGGGCGGTACTCGGGGTCAACACACCAGAGAGAACCTTTACCATTGGCCTGAAAGAAAAAGCAGAGGCAGTCAAACTTCTACATTCCAAGTAGGAAGATTTAGGGCAAGTAACTGAGTGAACTACTGGAGAAACGATCAGAAAGATTTTTCTGATCATTACACAAATGAGTAACATGTCAATGTGGGATGAATTATTCTCACAGGTCCTTTACACTACCTTGCTTTAGAGCAGGCTTACATGATTTTTTTAAACAATAACATATAGAGGATATGCTTGAATTTTATATTTGAAGAAGAGGTCACTCGTCATGGCACTTTTTAATCCATCAAAGGATGCAAAAGATTGTGTTGAACATTTTACATTTAGAAGATTCTCAGCTCCCATGTATCAGCGGATACATAGAGTTTTGTTACATTTAATTCACGTGACTCAACTTGAAAAAAACATTTAAATGCATTCGAGAGAAATTCCTCAACAGCTTTGGCAGAAATAATTGCTCCACAGCTCAGTGTGAGGAATGAATTTGTCTGTTGGTGAGTGTGTGTGTAGTAACTGTCACTTTATCTGATGGTGGCGTATTCTTGCCCAGTCTGGGAGGGAGGGAGGGGAATAACCTTGACTCAGATTACCAACCAGCCCTGATGCAGGAAGAAGGAAATGTCTCCATGGCAACGGAAACCACCAGCCAGTGTGTCATGTGAAACTGGTGCTGGTCTCTCAGCAGACGGAGAGCTCACACTGTGCACCTGCACACTGAACGGCCTGCACTGCACCATGTTGCCACTTGCTGAGCACTAACCGCCATCCCCTCCTACAGTGGGAAAATATCAGGTCTTAGCCAGGCACAGCCCTGGCACCACCGGTTTTATCCGTCACAAGTCTGAACTCATACTGCAGCTCAACTATGGCAACCATCATGTCGCTTCCTGGATTAGTTATAGTAACATGCAAATTAGGCTGTGTACACAGGCCTGACACAGGTAAGGCTCTTGGGGGTGGTTGCTCTCAATCAAATTAAGATTAACTGAGAATTAAATGTTTAATTTTAAAATATAGGTTTTTTTTAAACAAGGTTAAACTGAGTTTATTCAAATCCTGAATATTAATGTTAAGCAGTAGTACATAAAAACATGTTTTTCGGGAGCTTTTATGTTTTCAAACAAGGGCTGTTTGTCATGACCATTTTCCACACAAATGAAGTACGAATGGCAACCATTAACAATTTCACAACAAGCACTTCACTCACATGCTTTTTTTCATTTGACAGAAATGCTTATGCAGGATTTGCGAGATGTGTTTAAACATTTGTCACATACGTGTATATGAGGAAGCCAACTTCTTTATTTTCCTCCTTTTCTACATAACAGATTCTGCCAGAATCAGGCTGACCGAGATTTTCCCCTCCCCAAACTCACATCTGCCCTTCATGTGAGGTTACTTCCCCTGGGTTTCAAACAATGGGATGCTTCTCTCCCTGGTTAAAAACAGTTGCACTACATTGTAGTGCTGCTTGGGGAGATAAAGTCCTATCTTGGTTTGCAGTGTTTGCATTTTCTGTGAAGGAGTATCCACGACCTTGACTGGATTCCACCCTCATTGCAGCAGAGTCAGAGGTTCCTGCAGCTGTTACAGACCTGGACACTGTCACATGAGCCCCACTGCAGCTTCACACTGCATCACACTCTTCAAAAACTGTGCTGTGTTACGACCAGACACACATTTAACAGTAAAGCCAGCTTTAAACTGTACAATTCTAAGCATTGAATCAGTGTGTTTGATGGTGAAGACAGTTTGTTGACCTACCTTCCCCAAACTCCTCTCAACCTTGCGGAAGCATTTGTTCAGGGACAAGTTGTGACGAACTGAGTTCTTCCAGCCGGTGGGAGCATTGGAGAAATAGGGGAAGTGCTCAAGAATCCAGCCGTAGATTTCTTTAACTGGCAAAGACTTGCTGGGTGACTGCTCAATGGCCATGTAGATGAGCAGAGAAAACGAGAAAGGGGGCTTAGACTTCAACGAGTCCCTCTCCCTGCCTCGGCCGTGCGATGAGGATGAAGAGGATGATGGGCCCTGGCTGGAGCCGTAATCTCCCTCTATGTCAAAAAGGGGACTGCCACTGGGCTGAGCTTCTGGGCCACCCAAGGTGAAGTTCTGAAGCAGGTTCTCGTGGAGCCAGTTGAGGTTGGTGAGCTCCTCATCCTCTGTGCCTCCAGTGCGATCAACGCTGGTCGCCAGAGGACTCGAGGCGCACTCCGCCTCGGGCAGCGTTCCTACGCCGCAGACGCCTCTGAGCCCTGTCCGCTCCTCTTGCATACCCGGAATTTCCGTTTTCTTATCTGGTGACATCCCAATGATTGGACCCATTAAATCAAAGAGGTCTGGAAAGAAAGAGAGAGAGAGATTGAAACATTGTCAATATTGAACTTGATTTTATAATACACATTAAATGACAGAATGTGGCACATTGAAATAATGTGCTCTCCCATGCGTTGGCTTGTTCCATTAAGTCCAACATCTGGCTTCTGCAATGCTAATGGATGCCTCAACATCCACCTGGGTCAAATGACTGACAGTCGACATGGTATTGTGGAGAATAAGCCTAATTTTGCAAGATGGCAGGGTGAGAGAGTGCCTGTACCTGTGCGCCTCCACTGCACTTCCTGACCCTCTCACTGACCCACTGCTCTAGTCCTGTTGAGAACAGAGAGGCTCTCAGCTCCCCCTTGCCGCCCCTCCTCAACACCAGCCAAGGAGCTTTGAGGAGGTACACTCAAGCAACTGCACCGACTGAAGGCAGCACTTCTAACGCCCACCTCGTCCTCTGACAGGACCCAGCTGCTCGTTATGTTTAAATGAGCATGAAACCATCCGGCAACTGAGGGAATGAGTGGAAGGCCTCCATCTTACCGAGTGGATGGCTCTTACACACTGATCTTCGGCAATCAGACAGGATCGAGTCTCAATTTGTCACATGCCAGATTAAGTAGTGTGAAGAGGCTACAGCCCCAGTCAGTCGTTTAACAGCACTAGGAAATTCAATATTGCCAGGAGCCCCGTGTCATTAAGGACCCTTATTAATAAGATGTTTTTTGAATTATCTCAGAAGAAGCATGTCATATGATGCAGCCACAGAAATTGTGTTGAAACCAATGTACCGACAAAGAAATGACCAGGTATCATGGTCCTCAGAGCTCACAGAATATTGACACCTGTATTATTTAGCTCTTTCCTATGGTCTCTCACAGTGGTTGGTGAGGCCAAGAGCACAAAGAGATCACTCGCTGATTCAGCTCAACAAGCTTTATGTCCTGGGTGTCACCATGACAACCATGCAGTCCCTTCAATTAAGAGCAGAAATCCCACAAACAAGAGTCAACAGGAAAATAAGTAATCCGTGCTGGCTGGCGCTGCCACAGACGACCGCTGGGCATCCACCCTGTAACAAAGTCCTCCTACTGCACCCGTGTGTGGACACCAGATGTCCGGGGTTCTGGGGTGGTCTTGGATGCTCTTGGATCCAGTCTGAGGAGGGAGTAATGTTTGGAAGGCTGGAGAGGTAAAGAAGCACACAGCTTGGTGGATAGGCATGTCGTTTCATTTCTGTGATAAGATAAGAACTGGGTCAAATGCAAGTGAGTGTTTGCACGGTGGGTGAGACAAGAGAGGGAGTGTACACACACACACACACACACATAAATCAGTTTGTCAAAGCCAGCCAGCGAGGACAGGAGGAGGGGGGAAAAGAAGACGCATTAGTGCATTTACAAAATGACCACTCAAGTCTAAATGAGAGAAGAAATGTACAGCGCAGAAACAAGAGTCAAATAGAAATCTAGGGTCATGGCTTCTTCTTTAAACGCAGGCTCTCAATATTATTATTAGCGCATTCACCTGGCTGTCACGTTACCATCACTGCCAGTCAAGGCAGCAGATGAATGCAGACCAGAACTTCAGTAAAATGAGAGTAAGAGAAGCCCTTTCCAGGCCAATGAGCAGAAGAGACATGAGAGTGAACATAGGAAGAGACGTAACAATAGGGAAATCCTATTTACGCAAAGGAGAGCATGGCAGAAACATCGACAGAGAGACCGATAGAAGGCGAAGCGAGAGAAAGAGTGCCGACTGAGAATCAGCTGGTAGCAAGGTAGGCTATGTAAGATATCCTTAGTCTACGATGAATCACAGCTCACAGCAAAGTAGAGCAATGAGTTATGTCAGGCAGCGGGAGAACTGCCCATTTGTGTTTCAAGAAATATTTCTACTCAAGAGACCATAACAGAAAAAAGAAATTCCTTGACATGACAGGCTCCTAATCTGAATTAATTTACAAAGACAGCTTTAGCAAGCAATATTAAAACAAGTGTGATTTTCAGGATTACTTGTTTAGGTGGGGTTAGGATCAGGTCTTTTAAAAAAAAAGTGGTTATATTAAGAATTATTTGGTTCAGGATATAATTTTAGGGAAAATAATACAGCCAACAGACCAGCCATGAGGCACTTACTTTCTGTACGTTTACGTGAAGTCTAGGTTTCAGTCTAGGTTTCTGTCAAGTTTGATAAATCCGAAAATATTCTTTAAGAGTCTATCAGTTACTTCCTGTGAATTTAAGCTTGAAGACTGTAAAACAGAAAGAAGTCATGGCTGGGGTTTCAGTGTTTGACCACTGATTAACCTTTAAGCACATGGCCCTGACCTCTCAACTGGAGAGCGCTTACCCTCCTTTGAGTAGTTCCTCCAGAAGAGCACCGAATATCAACAGAGACAGACTGGACCGGACGAAGAAAGCTCCCATCCAGTCAGACACAGAAAATGTTTTACCATGACTGCAGCTGGTCAATTACCGCTGCTGTTGCAATCATCGCAGTTATCATTGCTTTTATGAAAAAGCATCAAAGAGAGGCGGCTGGCAGTGCGATGAATGATGGGAAGCTAAAGTGTAAAAGAGTGGAGAGGGGAGAGGGAGCTAATAAGCCGGACTGGCCTGTTGACTGCAGCTCATCCTTGAAAATACACCGAAGCTGCAATGGTGCTGACCTGATGGCTCATCTGCAAGTTAAAATAGCCCAGCGCACCGCCAGCCTCATCATATTCATGTGCTAACAGGCAGGCACTAACAGCAGGTGCCAAGGCACATTTCCCCCCCTTTTCAAACTGCTCTTTTATCCTGTTAAGCACTTAGCCCATTGAAAAATACACAAAGACATATGGAGATAGCTTTAAAGTGGCAAATCAAGCTGTTGATGTGTCAAATATGTACGAGGGAATGTAAAGGAGATGATGGCGGCATCGATATTAAGAGGCTCTGGTTGGAGATGTTTTCTGGGAGCCAATCTCAAGATCGGGACTCAGTTGCCACGGCAGCCGATGTTGTAAGGGAAGCAATTGTGCTCATGTCTGTGCATGAAGAGAGAGCTAATGTGGGGAGATCAATATAGGCGGAAAAATGCTGAGGCCAGCAGTCTGCTGCTGTTCTCCACAAACCTGTCTGACAAAGAGCGGTATGGGAAAGACAACAGCTAACCTGGGTGTCTCTGCACTACAGACTCTGTGGCTTTAAGGCAAAACCACACAGAATTCTAGTTCCATGCACAGAAATACTGTATTATGCTAAATGCCCCGTGATAAACAAAGCCTATTTAGATCTGAAATTGAACAAGAACATTTTAGTCTGTCACTGCCTGTATTTACTCACACCACACCCTTTTTTGTAAGAAGTAAACCACTCGACACAAATCACTTACACCTCTGTAATAGATACACAAAGGTGTGTCGCACAGCCCCATCGCTAGGGCTGTTATTTGAAACCCTAACTGATATTTAGGTGACTACCCAGTCTGGCTGGAGCTCTGAAACTGTGAATGAGACAAAGGAGGCCTGAGTTAGAGTGGGAGAGAGAGGGAGGGAGCAAGAGAAAGAGGCTGTTCCTGAGCAAGTTAGCAAAGTGGCAAGTCTTATTTTATGGGAGGGTCAACTTTTGTCATAACAAATAAAGCATCCATTATAGTGAGAGCTAATCAGCAGGCCCATGTTAAAGTAAGACTAAATAATTCATTTTTTGAATAAAAACTACTCAGTGGATTAAAAACGATCCACTCGGAGAACGCTCTCACAAAGCGTTACAATTGGCCCCCACACTTGCCTCGTACAAAGGACGAGTTGTTTTTGCTCTAGTCATGTTTCAAAGTGCTCAGTATTCACCTCACAGCTACAAAACAGAAGGCCGGGAGGGAAGGAAACACCTCCTGCCTGTTGAGGAAGTTCATTTTCAGAAAACAAATTAAAACTTAACACAGACCGTTAGACTCACTGTGCACCAGCACAGTGGAGTCGACAGGCAGCATTAATGGAAGCAGCAATCTATGAATTGCATCATCATGTATCTCATAGGATCCAGAGCTAATGCAGTCACTTAAAAGGAAAAAACACAAAGGCAAAGTAAACAATGGGAATGATACATTGATGAGACTCAAACCCACATGGTTGCACTTTGACTGTCAACAGACATGAGTCCTTCCAAAGTACACGTCAGCCGCTAACCAACGCTGAAACCTTATCTCTTAGGTCATGTGGTGGTAAGTTCTGTGAGCAAACACTCACCCACCAATCAACATCCAGCAACAACCTCAAATATTTCCAAACAACAAAAGCAACAATAATTTGCAGATTGTTCTCTTTCTGCCTGTACATGAATGTCTGAACTCTTTGTTATTAATGAATAAAAGGAGATTTTATTTCTAGGTTTCTATATTTCTGGAGCTTAGTTGAAGTTTCGACATAAGCCCCCCACAGGAATGTGCTCTGTAAGAGATTACCTTCCATGTAAATACTACAAGTGTTTGCGAATTAAATGTTGTGTACAAGAATCCCTGAAAGCAGCTGTGAGGCCCTGCAGGGAAAACACGAAACAAAAACAATAATTCCTGTATTATGGCAAATTCAGACGGAGTCATTCAAAATATTCAACATTCAGTACAATGGAAGGAAAAATGGCTCCTTTGAAAACAGCAGGTGAAGCAGCTGGCTTTCAAAAAGTGACGATATTTACTGAAGCTCCTGAAGTGGCTGAATCAATACAAGTGTGCACATGCTGTAAGTAACGGTAATATAACATGGAGAGAGACAACAAGACTTGAGCTCCACAATTTGCATGCAACATTACAGCCTGATTTATATATTTCACTTCTATTCTTCAACATCCTCAGAAAATGGAAACTTTTTTGGGCTGCTCCAAAACTTATAAGAAAGCCAGGATAAACTTTTACACTTTTCAGGTGTGTGTATTATTTATCTTTTCTTAATTACTACATTACATAAACCCAAAGCTTCATTTCCACTATTCTTCTATTTAAGTATTTTTCTACAAAAACCTTTGCTTTAATTTTAAACTGAGACAAAACCTTTCGCTGCCATACAAGGACACAGCCTCTGTTGTACCTTCTTCTTAAATTGAGTTTTAATTTATGAGTTCAATTTTTCAGCAAACTTTTTGGTGGTAAATCAACAGAGGATTTGATGACTATGAATTTATATACTTGTTTTATACTTATACTAATTGATTTATACTATGAATAAAAATAACAAAGCTCTAGTTTAACAGACTGAGTGCTTACTCTTGAGCTGTTTCCAGTATAAAACTCGAAGTGTTACTTTCATGTTTACGTTTCACTTTGGCTAGATGCCTAACTGTGCTGCTCTACTGATGAGATTGTTGGAGTTGGCGCTGGTTCTTAGATCCTGTCCCCATCCAGCCCCACATAACCAAGAAGATCCTGATCATGTATTTGCACACAAGCTGGTCAGCCCAGATTGTTGTTGTCATACCGTCATCAATTAAATAAATCCCGTTAATTCAGCCAGGGGTGACAAGACAAAGAGCCATTGTGACACAGGACACAGCCGGGCTTCCGTCTCCCCTCCTTTCAATCAAGAAACTGCTCACATGACTGTTGCTCTCAATGAGGCCGGCCCTAATGAGCTGTGTCTGGAGTCCACCCCGTCAGAAACGAGACAGACACATGCAGGACAGTCATGGGGTTAGAGAGGGGAGGGCAAGGAGGGGTGGGGCAATCAAAAATTGGGAAACAATAACTGCCGAGGGAAAATCGCCACAACAGGAATTATACTTTATTAATGTGCATCTGTAAATATACACTCTCTCACACAGGCGGAGTCAAACAGGAAAAACTGAGGTCAAAACTCAAAACATTCACTGTGCATAATCTCTGCAACCAATCAGGAGAGGAAAAACTTAAGCTGGGAACATTCACTCCATGTATTTTTAGAATTGCAGAACTAAGTTGCAATGCATCCTGTCTTTTTGTTGATGTCACGAATTTAACGTCAATAAGTTGACCCCAGTTTGTAAAATGTGACAGCTGTTGAATGGAAAGCTTATATGGGATAAAAATAGATGTAATTTAGCTGTGTCCTGATCTCTCAGGAGACAGGATACATCACAAAAAGTGACAAGTGGACCACTGGATCAGGACAGGAAAACTCAGTCATGACCACAAAAAATTAAGCAGGTTACAGGGATAGAGCCAATGCATCGAAACACTTTTACATTTGGATCTGAAGTTCACAGCTACCACCTCTGTTTGATAAGTAGAACGTCACCGACCAGAGCCCACATGCGGACGTCCCTTCTTTAAAAACACATGGTGCAGCTTCTATCGTTCAAGCCAACCACCCCAACAGCACCTGAAGCAATTACCTCCACAAGCCTGACAGGCCAACGTCAGCAGTCAAGAGTGGAGCTTGACTAATTTCAGAGTTGTTGGATTGTTCAGTAAAACGAGCTAGGTTCTAATTTAGGAGGTAGAAGTTAATTAATGCATGGTTTATAAAAACAACAGTGTTGATACTAAAAAATGTATACTACACTCAAACCGTAGAGGAGCTTGTCTACTTACACTTTGCTCACAACAAACGCTCCTCTCAGAACAACAAAATCAAGGGAAAACCCTCCGAGGACCTGTCGCAGCCCCTGTTCTCACAGTCATTAAATTATTCAACTTCACCAACAATTTAAAATTTTAATCAAGTCACCAATGATTTGGTAATTACTTTGAGGCTTTGAGCCAAACCATGAGGAATCAGGTTTTAAACTGTGTTGCGCAATCCCAAAGGTTTCTGCCACAGTCTTTCATAA
The DNA here is from genome assembly GCA_016785235.1 of Pseudorhombus dupliciocellatus. Lineage (NCBI taxonomy): Eukaryota > Metazoa > Chordata > Actinopteri > Pleuronectiformes > Paralichthyidae > Pseudorhombus > Pseudorhombus dupliciocellatus. The sequence goes on along the minus strand of JAFBJW010001319.1, from coordinate 374,071 downwards.
TGACAGCCACTCATAGAGTGCGCTGGATGTAAGAAGATGCAACCTAACCATTATTCTGGGTCAAAGGTTAAGATTCTGTCATATCACTGATTGTATGGAAACGCCACCATTTTGAACTGCAGATTCTGTACCACTCTCCCTTAGAATGAGGATGAAACTTATACTGCACCAAGCCACTTTCCTTATACACTACATTAAGTATGTTTTGACAAATGGACGGGAAAATGTAGCTCTGTTGGATGTAAAATGTACAAGTGTACTTGATATTAATCACATGCTGTGGTCTCTTTCTGTCATGTTGCTTTATTGTAATCATACATCCTCTCGTTCTGCAGTCACTCCAATATAGCGTCTTCTCAGAAAAGTGACACCAGTGTGTTTGCCAGCTAGTAAAAAACTGAAGCATGGCAGTTGATTCAAAAGAAGATCAAGATAGATTTGACACTGCGCTCAGCTTGAGTATTTCAGTAATGTTGAATATGAGCTATATCGTTATATTATTGAGTATTATTCAGCTAAGAAACGTTTCTTGTTTTTTTTCAAGGCAGTAGAGTAAGATTAGACTTTGAGCTCATTTTACTAAAAGACGTTTACAATAAGGACAGTACCTCGGGGTTTACTATCAGGGTTATATGACACAATGATAGTATGATAGCAATTGGACGAGTGAGGTATCGACACTTTCAAGTAACTTATCAAGTTACAGCTTAACTTTCAACACCAGCCATTTACTTTTTTGATTTGTGACATAACCAATAATAAGAGAATATATATATATATGTATACGACTGAAAACCCTGATCCCAGTTCCACATAAACATAAATAATCTCAAAACACAGAGCACCGCTACTTATGATAACTATGACATCACGGAAGCTTATTCCAGTAATTCAAATAACCTTTTGATGGCGCACTAAACTTCACTGACATTATGTCAGATCCTTGGAGTAATGAAAGCCATTTCACGTCTGTAATAACCACATCACCGGGTTAAGAAGAGTCTTATTTATAGAAGTGAATGTCAGTATAGCAGACACTCATCTATTCTGGGAGGCAAAAAGTACTTACCCATCTGAGGCTTCTGTGCATACCAACATGTACTCGAGTGAATACATGTACATGCAAGGACTACAAACAACAGCAAGACAACAGATGGTTTGACCAACAATATGACCATGGAGATTTCGGGCAATAAAATAATGGAAGGTTGACAACATCTGTTTCATTTATTTTGTCTATTTTTCTGTCTCTTAAGCCCCTGATATGCCTTTGTCCTCTATTTACCAGCAGGGGCTTTAACAACTGTCAAGTGAGAAGAAAGAAAGGAAGGGATGTCAGTCTACATTAATGTCTCGACCTCAGGAGAAGAAATGTTCCCCTCACTTTACCAAAGCATGAATTTTAGATGAAGTGTGTCCAGCCCAGTGAACGCAGACAGGTACAGGTGAACAGAGACTACACGTGGAATAACAGAGCACATACATGAGGATATATTAAACAATAACAACATGTGAAGTGATTCCCACTGGATTAGAGAAGAGATGTGTTTTTCCCCACTCTGGAACATTGTTTGTAGAGCTCTGTGTATCTGGGACAATCTTGTGATAATCCATTACATCATGTGCTCTGCTAGCCCGTGTAGCCTCCCAACCTCTGGTTCTATGCGCCGTGAAATATCCAACTATTTGTCCATAACAACCGGGGGGCGCGTGCCTTAAAGGGACACAAGCAGAAGCCCCTCGTTCTGCGTGGCAGAACTTGAGAGAGTGTTCGAGGACATTTGGCGAGACGCGGGGACCGAGCGAGTGGAGAACTGAAAGTGCTGTTAGCGGAGAAAACTACTATGCGCTGGAGCTAATGCTACAGACACCGTGACGTTGGAACACCACGGACTTCACGCTCACAGCCAGCCGCACACAATGAGGAGTCCAAAGTTACACGTACCGTGAAGTGGAGAATTGCTCAACACTTCCCGACACGAGGGGGACATTTCCAACTGTCTCCTTATCCCGTCCGTGTTTGTCACATTTTATTCCGCTTTCCAAAGAAGTAAGTTCGGCAGCCGTGACGTTAGCTCGCCCCCAGCACGAAGTAGCGTTAGCGGTCGCGCGGTGGGTCAGTGAATCTGCCGCTAGCGTTAGCATAACATTTTAAGAAGCCGCGGTGGATATTACACCGTTTTATCATGTGAACATATCCAACACTAACCATCACCATGTGCTGTTCGGATCAGCCCTCCGCTCATTTAGCCCCGAGGAACACAGAGAAGTAACATTAGCTAGCCGGCCACATGCTGTCGCTTGATCTGCCATGCTGGCTGCTCCACGCAAAGTCACTTGGCCACATTTACTTTTAGCTTGTTCGAACCCCTCAAACCCGTGCGCTGCCAAGCCACCGCCGTCCTCACGGGAAGTCGATATTAACAATAGTGCGGAAACACACGGAATGGATACTCACAATCATGCACGGCGTGCCTCGGCGCGGTGTGTTTAAAAAGACACGTCGGTGCGCAGTTTGTTCAGATGTCTGTCTCACACAATGTCAGAGATCAGACCAGCAGCTGCTTCCTCCATACACGCAGCGCGCAGATCACACACACTCACACGGCACGGCAACGCTACCAAACCCCCTGCCGTCGCCATGGCAACAGGCCCACTTCAGCCAATCAAAACCCCTCCCCTCCTATCTCCCCTGGCAACTGCCGCAGCGCCGGAGCGTCGTGAACGCGCACGCCGTCCCTGTTTTGCATCGTGCAACGTGCTTTCACTTGCTCCGCCAGCTGGTCGTAACACAGGCGAGTGGGGGGTTTACTGTGTTTAAAGGGATTTATTCTAACGACGAGGGGCTGGAGGGAGGGAGATGGGATCAACTGTATATGAATAAAAAGTCTGGCTGATGGGGCCGGACAGGTCCCGAACACACACACGCACTCCCGCGTTATTTGGGCTACACAAACACCTCGGGGCGGAGAGAGAGGATGTGTCGCCACACCCAGCCTCATGACGATCGTGGCCCCTCCACCGGGCCCCTCCCAGAGCTAATGATGATTCAAGGAGCCAACGTGACGTGTACATACGCAGGGTGATGATGCCTGAATTTTTGGTACAAACCAAATGATATCAGAAAAGAGACAGAAAAGTACAAACATTTTTTAGATTTTTTGGCCAGCTTAAAATAGCTATGCTATGTGTGGATATGTTTTTTTGAAACCAAAAGTGTCCCCCAGTTGTGTCGTGTTCATGTATGTGAGTCTCTCCCTGTCTGTCTGTTGAGTGCAGCTTTACCGGCCAACCGACTTCACACCAAACTGTAACTTTCACATAGTGTCGATACCTCACTCGTCCTCAGCCACTCCATTTCATAAGCATACACACAAGTAGCTCTCTCTGTGGACCGATCTAATATCCTCTCTGTTTGCTTTCACTGTGTATAAACTCAAATACCTGCCGCCCAGTAGTGCTGTAGTAAAGGTTGATGCACACCCTTGTTTTTCTTCTTCTTTCAACTGGACAAACAGGCTTTTGCGGTGGCGTAATGGCATTTTTGGGTTACAGTTACTGCCTGACTAATGCTGTGGAAAGCACTGTTGTTCATCTGGAATTTAATTGTTATCTTACTTAAGTAAGCTCCTTATTAATCTTGTGTTTGAACTTTATGTTGTATGCCCAAACAGAAAACAAGGATTGACATTTAATAATTTTGCACAATAAAGAAGTGTGGAGTGAGTTATCAGCTCTCTGAACACCCATATTTTCATTCATCCCCACATTAATTAATTAATTCATGTTTTTTTTTTTTTTCTGGGCCTTCGCTCAGGTTGCCGTGGCATCATTTTCGTGCGCACATGAGCTATTCTTAGGATGGGCGAGCAGCTTAGACTGTCCCATTTTTCCTTCCTGTAGCACTCTTTCCAAGGTACGATGAAGTTGCAAAGCTAGCACATGAGGGAAAGAGAGAGAGAGAGACAGAGAGAGAGAGAGAGAGCAAGATGCATTAATCACCAGGGAAACAGTTGATTGAAGATGCCTCGAAAAGACAGATCCATTAGTCTGTGTGCCTGCAATGGTGCTAATCTGATTGTAAAACTGTTAGGCTAAAACAACATGCCCCACTGAGATGTTCATAACACCACCGGAGAGTTTCCTGGGCCATATAACTCACTGCCTGACCAATGTGCTGATGAGGGGGCTTCATAAGCTTTAACCTGGAAAAGCAAGAACAAAAAGAGTCTTTGTGACGACTGTGTTAAGTTGACAAAGGGTAAGAATAACTCAGTGCACAGCTGACTTTGTATCAAAGGGAGGAGGTGGAGAATAGTGGGATTACAGTCTATTTGATAGGAGTTCATGTGAGGCAGTTAAAGTGGTACTGATGGAGGGATGAACAATAAGGATGGAGAGTAGTGACCGAGCATGAATGAGGGTGCAGTGTGTCTCAGCGGCCAGCCTATGGTGGCACGGCGGTCAGGAGGCCTGCTGCTTTAATGGTCCATAAATCTGTGCGGACTGGCTGGTCTGATGCCGCCCCAGTGAGACCCTCTCATGTGGAAAATGAATCAGACCATTTTTACGGAGCACAAGTGTGGAAGCTCTCACCCTCCCCGTGCTGCCAGCGAGCCGATAAGAGCTGCCGCACACACACACCACTCCATTTCAGCAGGTCTGGAGCTCATAAAAGTCTCTATTAGTGACAACCCTTGTTTGTATGCTGCTCTTCATTCAACCCATCCTCTCGCCTTTGTTGTATTATCCTGCCTGTTTTCTATACTGTCTCATTTCCGCCAGATTTGCTGTCTGGTGGAGTGGGAACACAAACGCCGGCACTTTGGTGCACAGCCGGTAAAGAAGTGAAAACTGAAAAGATTGAATTACATTCCAGAAGAAAGCAGCAATTACAAAAGATTGTCCTCCTTCAGGAGTAATCTATCTTCAAAATCGGCTCTGCTTTTCTCTCTCACACTTCAGTTGGGACTTAAGCTTAAATTCTGTGTTCTCCTCGTGACATTAGGGCCTATGATATTACCCAAAATAATCACCAGTCTGCACATTATGGAAGAGTTCAGGTATTGTTTTCTCCATTGCAGATGAGGATAAAATGGATTGTCCTATATAAGTCACACTCCTGCTCTTTTTACAGGATTTCAGTGAGGAAAAACAATCACCTGCAGTTGTTCTGGGACTGAAGATTAGCTGACAAGCAGGTGCCCGGAGCTAATTAGTCTGAACCTCCTTTGAAATGTGAAATGGAAGAACCACCGAGAGAATTGTGATGCAGATCAAAGTGTGCCATAACACACAGACACATATGCAGAGACAAATGAAAACAACTGTCATAATGAACTATTTTGTTTCATTTTTACTGACTTGAGGTGTGGCCAGAGTAGTGACCGGTTAAACAGGTAGTATTTACATTCTCCACAGGATGAGACTGCGCCTTGTCTGTGAAGCTGCCACCTGCTGTGCAAAAGACCAGGCCAGACTTTAATTGCCCCAGAAGGACCAAACTGCTGTTTGAGGGGAGACAGGATAAAACCAGCACCACCACAGCATTAATTTGTCTATCTTTTTGTGTTTTTATTAAAAGCTCACAGGCTAAATTTACGTCTTTGCAGTGAAATCAGCGTCATGTGTAGGCCTGCATGCCCTCTAACTGTCAGCAGAGCAGCCAGGCGCGGTCAGCTCGTTTCAAATGCAACGCTCTCTTTTGTTCTTCAGGTTTGTTTCCCCTGGAGCTTTTTCTCGGATTCCGCCCGCAGTTATCCTCCACTGAAGAGCGTGTTTGCCTACAGGAGCCTTTGTTTGACAATCCTTTCTGCTAACCGGGTCTTATGAATTGTGTCAGCAGTGTGCCGATTGTCTGTTATCTGTCCGCTGATAAGTGTCTCTCTCTCTTTAATGCACATGGGCAATAAAATGCTCAACATGTAAGCGAGGAATGATTGTTTCAACAGTCAGGCAAATATCCTGTAATTCTGTATTGATTCAGTCTATTTGTTCAGGTTATAGTGGACAAATGCCTCTATAAACAGGCCCAAGTGTCAATCTGTTCCAGCGGAGGATTAAAATTATACCATCATGAACTGTGGACAGTAAATTAAATTTTTAATTTTACTGAGGCTTAATGAAAAACAAGTCAACTGTTTAATGAGAGATGTTTAACTAACGACTTAATGTTTTTTTTTGGTTGTCATTGGTCCTCTTCAACAATCCACACTTAGTAAACCTTAGGTAAACAACAGTGAGCAAGACAAGTCTCATGCTAAGAAGTTTTAATCACTTCAAAGGACCAAACCAGGGGTGCCCCCAAGCAAGTTGTATCGCTATGTCCTTACATGTATTTGCACAGTAAATACAAAATGATTGTTAGGCTTCTTTGTGTCTACATCCATACCACTGCACCTTCCTTTGAAAAGTGTGTTTTCAAACTAAAAACACAAAGGTTTTGGCTGTGTATCAGTTTTAATCCCCATCTGTACAAACTAAAAGGAGGCCAGCAGCATTTTAGCGGCTCAAAAACTGTTGAGCAGGGCAGGCACCCAGTCGATTCAAAGCAGAGTTTCAAATGGAAAAAAGTAGCAGGGATGAAGCCTGCGAGAGCCACTGTTGCTTTAAGCTTTAAGCCTCCATTACATGACCAAACTCAATAAACACACTATAAATGGGACCGGGGAGTAATGGACGACCTACAGTGTACATACAGTGACTTGTGATAAATGAATGATGATACATTGCTATAACATCTAAAAGGCTCGGAGTGTATGCAATGAGAGCAGTGTCATAAACTTCAAAGTAACAAGTGAAGGACTGACACTCCACTCAGCCCTGAACTTTGATCTTTTTTTATTTCATTGCCACTGTTGTTCTTTCTCTCTATTGACCAATGCCCATGCTATCTCTTTGCACTTTTAAGCACACTAAAGCTGCATGACTCCCTTAGAAAGACCTCCAAATGGCCCTGGCATACAATACACCACATGCGGGGGCAATTGAATTAACCCATTGATCTCTGGCTGTTCTATTGCCAAGCTAAATTTTGTTATTCGGCCCTAATGACTGCTCCTTGCAGGCAAATGAACACTTGCAGTCAATTAACTGTGAGGCAGGAGGAGGATAAAGAAAAAACGTCCCACTATGACATGTACTGGCAGTTTCAAATGCCCCACGACTGACGTGGAGTCATGACGTCTGATAGAGACGTTGCAGGATTTACTGTAAACAACAAGACCAAAAGCTTTGTTCTTCGACACTCCCTTGTCTTTTCACAGCAACTGGTCCTCCCCGCCTCGCCTTGGTCACAGACATACTTTCTCTTGTGGGACAATGGCAGTCTTGTGCCCGGCATAGTTGTCTGGCACTACCAGCTCCGCAGTGGGCAATGACATGTCTATGAGGGATTACTAGTGTTCTCTCAGGAGTGTGAATGACTGTGTGTTGTTGTTTACCCATGTGCAGAGAGTCAAGCAGACTTTTTTTCTGGGTGGAAAAGTTGAAAAAACCTCGAAATTATCAGATCCAGCTCTTGATCCAGATCTGCACATAAATTAGTGTGTTCTTCTCCACATCCTCCCACCAAGCAGAGTGGAAATCCATTCAGTTATTTTTGTCTTCTGCTAAAAACAAATATACAAACCAGCCAATTGACAAATGGTCAGCTCCTTGGCAAAAGAAACAAACACTTGGGCTGGGCTGCTGCTGCCAATGAATAGGTATTGAGTTCATCAAACAGGACGGTGGGGGTGTGTCTGACCCACTGCTCAGTATGATCATGTGGCGACCTCCCAGTGTTGTCTCTGCACCATGCATAGAAAGAGAGTGTGACCCGATGCCCGAGGGTCGGTGTATGCGCTGCCTGGGTGGAGAGCCTGGCTGGCTGTGAGCGGGCACACGGCTGTAGTGTGGAGAAAGTGGTGCAGTGCCTCTCTGTGCATGGCTGAGCACTGGGTAATGAAGCGTGGCTTATAGGAGAGAGGGAAGGAGTGTGTCTGCAGGGTAGGCATGGCCCTCGTGTTCCTATGCAACCAGGGCGGCTGGCTAGGTGATGCAGGACCTCCTCTTTTCTCCTTAGTTGTCATGCTGCTGCCACGCTTTCTTCCCCTCCTTCTGGCTAGCTGTCCTTTTCTCCCCTCCCTTCCCATCCTTCTTCTCTCTTCCGACACATGTGATGTCGTGTGACATCATCCCCCGAAATTCACTCACCAGAACAAACATTTTGACAAATAAGAGGAAATTAGTCACAAGCACAGATTGTGGTTAGAAATCAGATCAAAACCAGCACTCAATAATTACCACACTGAAGTATTTATAGCCAACATTTTTCATTTACTTAATTTAGACGCTCTTATTTTCCCCAATTGATTTTTCCCCTTCCTGTGACTGAGACAGTTGGCTGCACTTGCCCTTTCAACCAGAGGTCTAGTGAGAGCAGATGTGCTTTTGTTTAAGAGGTGGTTTTGTGGGGGAGATAATTTCCATAGGAAGAAGTGTTTCACCTATTTTGGTTCACTTTTTTATTTGCATAGGGAGTAACACATGTAGCAAACGCTGAAAACAGGTTCAGTCACTTGAGCATTGGGGAAATAAGAAGAACAAAGAAAATTAAAAAATAGGGGAGGGGTGTGGCTGAAAAAAATCCCCATCACTTGCCTTATCGCTGTGGTAAGTTGCAACCTGTTTAAGGCCATTACCACCAACAAGAACATTAAATGGGCACCAAATCCTGGTCCTAATGAGGTAAAACTTAATTTCTGAATACATGGTAGAACATTCCTCAACAAGGCTTAACCATATCATTGCCATCATGTTTTAAACTAAATAGCAACAAGAGATAACCAGTCATTATCCTCAGTGAATGCTTTCTACCTGAGAGATGGCGTTACACTACTACAAAGACAAACTCTTAACACATTATCTTCTATTGTGCAGCCACACATCTCCCGTGGGCAACAAGTGTGGATCTATTCTTAGCTGATGGCCTGGGCTTCAACGCTTTCTGCTCCTGCTTCTGATACGTTGGACGGGTTGAGGTGTGATTCAGCCCTGCCAGGTCCCACTGTGTCGGTGTAGCCTGTGTCCATCGTGTCCAGCTGTATAGACGCTGGGGCCCGTCGACCATCTGTCCCCGACCAGCAGATTCAGGGCTCTGTCCCCAGAGCAGGGAACGAGGGGGCGGGAGCGATATGAGGTCGGATGGGGGGGAATCAGCTTTGTGTTGCTATAAAGCTGTCTTTCCTCTCTCCTAGCAACGGCCTCCCATTTCCTTGGTTTTGGGTGGCATGGTCCTCTTGGTCGGTGTGCAAGGCCCCCTCACTTACTCTCTCTCTCTGTCCTATTTATGGTAATGAGCCATCTGCCCTCTCTGTAACAGCCGCCCAAATAGAGGAGAGGCTGGTGTGGGGGGGGGTCTCTCTGACAGACAGGAGTCTGAGACAAAGACGCTTATCCTGTTGTGTCTGCCTCTGCACAAGTGGATGCCTTCAGATGTGGATAAGACTCAGTGATGGAGGAGAACGGAGGCAAATCTGAAACATGTCAAATGTGTTCAACTGAGGATTAAAAAGGAGGAAGGCATTTTGAACATAGACAGTGTGTATGCATCTGATAGAGACACAGAGTGCTACCACCTGCAGGTCAGTACATTAAGTTGTTGTACACAAAGAACATTTGTAATATCAGCGCTTGGCTGACCCCCTCCCCAGTCACACTCACGCACAATATTAGCTGGATATTACACAACACTAACATTATACAGAACAGCTATATGGATGTGCCTCTGTGACTCGGTGACACAGGAGAGTGGTGGGCACACCAGCCAATACAGAGCCACCCAGCATTCAATAGACCTCTGTTGCCACTGGATACTAGATTGGTTACCAAGCCAACACATGTGCCTCACTGTCATATCTCCAACAGATTAGTGTTGAAAACAACAGATCTTGACAGTTAAGCTCTCTCCATGTTCCAGGCTGAAGTGTCTTTCAGTATATTTGTCTAAGTGGGCTAGTGATTTAGTATGAGAGAACGAGTAAATGAAGATTGTGCAATGTTACATTCCCTCTGGCCACGGACAAACACTTTGTCATCAGAGGAGCACAGCTAATGAATCGCAAACTCAAAGATTGTGTGGTTGTTTTAACAAGGCAGAAAAGACAACTCAGAAAACGGGATCGCCTTGATAAAACAGCCACATACCTGTAGACAACGCCAAAGAGGACATAAGACAGAGAGTACAAGAGCTGCTTTACTTTATATGGTGTGACGGTGACTAATGCTATACAATGTCCCACACAAGGCTCTCAGCTGAATCCTCTCTTGGGGTCAATCACCATTTACCTCATCAGACAGATGAGCCAATGACGGCAGAGTAACAATCACAGATGGTTCTGCTGAAGGGCCTGGAGTTGAAATAAAGGAATTCAAAAAATAATGATATGAGTGCGAACACCCAAATTAAAGCTAAAATATAATGTGTATGAAAAAAACAGTGCTGCGTGAGTTGTGAGGACGCTGCCCCCTAAAGGCAGCAGCTTGGCAGTTTCACAGCTCAGGTTTTACAGGTTAATTAGTCGGTGGAGCAACAGTCATTAAGATCAGCCCAAATACACCCTAACTAATTACCATGCTGTCAACACAGCCTCACATTGATGCCTTACAAGCCAATATTGACGCTGAGCATGGCCGCTCTATTCAGGCTGGAGTTTCAGAGGAGGTTCACTGAAGTCAGACAGGAGGTAATTGTTCCATGCATTTGGCCTCAGAATCAGTACAACAAATCATATTGTTGCCATGGCAGCAGGCACAGGCCGTGGGGGTGGCCGACAGCAAGTGTGAAAAAGAAAAATGGATACTTGAATAACAGCGATTAGGCAAGTGAACAAGGTGAGGCATTGTTTAGACAATAGAAACAAAAAGACACAGAGGTGAGGTGTCATGTGATGCTCATCTCTCAGCATGTAGTGGATAATCAGCCGTAGAGATCAAGAGACATCTAGTGGACAAACAGGTTACCGTGGAAGTGAGTGTGGAAACACTGAGCTCAGTTGCGTCTGCAACACGGAACAATATCTAAGTCAATCTAAAGCTCACCTGGTTTTTATTATTTGGGCAATCTAAGTTTTTAATGTTACCTCATTTTATTTTTACTCCATTTGCTAAGGCTTCTAAACAGTTGTTAATATTTTACAAATTTGACTGTTTCTCTAATTGTTTTTTCTTTTCAGTGTCCCTGCTTATTCCTACGATGCATCTCTGACTCAGTACAGAGTTTAAATTAAGATTGAATGCATGAATGGAATATACACAGTATATATGTATCATTTGTAAACTGAGGAAACTCACAAATGTTTTTTTTTTGTTCAAAGCTACTCATATTATGTGCTTTGGCATAAAATGTAGAAGAATAAAGAAGAATCAGTCAGATATTAATTTGTATTCACTTCACAGTGATGCATCTACTTATATCTACGTATGCATCTACGTATAGCTTGGAACACACATAATTGTAATAAACTCACATGAATGTAATACATGTATTTATAACTGTTAGATATGGATTGTGGCTTCACTTGGTCCTAATATGTGTATCAGAACATAATATTAGGATGTACCGGATTAATCTACAAATGTCTTAAAACCATGGCAGCATAAAATTAAACCATATATAGACTGTGAAAAATGTTCTGTTCACCAGAGCAAAAGAAAACAACTCCATCTTTTTACTGACCTGTTTGTATTGCAATGATCAACTGTACATGTTGTAGCTGCTTATCCAGGTCAGTGAGAGGAGAGTCTCAAGGGTTTACTCTCAGAAGTTTTTCACCAAGAAAACAACTGGGTTACTCCTGATCACTTTACGCAAACTGAACAATAATAGTCATGGGACAAGTTAATTAAATTGCTTCATATTTTTGGTGTTCAAGCAACTTATATTAGTCTGTATGGTTTTAACCCAAGAGCTTGGCGCAGCTCAAGTGAGTCACGGTCACAGAGGACATATTTTGCAAATGGAACCAAATCAATATATTTTTGGCATGTGGTCAATATCACATAATCACATCCAATAAATACCTCATCATAATGTATGTTCTAGTGTGGCATAGATTTGTACAATATAGTATCATAGTACGTAGTAACATAGTATAGTTAGAACAGTATGATATGGTTTCATGTTGTATAGTACAATATATTATTGTATCGCTGTCGCTGCAGTTTGATCAGGGATTGATAATTCATTTTAGATTTTCTACTAAAATAAAATAGATCAATTAGGCGCATTTGATTAGAGGTAACATCATACCCAACGTGCTGTGTGTTGTTGGATATTGTGTTGTCCCTGTCAATAATAATCAAATCCTAATCGTAAATAAATAAGTGGCAGTAATAGCCTGTCGGGTCGTCGGTGAACAGCTTACAGAGCGGCTCCTCTCCTGTGTGCAGCAGATAAAGCGCTGATTATCTCGTGGTGGTGCTTCCAGTGAACTTGCGGAAGAATAGGCCGCCCTGACCGAGGGGCGAGCGACGTGACGGGTGGACGAGAGAGAGACAGGTCCTCCCATGTGATGTGACCGAGGCCCTGCGGACCGTGCCTGTGTGTTATGGCTCCTCCTGCTCCGGTAGAACGGGACCAGACGTAAGACCAGTGCAGGGGAACGGGAATAACACGCCGCCGTACGCGTTTTCTCTTCTACCGGAGCCGCGGCTGGAACATGGCAGATCGTGCGGTGTTGACGAAGAAGACCTAGTCGATGTGCCCGGCGTCGCCTCTTCTGCTGCGAAAGGCTTCGACATTTCCTCAGGATTAACAACACCCCAAATGAACTCCGTCAGAGCAAGTAACGTTAGCAGAAGACCCAGGCGAGTGTCGAGGCCGCGCCCGGTGCAGCCGGAGAGGAACCACCAGGAAAGAGGTGATGTTAGCCAGCCCTCACCAGGCGGCTTGTCAAACAGCCAGCCCGCCAGAATCGAAATACGTTTTAAATTCTGCACTTTTTAAAACCGCATCTGTGCTCACATGTGCAGCGTCCATTGGTATAACACTGGCTGTTGAGGCGGAGCAGTAAGGGGCTATCAGCAGCCTTTAAGGGGCAGCCGTGCAGCCAGGAAACACCGAGGCTTTTGTGTGTGAACCTAGCATTCAGGCCGCGCTTTGTTTTGCTTGATTTTTGCCCCGACACGGCCTTTCTCGCCTTCGTCCGGGCTCGCACCGCTGCTGAATTTGCCTGTCTTGCCAGTCAGTATTGCATTCGCGTTCAGAGTAGCAAGCGGTTGATCACGGGTCGCTCGGTTCACGACTGACCGACGCAAGAGAGGGATTCACAAACTGGGTTTTGCCCGTGGTCGTAGCATGCTAACTGGAGCTAGCCTCTGCTAGTTAGCTGTTGTTATTAGCATGCTTGGCTAGCTACCTGCGCTCTGGATGTTTTCGATTTTTAAAACCTCAACCTTCCTATGATTCATATCGGTGACTTGTTAATGCAGAATGACGTGGAGTTATATCACGGCGAGGACTCGGTCACACTCCATTTTCTCAACTGACGTTGTGTGACAGCAGTGCGATGTAAACGCATATCGACTGCATATTGTACAGTAAGTAAACAGAACTTGAGACGCTACTGAAACATCGCCGCCGTCACCGGTGCAGGGGATATTTGTTGCATTGAGTATTAGCGTTGAAGATCGGTTGTTGAGTCTTTGTTTGAGGTTGTCAGCTGATCAGTGTCATGTTGTGATATTGGATCTCACAGCATCAGTGTGATGGCTATCAGCTGCAGGAGGTTCCCTGTTTCTCATAAGAAATGACAGGAGACACCAAGTTAAATCTTCTCAAAACGAGACAATTGTACATATCCTAATATTTACTAGGTTTCCAGGGGCACCACCTTGTCTTGATTCATTTATTTGAGAAATTAACAGAGGGCTCAGTTGTTGATATGGTGATTTGATTTACAACAGAAGGTTAAAATACACATATTTATATTTGATGCTTAATGACATGTCTGTTTATTGACAACATTTGCATCTTTCTAGTTCAGAGAAGTTCTTGTGTTTGGCCTGGTTTGCTACATGCAGTGTTTGTAGTGGTTACTGGATCAGTAGCTGGGGAGAGTCATCCCTGCAACCAGAGCAACAAGCATACAGAGTTTGCATCTCCCATCTGGGGTATCTATCAACTCATCATGCCATGGAGAATAGGTTTCTGCGTTGAGGTCTCAATTAGCGTTCGGTTGACGCAGTGGTAGTTTATCTGATGATTGAATCCCCTCTTGATAAGATCTTTAATCAATCTGGAGCTCACAGAGCAGGTAATTAAGAAAATGTGTTGTTGTTGTTTTACCTGGCTTTTATGTTTGATTAAATACTTTTATGGGAACTCCCTTAGCTAATCTATTGTCACAATCTATTGATTGCTACTGGTCGACTGCTGTTATTAAGCTGAAACTTGTATGATTATAATTAAGCTTTAGTTGAGTGTTTGAATTCATGCCACAGACTGATCTGAAACATGCTTGTATTAAACATTGGTGATAGTAAAGACTGTGGCATTTGCATGTGCGTACTTGCTGAATATTACTGAATAAGCATTCCTGAAATGCTACATCATGACCATGTTGCTATAAATGCATTAAAACACTGTTTCTTTGTTCTGCATCGTTCCATTCCTTTGTATTTTAGAGCATTGTAATTGTATTAATTTATTTTATGTTTTGTTCAATTCATAGATGAGGACGTTCCTGCAGATATGGTTGCAGAAGAATCTGGTCCAGGAGCTCAGAACAGTCCCTACCAACTTAGAAGAAAGTCTCTACCCAAGAGAACTGTGTGTCCGACAAAGACAAACATGGAGGTTGATTTTCCAGACACCCTGACAGGATTGCAGAATTGTTTTCTTTGTGTGGAAGCACTGATCAATATTTATATATTTCCCCTGGCTTTTTTGATCTACAGGGTGCTTCCACTTCAACCACAGACAACTTTGGACACCGACCAAAGCGTCCCAGAGTTTCGGGGAAGTGTCAAGAATTACCAGGTAAGTAAAGGTGCATTCATCATTGCGTTTACCAACTGCTCTGAAGGATGGCTGTGGGGGTAATGGGAGTAGGTTTATGGATACGTTTACATTCTATACCAGAGAACTGTGATGACCCATTTATCAGAGCAAAATGTGCAGTATGACCCAGATGTTGTCCTCTAGCATTGAGCTGTAATGCATCACACAAAGGGCCATGTTGCTGTTTTCAAAGCTTGCTGTGAATAAATGTTTCACTTTCATATTTATAATGAGAGGTCTGTGAACTGCAGAGAGACTATTTATACAATATGATTTGTAGGTATAGTATCAACCTCTTGTGTGGTCACCTCTTTAAAAAGCTATTTGGTAAAGACATGAAGCAGATGCACGAGTTTCACAAAGTGGAAATTATAGATATGTTATTTGTGGCATTTGGATCTTTCTCATACTGTGTAGTGCTAGCCAAAGCAACCATTGTATGCCATTTGGTTTTTGGCTTTGCACTTAATGGTTTTTGCGATGTCAAAGTAAACAGTCAAGACATCAGTCCATCTTACTTGCTATTATTATTGTGATCGTATTTGTTCTGCAGCTGTCTAACCTCGCTCAAAACTGTTCTTTCTAAACGGTTTATTCTGATTCTGTGGTCATCCTCCTCCCAGCAGCTCCGGCAGAGCAGTACTTGCAGGAGAAGCTCCCAGACGAGGTGGTGCTAAAGATCTTCTCGTACCTGTTGGAGCAGGATTTGTGCCGTGCCGCATGTGTGTGCAAACGCTTCAGTGAACTAGCCAATGACCCCATCATCTGGTGAGAAAATAGATTACCTGTAGCTTTTCTTCTTATTTTTTGTACTTGTTCGAGTCTGGAGACAATGAAAAGCGAGGAGGATGGTGTTAACCATGATTGTTTCTTTCATGTTTCAGGAAGAGGCTTTACATGGAGGTTTTTGAATACACACGACCCATGATGCACCCTGAGGCAGGGAAGTTCTACCAGATAAACCCAGAAGAGTATGAGCAGCCAAACCCGTGGAAGGAAAGTTTTCAGCAGCTGGTATGGAACCTCCTCTGGGCTCAGTGATTCACCGCTGATCATTTTAAAATCTTGCTTGGTGTATTTTTTCCCTTTTTTGTCCATTACCAAAAACTGTCCCCATCACAAAAGGAATGATCTGTTTTCACATTTTACCATGAAGCTAACGAGACACTGCCACAGCTGTTAGAACAGAGCATTCATCTTCTTATTAGAGTCTCTATTGTACATATATGTAGGAGCACTGACTTTGCAGTTTTCATCTGCATGACCTTAAATCCTCCTGTGTCCCGTGATGACTTGTTTCTCTCCATCTTGCTTTTATTGTCTTAAATCATTCCTGGTTTACTGTGAGTCATCTGTTTCTTAAAAATGTGAACTGTTTTTCTTTGCAGTATAAAGGAGCACATGTTAAACCAGGCTTTGCAGAACACTTCTACAGTAATCCTGCCAGATATAAGGGGAGAGATAACATGTTTGTAAGTGAACTCTCCTCAACTAAAAAAAACTCTTTCCCCCTGTTCAATTTCTCCTGACATTCATGTAACTTGTGATATTTGTTCAGTACTATGACACCATCGAGGATGCTCTCGGAGGGGGTCAGGAGCCTCACTTTGATGGCCTCATCTTCGTCCACTCTGGTATTTACACAGACGAGTGGATATACATCGAGTCGCCTATCACAATGATCGGAGCAGGTATGTGCGTGTCAGACACCGTGAACAACCAATTTCATATGTTCATAGTCATGTCTCTGCTTTAACCTCTGATCATCCTGCAGCTCCTGGAAAAGTAGCAGAGAAAGTCATCATCGAGAACACCAGAGACTCCACGTTTGTATTCATGGAAGGCTCAGAAGATGCCTATGTTGGATACATGACCATAAGGGTGAGATTACAGTTTCACCGTAAAATGCACAATTCGCACAGGATGTTAGCAGTTGTTGCTAACACCTTTTGTGTCCACTGTAGTTCAATCCTGATGATAAATCCGCCCAGCACCATAATGCACATCACTGCTTGGAGATTACGGTCAACTGCAGCCCCATCATCGACCACTGCATCATACGCAGCACGTGCACAGGTAATGATCTTCAGGTGCAGCTTGATACTGTTGTTGTACTCGCTGAATTTTATGTTGTGCTAATGTATAAATCTTTCCTGCTTGTTTCAGTGGGTTCAGCGGTCTGTGTCAGCGGCCAGGGCGCTTGTCCCACGATCAAGCACTGCAACATCAGCGACTGTGAAAATGTCGGGCTTTACATCACTGATCATGCACAGGTAAAATAAACACTTTCATCCATGTCACATTGTGTTATTATACAGCACCTACAATACAAATTAAAGTGCTTTACAACAATGGGTTTACTTAAAAGACACGATGACATACAGTACAGGCAACAAACATATTTAAATCACACAATATTTATATTTCAGGGGATATATGAAGACAATGAGATCTCCAACAACGCTCTGGCTGGGATCTGGGTGAAAAACCATGGAAATCCAATTATCAGAAGGAATCACATCCACCACGGCAGAGACGTGGGTGTTTTCACATTCGACCACGGCATGGTAAGATACAGCTTAGGAGAGTTCCCTGTTCCCTATCCACTGACAGCTGTTCGTTAGAAGAGCGGCACTAATTACAGTGTCACTGCAGATGTATAATTCATGTTTGCTGTGTATATACTGTGAAATTGAACTTTGTAACAAACATCTTTGTAATTGGTTACACAGCGTTCATAATCATAGAAAAGGTGTTAAGTATTTCTCCATTTCCATTTCCAGGGTTACTTTGAGAGCTGTAACATCCATAGGAACCGTATTGCCGGTTTTGAGGTGAAGGCGTACGCCAATCCAACAGTGGTTCGCTGTGAGATCCACCATGGCCAGACAGGAGGCATCTATGTGCACGAAAAGGGCCGCGGCCAGTTCATCGAAAACAAGATCTATGCAAATAACTTTGCAGGGGTGTGGATCACATCTAACAGTGACCCCACAATAAGGTTAGTGAGGGCTGGATTTCAAAACTCAAAATATTGAGATGGCATGGATTTGATTGATTCATGCAAACTGAACATATCCTGATACCTTGTGTTTGTCCATATAGGGGCAATGCCATTTTTAATGGCAATCAAGGTGGCGTCTACATTTTCGGTGATGGCCGAGGACTCATCGAGGGAAATGACATCTACGGTAACGCTCTAGCGGGAATCCAGATCAGGACTAACAGCTGCCCCATAGTCAGGCACAACAAGATCCATGATGGCCAACATGGCGGCATTTACGTGGTAAATATTTTCAAAGCAGAGTTGCTGTTTAACTTTTTCTTACATCTTTTTTTCACTTCTAAATGCTGTCGTTGGGAAACAAGACTAATGCATGGGTTGTATCACGCAGCATGAAAAAGGACAAGGCGTCATCGAGGAGAATGAGGTGTACAGCAACACGCTGGCAGGAGTGTGGGTGACAACGGGCAGCACGCCAGTCCTGAGGAGGAACAGGATACACAGCGGGAAGCAGGTGAGACTGCACGACAGGGACCAGTCGATGTTGAGAAATGAATGTAAAGTCACGAACTAGAAACAGCCCACACACAGCAGATGAATAGTGTTTCCTGATGTGATGAAGTTCCACCAACACTTATGATAGGATTTATCCAGCATGTTGCCACAAATAGAAATGAATTTTAGACTAAGGCATTTTTCATTGACACAGGTTGGCGTCTACTTCTATGACAATGGCCATGGTGTGCTGGAAGACAACGATATCTACAATCACATGTACTCCGGAGTTCAAATTAGGTGGGTTGGAAATCAAAAGTGATAGAACAAACGACTGTCAGTGATGGAAGGAATGTAGCATTAGTGAAAGAGTGGATTCAAATGCGTGTCCTTTCTTTGCTTGAACAGAACTGGCAGCAATCCTAAGATCAGGCGGAACAAGATCTGGGGAGGTCAGAATGGAGGCATTTTGGTTTACAACTCAGGTGAGATGCCAAGAAGCTGCGGTGGTTCGTGTGAATCAGCTGTTAGACTATCGCGACAATGTTTCTTTTCACTGTTTCCCTTATGATGAAAGTACAAATGTGTTTTTTCAGGCTTAGGCTTTATCGAAGACAATGAGATCTTTGACAATGCCATGGCTGGAGTGTGGATCAAGACAGACAGCAACCCCACTCTGCGGAGAAATAAGATCCACGACGGAAGAGATGGTGGCATCTGTATATTCAATGGAGGAAGAGGTAACTCAATAATGTATTTTACAAAGGAACTGGTCAGAAGAAGGATGTCTTGGTTTTACATGGCCAGAGTCAGTATAGTCAGGAATCATTTTAAATTTGTGTCTTGTCATTGATTTTGATGTTGTTTATTTTTTAAGGTTTGTTAGAGGAAAATGACATCTTCAGAAACGCCCAAGCAGGAGTCCTCATCAGCACCAACAGCCACCCGGTCCTGCGGAAAAACAGGATATTTGACGGGTTTGCTGCAGGTCAGTAAAATCTGTGTTTGATTCTCATCACTAAAATATGTCAGAGTAAGCCAACAGTTCACCGAGTCTTATTTTTGTTGATGTTATTTTTCAATGGCAGGGATTGAGATCACCAATCATGCCACAGCGACACTAGAGGGCAACCAGATCTTCAACAATCGCTTTGGGGGATTGTTTCTCGCATCTGGTGTCAACGTTACGATGAAAGGTAGCATCCCATCTCAAAAGCACTCAGACACCTCGCCTTGACAAATCTTCACATCTCTTCATTTCTGCTATCTGTCCTACAGATAATAAAATAATGAACAATCAAGATGCAATTGAAAAGGCTGTGAGCAGAGGTCAGTGCCTGTACAAGATTTCAAGTTATACCAGCTACCCAATGCATGATTTTTACAGGTAACGTATGTTCACATTCGCCAGAATACATTTAGTTGCATTTATTTTGTGAAACATAACAAACACGCTTTGGGTTCCCACAGGTGTCACACCTGTAACACAACAGACCGCAATGCCATCTGCGTGAACTGCATCAAGAAGTGTCACCAAGGACACGACGTGGAGTTCATCAGACACGATAGGTCAATTTAATGTTTACCATATTGCTTAAAATGAATGATTTTTAACCACAGAGAGATCAAATGAAAACGCCTGGATAAAACCACATGTGTTCACATGCTTGAGAGACAGAGGAGCAGCTTTTATTGTACTGCATTTCTAAGGAATTCAATTATGTTGATGAAGAATCTTACAGACGTACATCTCATCATAATCAATAACTGTTGGACCTGAGGAGATCAGCCCAATACATTGTACTCTGTTTTCCAGAGTAAATATATATATATATATATATATACTAACTACGGTTCTGTGCACCTCCATAGAGTTCAACTAATGTGATTTCTCCTCCTTCCTTCCTCTCCACCTCCAGATTCTTCTGTGACTGTGGTGCAGGGACGCTGTCAAATCCATGCACATTAGCCGGAGAGCCGACTCACGACACAGACACACTGTATGACTCAGCTCCTCCTATAGAGTCCAATACACTGCAGCACAACTGAGCTCCAGAGCTGAGGTCCTCCTCTTGCGCTTCAGCCATAGTGGACATAAAGACACTTAACGTTGTGCAGCAGAGGAGAAAATCCAAACTAAAGTACAGATTCACTTTGACAGAGCATATACAGTGACTTTTAAAACTAAGACTCTACACGAATATGCTAAAAGGAGACATTTAGAGAAAAAACTAAAGCCTGAATATCGATGCCTCACTTTTTTTCCTCAATTATTTTACAAAAAAAAAAAAAAGACTTCAGTGGGACCGAGCAGCTGACTCAGGGTTTGTGGGCGTGTTGGTTCAGTCAAGTGAAACCGAGGAGATGGACAAAAAGCTACAGGCTCATCTGCTACGACGGAAGTGGAGGAACAAGATCCTGCAGTCGTGTACAGTCAGAGGAGGCACAACTTTCTCATGAGGAGCCAGATGCTCCGAAACACAACAATGCTTCCATCACTGAGCAACCGACATGCTCGTACGATGCGTATGGGAAAAATGACCTAGCACTTCAGCTTTTTCTCCCTCCCCCTCGAGACAACTGTTGAGATTTTGATTTTAATGCTTTTTGTGTAGTTTTGTATTTTCATGCAAAAATCTTACTGTACTTGAATGTCTTTATTTTATTAAATGTGTTTAAATTTTTTGTTATTATACCCTAGAATTGCTGTAATTATACTCATGTCGCAGTATCTAACTTCTTTCTATGAAAGAGATCAGAGAAGAGAGAGGAAAACACTAAACATTTTCTCCAGCAACGTTGACGTTTACATTTTGCAATACAGTAAAAGAGATGCTCTGATGTGCTTCCACAAGACTTGTTGATGAGCATTGCCTTTGTTAGTGATCTGAACAGTGACATCTGTTTTACATAAGCTATGCATATTTTCTGTTTGTCAAAAGAAAATCCAGCGTTTTTACTCTGCAGTTGTTTTAAGAGTTTTAGTTTATTATCAAGATACTGCCTTTTTATTTAATACTCAAACATCTATTAAATGGCTGTACAGATGCCTGGGAGCAGGGTGGATGTATTTTATTGTGCCCTGTTATGTTGATTTAGCAGATTACTAGATTGCAAGATATAGTTCTCACCCTGTACTCGTCAATGAACAGCTACAAACTACAAACAGCTGCTGCAAGGCCAAGAAGTACAGGTTAGTTAATGTAACTGATTTTATTTTTCACTTTTAGGGCTCAGAGAAAAAGCAGACACGTCTTGTGGAAGCACAACAAACCCAGACGTGTTTGTTTCCTCATTTGCCAACGTTGCTGGAGAATTGAAACGGCTTTTACTTTACTGAAGCTGAGACAAGTACCTATATACAGCGCTATATGGTTTCATTTCCCCCAGCCCTCCCCCCCCCCTTTGTCCCTCATTCATGTGTACTGGTGATTGTGGGTTCTCATACAGACTGAAATGTATGCATGTATCATAACATCTAGACTTAATATATTGTGAAGTATTCAATAACCGTTATGTAGGCGCTAGTGTGAATTAAAGGGTTTAATTTCCTAGATGAAACATTGTCATTTTTTAAGAATAAACTTTATTAGATCATAACAGTAGTGTTTTTTCAAGTGCGAACTAAAAGGATACATGAGCTGATTTTTATTTATTTTTTTGTAACTACAGATTGTTGAGCATCTGAACAAGTAATGGAAAGTGTTTGTCCCTCTGTGTAGCATCTTCAGCAAACTGGCAGAGCTTCCTGCAACAGAAGAGGAGCGGAAATCAGAACAATACTTTGGTGGGAGAATAAAGATGTAACATTGGGATACATATCGCTTAAGACAGAAACTAGATCAGAAGGTCAGCTTGTGATAAAATGAGTGTGGAGTGTGTTATTAAACTATTCTAAAGGGTTCACATACAGTACAGTTAATACATGGCATTATCTGCAATGTGAACACATACTTGAAGAGTCTGAGGCTGAGGGTGCCCTTCTCAAACTCTCTGGCCTTCCTGTGTCCTGACTGGATGACTTCCTCTGGGAGGTTCGCCAGTCGAGCTGCGTTGAAGCCGTAACTCTTGGGACAAGCGCCGCCGATGAACTTGTAGAGGAATGTGATGGTTTCCTGACTGGGATCCTCGCATTCATTCTCCACCATGCAGGCCTGAAAAGGGGACAGATTAGGGGAAAGCACATTTAGAATCCAACCAAACAGATATTTTCCTGGATTACATTTTCAGTCATAGTCCTCTCATTACTGTTTATAGCTTGTTTTTGCCGTCGCAGTACTCACCATGTGGCCCAACCGCACAGCGGGGTTGTTGGTGTAATCCTCCACCAGGGAGTGGTAATGTGTGGAGAAGAGGGTGCGACAGCAGATCTTCTCTGCCAGTTCCTTCACAACAGCACTGGCAATCGCTGTGCCATCATATGTGGCTGTGCCCCTTCCTGCAAACAGTTCATCACTGAATGCTCGCACCAAACACGCACACCACCACAGGGAGCCCACGTTGTGCACCGACACCGCCAATGAGCCAAATTGACAACATACCCAATTCATCCAGGAGCACGAGTGAATGCTTGGTGGCATGGTGCAGGATGCTGGCAGTCTCACTTAACTCCACAAAGAAGGTGCTCTCTCCTACATTAGACAGATACAACAATAAAGTCAAACACATGGGAAGGAAGCTCCCCTCAGTCTCCAATGGGGATTCATTGTGCACCAGCGATGACCTGTTTTCCAGAAATAATCATCATCAAAACTTTCTCCTCAAGATTTAACACTGGGCGACAGCAGCAAGCACAAGAGAAGCTGAACACATGTGGCCTACAGCTCCTGAAACGCGTGAAGTTACCAGCCATAATGTGATCAGAGGCTCCCAGTCTGGTGAAGACTCTGTCGACTGGTGTGAAGCGCAGGCTCTCAGCAGGAACGTAGCAACCCAGCTGAGCCAGAATGATCACAAGCCCACACTGTACACACAGAGAGCAGAGCTGCATCAGAACATGGACCAAAAAAGACATCTCTTCCTGTATTTATGTGTCCATTAATGACCCACCTGTCTCATGAGAGTGGACTTCCCACCCATGTTTGGTCCCGTGACAAGGATACACAACGCTTGACTTCTCTCCTCGTCAGCTTCGCCACTGCCGGGGCAGCCGATGAAGATGTCATTTGGAATGAAGTCATCACCAAAGAAGGTCTTGGTGACACAAGGGTGGCGCGATCCGATGAGGTCGACAAAGGGAGTTGCCTGGTTGTTATCCTCTGGGAGCACGACCTGCGGCCTGGCCATCGGCCCGTCTCCATCCTGACTGTAGCGAGACATGGCCAGCAGTACATCTAAGAAAAAAAACAACAATAAAGCAATGTAGTAAAGATAGAGGAATTAAGCTTAACTGTCTTAACTGTCTCTTCTCAGCTCTGGAAAAACTACAATTGTAATAAACTGGTGCAACATCATCTGAAGGAAGTTGCACCATTATGGAGACAAGTTGGTGGCAGCCACAGGAAATGTATTCAGAGCAGACACCTGCTTGTTTTCCCCCTAAAAAAGAAAAGGCTAATCTAAAATAATGCTTGTAGATGCCTGCTGTTTAAAAGGATAATTACCAAGCACCGCCATGCACTCGACACCAGTCTTCCATTCTCTGTAGTCCTTGTCAAAGTTGTAGAAGAGCCTCCTCATGCAGTCTTTCAGGGCAGCGTCTCTCTTCTCCTCAAATCCTTGCAGCTCCGCAAACAGCCGCTCGCTCTCATGTGTCACGTAACGCTTCCAGCCTTTCTTCGTAGACTTCACCTCATACTCTTCAGGGATGTTCCGATCCGAGACGCTGTCAGGAACCTCCATCTGGAAGCGGTTCTTTCCTGTTCCCCAGTAGGTCATGTTTTTACAGCCGAGCCTCTTTTTCTGCCTGTCCAGGTAGTCCTGCAGCTCCCGTTCACTGTTCTTGATCCCGATCAGAGCCTGGTCGTACTCTGGGTCAAAGCCAAGTTTTGGGCTGATGACTCCGGTGGTGCGGGCTTTCTGGTGGTCAAAAGCTGTCTCCCAGCGCCGAAGTTCGGCAGACAGGTCAGGAAACAGGCCGCCGTTCTCGCCTTTGAGACAGACAACCTGACGGAGCAATGAGGAGCGTAATTCACCTGCCATGGGAGAAAGGATGGAAATAATCTCCTGCATAGTTTTGAAACCTTCCAGTGCAGAGAGGAAGTCTGTAATCTTGCGTTTGCTGTAGGTGACCTCCTCATAGAGTACCGCTCTGCTGTCAGGGTGGTCCTCGCCCTTCAGAGGAGTTCCAATGCTGTGGATTTTACTGAGGAGACGTTCCAGGTCCGGGAGTTTCTTCAGCAGATCTGTAACCTCTGTAGCCTGGGCCTGAGCTCCCATCAGGTCCTCAACGGCATCCAGCCTGTCTCTCACGGATGTGGGGTTACACAGCGGAGCACAGAGCCATTGCTTCAGCAGCCTCTTGCCAAATGGGGTAGCACACGTGTCCAAACGTTCCAGTAACGTCCCCTCGGTTCCTCCTGCTGCGTTCTGAAAGATTTCCAAGTTTGCCAGCGTCACTCCATCGAGAACCATTCTCTGACGAGTCTGGGCAAAGAAACTGGCAGGTCCGGCAGCGTTCTCCATCTCAACATCCACAGGGATGTATTCTTCAAAGTTGGCCATGGAGAGCAGCTCCATGTCCACCAGACATTTCTTCAGGTAGAAAATGCATCCACCCAGTGACGACAGAGCCAGCTCGTAGCCCTCTTTTGGGGTCAGGCACAGTGAATCACTCTCAGAGGTCATCTTCTTCAGAAGAGGGGGAAGAAAATGGTTTCCAGCCTCCTGCTCCTTCCCAGTGGTGTCTTTGAAGTAGTCTTCCTCAGAGAGGGTTTTAAGAGTCTTCTGTGCCTCCCAGAACTGTGTTCCTGCGTTCAGCCCTTCCTGCAGAGCCGAGGACAGAGAGGCCTTCAGTATTTTGCGTGTTTCAGCGGATGGGTTCCCCCTTTCAAAGAGCACCTCAGCTGGTGCAAAGTGTGCTATGAGGGTGCGCAGGCGCGAGCAGTGGCGATCATCTGGGAACTGTCCCACGTGGAAGTAACCCACAGAGGTGTCTACAAAGCAGACGCCATAGGTGCGACACTGACCGGAGCTGTCCTCTTCTGCTTTCTCCTTTAAACTCAGCAGGAACTTGCTCTGACTCTCTGACGGCATACCATCCAACACGCTGTACGTTTGGGTTCCACGAGTGATGATCCGGCACACCTCTCTCCTCACCACGCGGTCAAATTTTGTGGGCTTGAACATGGTCTTACAGCGAGCTTCCATCATCTCCGGTGTCTCTGTCTGCTCCACTCGAGCCACCTTGTAGCCTTTCTGGACCAGTACGTCAGAGAATCGGCCAAAGCCAATCTCTGGGAAACCGGAGTGTGCCCAGTTGCCCTTCATGAAGGTCAGTCCCAACTCATTGACTCCAATCACAGCGTCCATGTGGTAGAGCTCATAGAACTTGCCCACCTTGTAGAAGATGACCGTATCAAACATCTCGGATTTCAGCTGCCACCACCGGCGCATCCCCGGAGTGTTTCTGTTCAGAAAGTCTTCAGGCACATACAGGGTTGAAGGATTGTAGTCATCCTCAGATTGTCGGCGCCTTTGTGCGTCTTTCCTGCGGCCGTCCTGCAACCACTCCAGTCTGTCATGGTCCCAAACTGTTGCTCCTCCACTGCTGCCTGAACCATTTGCTTGGCTCTCAAAGCTGTCAGGGGCAGAGAAAGCAGACAAGCGCAACTTTGTGTCCGCTGCGACAGCTGCTGGAGTACGTTTAGGTGCAGCCGATGACGTGGCTGACACTTTGGGTTTGGCACTTGCGGACTTTGCTTCAGGTCGTTTGCGCTTCGTAGGCTTGACCGGGCTTTCTACCTCAGACTCATGCATGCTCTCCTCTTCCTCCTCTTCACTCGTCACAGTTCCTTCTTCCTCTTCATCCTCACTGCTGGAAGCAGCTTGCTCAGGTTTGAATTCATCACCTGAGTCGTCACTGTCTGAGGCAACAATAATGCGACGACGCTTGGCTTTGTGGCTCTTTTGCGTTGAAGCCCGAGATGAACGACGACCGACTTTGGATTTCAAATCCTCTTGTTTCTGGTCATCCTCAGCGCTCTGCTCTTCATCACTCACACTTGATTTTTCCACCTAACAAATCATAGATAATGACATGTTGGCATTATTAGGCTCACTGTGAACTATGAGAAGTGGCACACAAATATAAATGTGCTAGAAAAATTGGAATAGAACATGAAGAAATGAATGACAGATATAGTGAACATTTTTCCAGTACATATTTACAGCATGCAAACTGAATGTTAAAACCGTGTCACCTCCATTTCCTCTTCATATTCATCTTCATCTTCAGATGGGTCTGTGCAGAGTGGCATCTTGATTCTTTTCTCAGGGCTATCGAACATGACTCCGTCAGCAAGTTCCATTGCACGCTGGATCACAGGCTTGCCACTGAAGAACACCCCCCCGGTTTTAGCATCACTGCTGTCAGAGCCTGAAACAACAGAGAACAAACTCAGACAAAACTGGTTCATGGAGGACACGCCATTCATTACTTATGTTTTTTTAAAATAATCATTACAGGCGTAATTGATGCCCACCTTGATAAGCTCTGATATATTTGGTGCTGACCCATCCTCTGGTGGGAGGTTCATCAAAGAAGTGGACGTGGATGCGTTGCGCTTGGCCGCGGCCTCTCATCTGCTGTCCAGTCAGAGGTTGGGGTACCACCATGCATGGCCACCAAGGGTGACCCTCCAATTTTGCCCACACGAGGGCACCAGCACTAAACGAGAACGTGGAGCTATTGCAGGAGAGAAAAAAGGAGGTTTGGAAATGTCTAGGTCGAAGTAAAAGTGTAACAATAAAAGCAAAGGCACTTCAAACTGTTTCAGCTCCACCCAATTGGAAAGAATATAACAGGCTAAAACTCGGAGTAACACTTAACAATATAAGGTTCATCATATGCTACACTTGACTGTAGTGAAAAGCACTGCCAACATTCAGAAAAGACAAACACTTGTTTATACCTGTTATGCAACTGTGAAAATAACTGCAATAACTATGTTTTCATTACACCGACAAAATGTCTATTATAGAATATTTTAATTGCAGCAGAGAGCTGTGATGAATCTACATGATGAATCTCAAACCCCACAACCGCCACCAGACGAGCACATGGTGTAGTGGCGCAGCTACTGTCACACACACGGTGGCTGTTGTTGCCACTGGTGATAGTGTCTGGAATCCACGTGTTAAGACATTAACAGTAATTTGAACAGGGTGAACTGTCTTTTTTCAGGTGTCAGGCTGATTACATGCATGGAATCAACCTGGCGGTGTCCTTAGTATATAAGTGACGTGGTTCAGAGCTGCAGAAACCGTTCTTAAGTTTATGCAGACGCTTTTAACCACGAAGAGGCTAAACAGTGACAAACGCGGTTCCAGCAATTACACCGCCCCCGACATCAACTCGCTGCCTCACCTTTCTTTGGTTGCAGCGACGTTGTTTCCGAAAAGTTTCTTGAATCCACCTTTCGCAGACTTGGACTCACTCTTCGGTTTGACTTTATTGCCCTTGCCTTGTTGTTGTTGTTGATGATGATGATTCGCTTGCTCTTTCGGAGACGAGCTGGACTTCTCCACCGAGGAGGGCAGGTCCGCCTCGGCCGGAGAGGGATTGGGCTTCGGCTTGGGTGCCGGCGGCGGAGACTTGGCGAAGAAGCTGAACAGAGAGCTTTGTTTCGCCATGCTGGAGAGGCTGCAGGTTTGATATCCGCCCGCAGAGAGAAGGACCCGAGCACCTCGCTCACACACGGATACACGGAGCCAGGTTCGCGGGAAACCCAAGCAGGAAGCGCCCGCCAATCACAAGCAAGATGAGAAGTCACGTGGTAACAACGCGACTTCCGTTGGCGCCTTGATGATGTCACTGTTTTTTTTTTAATTTTACAACTTTATTTAACATTGGGTGCTGCTTCTCATGTACGGACACAATTAATGATTCTAATTTCACTTTTTTAGTTACTTTCTGATTGTTAGATTTTTTTAGCGTCTGTTTCATAGACGATATATAAAGGTCTGTTTATGCATTGATGAACACACGCTGGCTTCATACTATACCACCAGCAGGGTGCAGCAGCACACTGGGGGCTTCAGAGTAATACTCTCTGTCTCGATATCCTTCATGTTCCTACAGTGCCACTCTGTGACTCCAGTTTTTCCACAAATATCTCCACTTTATTTTCATCTAAGCCCATCAAACAGACAGCTGAGCCTCGTGCTTTCTTCACACCAATGTCTTTTTTGTTTTTTTTTGAAATCACAGCAAGAGTTGCACATAAACTTTGATCTGTGGTCATTTGTGTCCCATGTGACCCACTGTTGCATCATTTGAGCAATGAGAATGAAAGGAGCAGTGCAAAGCCTTAAAGCATGAGTCATCATTTATACACAGGCCTTGATTCAGCTCTAGGCTTCAAAATATTACAGTCTGCCTGCCCGCTCCCAGCTGTGATGCACAATAACTTAAAAGGACTTGAATAAATGATGTTTTCTCCAAAGTAATAGTGTAAATAAATACTGCTAAATCCTGAGCTAATTCACCCAACATCTCCTAAACAAGAAAAACATCCACCCACAAAAATGTTTTGGCATATGGTGTGTGGGTGACAGGAAGCTTCCCACAGCAGATATTATGAGGAGCTGCTTTAATTCAGCAAAATGAAGTAAAGACTAATCAATGACTACATGATCGATACACACACATGTCATCATAGGAATGGCTGAATGTTATTCACATGAGAGAAAACAAGGTAATTCATTTCTGCAGCAACTTGGACATGGCTAATTGAAAAAGGCTTAAATGTCTTTACACTAAACAGGTCTTTTTTCACTGGAGGCATTTTGACTTATCTCAGTGGGCCAAGCAGAGGAGCTCTTAATAACATTAAGGATGACTCAGGTTTGTTCAAGTGTCCAGTAAGTTCCCAGCAGGGTGAAAGTGGAAACAACGGAAACAACGGCAGCTGAATGGAAGTCATTAGCCCATCAATTTACTATTTAGAAACATGTTACTCCATGCTGCGACATGTTGAAATGTCTGGTATGAAGAAAAATAACTATTAAGGGAGAGTATTATCAGAACCAGTGTATTCAAAGAGCCGTAATTAGGGAGAGAGCTGTGGGCGGCCCTCACAGCACTTTCAGAGGGGAAGAAAAACAAGCACATTATCATGACTGGAAGGTACTGAAAACATAGTCCAAAGAATTAATTTCATCCAGAAAAAAAAGAAAATAGCACAATAATATAACATTTTAATTCTTAGTATGAAAATTGGAAAAATAAAATCAACAAATGTTCTCACATTCTTGTATAAACAGGAGAAAGGAATGGAAATGTAATTCTGAAATTTTGTTATTGTTCTCAATGATAACAAAAGACTAAATTCTTTCTCCAAATATGAATTTTCCTGTTTTTCTCCTTGTCTGGATGCACTATGCATCCTTTACACATCAAAGGCCGGTGTGGATACCAGCTGTTGTTTAGCACTTTTGTTTAACTTTGGTAGATTTGGTGTTTTTAACATTGTCACTGGTTTCCCAGTAAATCATTTGAGGATCTGGATAAAAGGGGCACATTGGGGGAACTCAGAAATATGTGAATTCAATTTGCGCATCTAGAGATTGAATGGGCTGTTGGACCATGACAGATGAATACACTCTTCAATTTGCATTTTTCCTGCATTGCATAACAGATCCTCTGTTATATCTGTCCATGGTGGTGGTTTGTCCAGCAGACACACTCGATAACGCTGATCTCAAGTGTTTCCTCACCTTCCTCACCCCTTTCACTACACTGCTCTGAGTGTGTCAACCAGGGGACGCCGCACACCGTGCTCCCCCTGTGTTTATATTCCAAGCACAGAAGTAATCTTAAAATCAATCTGAAAAACAGACCTGTCCAAACTGTGTCAAATGCTGTAAGAAATGAAGCGTGAGGTGCAGCCCTGGGGGACATTATGAAATGCATCATTATGCTCTGCACTCCCTGATGACAGGTCAAGGAGGATCTGCATGTAAAAATACACACAGCTCAATCACTCAAAGCATGAACACCTTTCCATCACACCGTGCTGGGTGGCTGCACTGGGAACCATCATTTTAATTACAGTGGTGGCCTGTGAACACAGTGCAATGTGCAAATGAGCAGAGAGTAGAGATATTTCTTGTTATATGTAATGGGGTAAAAGTTGAAAAATATCTGAAAATAAATGTCTGATCATCCTGCCACTTTCATCAGCTTTCCCAAGTTCTGGTCTTACAGACACATTTTAAATTTTTTAATTTTATCTTGTTTTGAATCTAACTTTTAGTTTTTAATAATGTATTTGTTCTTCAAGGCTGTATGTTCATCTATTAGTCTTTATTCTTTAACACCAAAAGCACCTTGCAACTGTGTTTTAATAGGTGCTTTTTATATAAAATGTATAATTGTCATCTGTAAGAGGTGGGCTTCACCCTGGTCATTAGTGCATCACAGGGACAACAACCATTTTCAGTTATATTCACACCTACAGCCTTTAATCACCCTCAGCCATTTGGTTTGGACTGTAGGAAGCTGGAGTATAATACCATCAATATATGATTTTGATTGACAGTTATGACCTGTGGTAGCTGGGGAGCTGAGTAGAGGCAACATGGCTGATGAGAGGCCTGACAGAGCCAGCCCTCTGCATCTCTATTATTCTTATTCCCACCACGGATACCTTACCTGTTATTTTTATGATTATGATTTTTGATTTCTTCCTCCTGGGGGTCTTTGCTCTCCTACATCCACTCCTGGTGTATCACCATTCGAACAAGCAGCCTCCATGGGACTTCTATTAGCATAATGAGGAGAGCACATCAGACTCATGTAGAGACCCCGTCCCTGTGCACTGCTGTACGGAGAGAAAAAACATCAGCTCAGCTCCTTCTCTCTCGCTTTCTCTTCCTTCCTTCCCTCCTTCCTCCCCCTCCATCTCTTCTTCCTCCGCTGTGCTGCCTAATAGAGTGCCTAGGTAAACAGGGGCTCTCGCTCTCTTTTTTTTTTTTGCGCTCTCTCTACATGACTTGAGACAGATTTCATGATCACAGGGGTTCATTTTTTTTTTACTTTCAGAGGCCAATTAAAAGTCCTAATGCAGATGACTGAAGCCAGTTTGCCTCCTCGCAGGGATCTGCTCAGCGTCCCCCCCCCATCACTCTGCACCTCTCCTGTGTCACTGAGCCTCACGCTGAAACACTAGAAATGTGTAGGGCTCAGTCACATCTATATTCAGCTGCCTTCAGGGAGCTGTGGCAGGAGGGTCGACATGCACTGATATGCCAGTGATAGTGCAGTCAGCAGATTTAACAGCAACCGCAGTATCTTTGTCCAGAGGGGAAGCGAGGGAATATTTGTGTAGATGAAAATGGGAAAATGATCGAGAAGAGAGATGGGAGTAGATATTAGTGTGAGCGGTGCGGCCCACTCTTTGGTGCAATATGAACAAATTTGTCTTTGCAAACAAGGTTATTTTTCACATTCACGCGAAGAAAACCTGGAAGAACGTGTCCGTAAAGGATGAAAAAAGTTCCATCACCAGTGGAATTTCTCCTTGACATGCACCAAAGCTGTGCGGGCTGATTTGCAATTCAAAAGCAATCACGGCATTTTTCAAACGTAATTTTCTCTTCTTGAGACCTTCCAGTGTTGGAAACATACTGTTGTGTTCCATTTGCAGATCTGCAAATACTTCTGTTCTACGCAGACGTCTGTACCTCATGTGGGACCCGTTTTCTTATCCACCTCACATTTGGCAGGTGCATTGTTAATGGGCCAGGGAAGTGGAGATCTGATTCTGGTTTGATCTGGATAAATAAATCACCCAATATTACACAAATGTAGCCCGTCGACAGAGTTGAACAGGTCTTCATCTGCGTCCTCAGATAAACTACAGCGGCGTTGGAAAACTGGCGGCCTGTGACCAAGAATATCTCTCCTGTCAGATAATTTTATGAATCTGATAACTCTGAGCCAACCATGTCACACTGATACGAACTTCCGGGTGTCAGAGCAACGTCTTATCTGTTTTCAGTGACAGATTTGAATGTGTGTCCAAACACCACCAAATTTAACACCTCCTTTGAAAATACAAGCCAGATGTGAAGTACCTAAGATGATGCATGAAATATGCATTCAAAACACACACACACACACACACACACACACAGAGAGAGAGAGGTACATTTGTGATTCTGTCAGCAGATGATAATAATATTGTGATATGAATAAATTCTAATAATTCTTCAGGTAGATTAGATGAAGAATCAGAAACGATTTATTTTTTTCCCAAAGTTAAAGAAAACCGTTTGAAATGTACTTCAGACTTGATCTGTGTCAACGAGGTGCTCAAAGCTAAATGGTTTTCTCCTCACCTCCAGCTTGATTACCATTCCTCTTCCTTTATCTGCTGCGAACTGTGCAGCTCATTCCATTTAAGCTGGCCGACACCGGAGCCTCCCCTCTGTTGTAAATGCCGCTCCACTCTAATCTGAGGAAGAGATCATACTGAACTTCATTAGCAGAAATGGTGAGTCTCTCTTATCTATTAACCCTTTGCTTCCTCTGTCCCTCCTCCCTCAGTGACTGCAGGAGCAGATGTTAGAAGGTAATTGCCTCATCGCTCAGATGGCTCAGCCCCTCTACATGTAAATTTCCTGTTTTCTCACGGACTCTTGACTCTCACACTCCGACACTGGAATTCAGGGGCTCGTGGTCTCCTCAGATAACATTAGAGCGCCGTAGGCTGCTTCAGCAGACGTCCCCTCTGCATCCTGTGCAGAGGAACAGAACAGCTGCCACATCCGAGCCACATGAAAGAAGAGGTTGCTGGGATTCAAAGGGATCCTCAATGTAATTAAATCTATATTTGCCCCAGGTTAAGACATGAGGGCAAAGAGTACCCAGCCTAGGAAAACTGGAGGCAGCTGGAGCAATTGCCCCCATCATTACTGAGTTTATTTAAATACCTACATTTATAATGACACATTCCTAGTTTAGAGTCAAAGGTTCAGTGCCATTTAAAAATATATATGTTTCCATATCAAAGAGTCAGTCATTGCTAAGAGTTATTTGAGACATTACACATTTACGGACATCAGCATGCATGCAGTGGATGTTCTGCTTAATCTTTCTTTTCATCTCCAAAGATCTGAACCTCGCAACTCCGAGAAAATATCTCAATTAATTTAGTTGAGCTCCAAGCAAATTCATTTGCCGCCTTCTTTCTGATTAAAGTAAAAGGCTGCTGATGCTCAGTCCCTAACAAATCACGAGGAGAGCCCAAAACCAACCAAGCATTGCTTTACTGCTGAATGTGGCTGCCGCCTCCAGCCAGTTTGTTTAACAGCAAAGGTGCATATCCTTAAAAACAACAAGAATATACACTTTGAATTTCTAAATAACAGCTGGACACTGCAGCATTTTCTGGTGCAGAAAATACACATTTAAAGCACAAACAATTATGTATGGCACGACTATATTATATCTAGAATTGAGTTAAAATAAATGAGAATGCCCATTTCATCATTGTAATGATTACTGTTAGAAAGTAAAATATTTTAGTCTGTCAATGGAGAATACATG
Source organism: Pseudorhombus dupliciocellatus (assembly GCA_016785235.1). NCBI lineage: Eukaryota > Metazoa > Chordata > Actinopteri > Pleuronectiformes > Paralichthyidae > Pseudorhombus > Pseudorhombus dupliciocellatus. The sequence continues at coordinate 339,817 of JAFBJW010001319.1, read as the reverse complement.
AGAGCACAAGAAGTTGGTTGGTTTTATTCTATTAATGTAGAAAAATAACTTATGCAACAAAATGCAACCCACTACATCACAAGTTGCATCAGGTTCCCTCAGTTCTTCCTGCTTTTTTATATCGATAAGTCACTAAATTCCATTTATTGAACATGGTGTGAGGAATAGCAAAAGGGCACTTTAATTCAATTCCTTCTACACACCTACTGCCATTTTTTTTGATTAAATTAAATGTCACTATTTTCCTATCAGGCCATGCATTTAATTTGAAAACTTGACACTTGAAAGCTTGTCATCCAAATCACTTGGGACAAATATTATTATAAAGATTGATTGCATTTTCCATGGCACTTCATTAGAGAAGATAAGAACAATATACATACTATGGATGTATGTGTTTATTTACAGAGGGATGCTGTGATGTACCCTAATGAAGCTGCAGCAGCAGCAGATTTCACATTTTGCTGTGGTGGGAAGGAAGCGGAGGAGAGGTGCAGAGAAAGAGTGCGAGCAGCCTCTGACAAATGGCAGGGAATCTGAGGTTTCTGCCGCAGTGAAGGAATTGAGGCACACGTCTCTGACGGCTGGACCCAGAGGAAACACTTCAGCCTGCTGCTGGAGGTTTGACTGCAGTCCCGTCTCCCCGTGGAAAAATCCCGCCGTTCACATTGTAATAGTGTGACATGAAGGTTTGTTTGCCCGCCAAGAGGAGCAAAAAACAAAGAACAGACACATGCATTTGATTTGTTTTCCCTTCGTAACTGTCTAAAATCAGGCAAGTCTTTTGGGCGTCAAAGCGGAAATTGGCTGCGCTGCAGTGAAAGATGGATTTATTTCTGTGTGATTTATTCTAGGAAACAGAGGCTAGTTGTTTTGTAAACGCCTGGCAACGTTCAGATATTCCAGCAAAACAATAACGCCAGTGATCAAAAGTGGTCGAACAGAAGCAGAGGGAGAGCTGAAGTCACCCTTGGTGGGTGTTAATTGCTCAAAATGTCTCTGCTAACGGCCGATTTGTGTCTTCTTGCGAAACAGAATATTACTGATGAGCACAGACATTTCCTCCACACAGACTCCTCTTACCCCCTGTTCAGTGAGATAATGTATGTTGTTTTTCTGCATAATTTGCTGGGATCAGACTAATTTCAATAATGAATGCAATTACAGGCTCCCCTTTATGACTAACATCCTGATCGACCCATTACAGCCACGCAGTTTCAAGGTCCTTCAAGCAAACTGTATGTAGAGCAGGCGACTAAAATGATAATTTATTTGCGACTGACTTGAAACCAGCAGAGCATTTATGATCGCAATCAAAAAGGAACATCAAAACATCAAAGGAACATCATTAATGATTAATTCAGTGTTTAATTGGAACCCCGTCTTGTTTCATATAGGTTTTACTTTTAAGTACATAAATATAAAAGTACAATCATTGGTATAAATGTGCAACTTGCAAACAGAATTCATTTGCATACATTAACTTGAAGTCAGACCACAATGCAAGCAACATGAGACACACGGATGTAGATGGAGGCAAGGATCGACAGAGCTGTGGATTATACCCATGGAGCAGCTGTTCAATTGAAACGTGGATGCAGTTTTTATCTCCACATCCTCGTCTTCATATAACGTGTATAAAAACCCAGCTGGTACACATGTCCTGTTGATTTGGAAATCAAGCTCCGGATCAAAGCTGACGGTGTGACTCTTGTTTGAGATCAGAAGCAGCCAAGCACAGCTGTAATACATCATTCTGTTTCCAAGCCACTCAGCTGTTTACCTGCCTGCTGCTAACAGCCATTTCTAGAGTGCTCCAGCCAAATGAATGTGCATGCCTTTTGTTACTGAAACAAACGGTTTCCAGAGTCTCGGAATGCAAAAGAGTTCACCCGCTCTGCCTCAGAGGAGAGCGGAGGGGAAGCACAGTGCTGTGTATCACACTGTGAAATCGGAGCTTTGCTGAATTAATGATAATGCTGATAGCACCATCTGAAGCCTTTATGATGAACTCAAGCAATATCTCCAGTCTCTGCTCGTTTCAAACTAATTGTTTTATTATGGGGCCTGTAACGCATGGAGCATGTTGTTTTAAAGGTGCTACTGCACAGTCAAAGTGTGATTGACTACAGCTCAGACTATCCAGTGTGAATACAGCACAATGCGTAAACTGGGATAAACATGCAGATTTTGAACAATTAAAGTCTGAATGAACCCTGATACTGCAACTCTCATAACGCTAGTATCTAAACCTGCTATGTTGCCCCATGTTAAGTTCATATTTGATGACAACATGAGAGAATTGAATACACAAAACGATAAATCAGTGAAATCACATTGAAGATCCGCCTATCGCCTCTCACAGAAGATACAGGGCCCGCAGAGCAGTTACAACCATTGCAATCAATGGAGCTCAATTTTGCAAAATGCAAAAGGATTAGATGGTGCAACACACAAGCTCTAAACACTAAGATCTTTTCAATTATCCTTGTTGTCATATGCAAGGACTACAGTAAGGCAATTGATTTCAAGCGATGCATGCATTTAGGGTATTGAATGTCTCAACAGCTTGATGTTTCAGACTTAGGGAAAATGCATTTTGTTGGTTATCATACTGAATCTAATGCTTTCTAGGGGGATGTATATTCAGGGAAGCATTTAAGGAAACATTCACAGTCCTTTAATTTTCATTTTCAGTCATTTACAAACTGGTTTGGAAACAGAGAATCATTAAACACACACACACATGCTCCTTGTTGGAGAGTGAGGCTAAGGATACAATGCAGCAGGTAGCCAAAGTTTAGAAATCCTGAAACCTCTGCCACTGTAACCATAAACCTCGGAGGGGGAATATGAGGGTTCACATATTGTACTACATCAGTTATGAATCATAATTCTAGGGCCATGGCAGCAAAACCTCCTCTGGTGACATATTGCAGCAGAGAAACCCCATTAAATTCAGAGTACAGTGTATAGTACTAAATTCCGCTGGTGGCCATGGACACCTGCTAACATCTGCTGGTAGTTGGTAACCTAAATTGTGCAGAAGTCCATCAAACACACAAGGCATATTCAGCATCTTGTCTGATAATCTAAATGTTGTTTGCTACAGCATGGCCACACTCCTCCGTGTCCCTGGACTCCACACTTAAATGTCTGCAATGTTACAGTTAACAAAAGGGTGGCAACTCATGAACCCCCCCTGGCTCTGCAAGCTCCACATCACATATGTTCACATGTAATGAGTGACTCCTCTGGGTGTTATCAAAGGTCAAAATGATCTCAGAAATATATATGTCTTCATCATAGCCTGCAAATAAAGATGGACAATGTGAAAAAATGCTGGGGGTGGCTGCCGACAATATACAAAATGCCTCCTCCATGTTTGTGCATGAAACAATTCATCAAATAATTGTAATGTTTTTCAGGTAGTTCTCATCACACTGGTCAATGTCCCAGTGCTAATTTCTCCACTAGTTTGGTTTGAACAAATCAGTTTTAACATGATGATTGACCACTGACTCTGACTGTCTCTAAATGAGGTAATCAGAGTGAAATGTTAGCATGCTTATTGATTCATATGTGGATCGAGGGAGGAAGCAGAAATGTGTTGTCCGTCTTTATTTACAGTCTACGGTATTCAAAAATATGAAGCTATAGCAAGTAGCTGCTGAGCTCAGCTTAGCATTAAGACAGAGAGTGGGGCAATATAATTTGTTTACCAATGATGATGAAATATTTTATTCACACATTATCAAGGAAGTCATCTTAGCATAGTGTAAAGGCAAGTGGCCCTGCACCTAAGCTCATTGACAAACTGTTTATGGGGTATTTCACAAATTGGTAGGTAGCCAGTGGAGGTTACTGGATTTAAAGCTCTAGATGCCATGTTGCTGTTGATAGCCGAGAGAGTTCTATGCACTGGAAATTTCCATTGTCCTTATTTGCAGTGTGTTGTGTCATCAGTTTGATAAAGCTATTTTATTAAATTGCACATTGTTTGTTTTAATTTGAACATGTATTTTTTTAATTTGCATGTGTTTTATTACTCACAGTACGTTTAGATCTCTCAGCCATCATAATTCAATTATACTGTATGACAAAATAACGTCTAGTCTTTGTGCTAAACTTAAGGTTTTAGCTTCACATTTACAGCAATTGTAAAGAATACATCAACATGCATTTTTCCACATCTTTCCAAACATCCTTCAACACTTGAAATGCCTGTGTTCACTGCAGTTCACTTTGTGTCCATATTGATCTGTGGGTAGATAAATTCTCAATGCGTCATCTCATGAGTCCGTGATGGATTGTGTGAGAGACATGACAGTGACCTCTTCAGTCATCCACATGTAGATATTTGAAAGCTATATTGTAAGTACAAAAATAGACTTGAAAGAGTCCTCTGTATTATATACATCTATCTTGTATGGCTTTACCATAATGGCATGCAGGAAAAAACTAAGACAAGCCTGAAGATTGAACTACCTGAGTCATTTTTCTCTAGTCCTCTCAGCGAGACTTGGGAGTGAAGGATATTATTCAGCTCTATGCTTTCTGAAGTGATAAAATACAACGAAGGACAGATCTAGAGCCATTTTGCACCTTACTGCGAGAGCGTGTTTTAAGATGTTCCAGTTCCTTTATGGCATGTCTCATATTCACAGTGTAAAGGGTGATGAGCGGGAGGAAAGAGCAGAGATCTGCAAGTAAAAAGAAGCAGGAGGGATTTGGTGCAGTGAGTGTGAAGTGAATGCAGAGATGAAGAAGTGAGTAGCCCACAAGGTTATTAGAATGATGACGATGGACGCCAGTTGATTTGAGAGGCAGTTGATTTGTATCTGTTGTGAATTTAGAATTTATTCTCTCTCCTGCTGTCTTGTCCTCTGTCCTCTGTCTTCCTGTTTACAAACATTTACATACACAGATTCCTCAGAATAGATTGCTCCTGGATACACGGATATGGCAAAAGAAGCCTGACAGGGAAGCACCCCGTTTCCGAAAAGCACCTTCTATCCAATAAATCTTGGCACTGAAATCAAGAAGAATATCAACCTCTGCAGACACCCCCCCCCCAACCATGACGAAAATATCCACAAAGGATAAATCAATACAACTTAGAGGATCCTGTGAAGTTTGTTTTCCCACTCCATCGAAAGAGACTGACCCTGGCTATGTTTGATCTGCTTCATTTAACTGCTTCATTATCTTATTTGACCTCAAACAAAAATAAACTCAGTCATCATTCATTTAGCTTTAAAAATACACAAGTCTGCAGTCTGCATTCAAAGAGTAATTAATACATTGCAAGCCTTTATTGTTTGTTTTCTTCACAGACAGCCAAAGGCTTTTAAACAGAGCGAGAGACAGTTTTTTACCCTTCAAGTCAAAGTCTCAGTCACCAAAGCATGTTGCGAGCTGATAAGAAGGCCAGTTCCTCTCTCACGAGCAATGGATTTTCATTCTTCATCATTGCTCTTTTCCTCCATCTCCAGCAATTGCTACTCGTTAATCTCCTGAAACCTCCCTTCGCTACAGCCCCAACAAAATCAGCTACATCACTGCCATGCTTACAAACTCACTTTCCACACAGTGCCCCATAAATGAAAGTAGTCACCTGAGGGTAGAAACTTGACCCGTGTCAAGAAAGAATGGGGATTGCACAATCAGCTGAAGGTCTAGAAATGGTGCAAAAAAATGCATGAAAAGTATAATGCATAGTTCAGTATGTGCTATATCATTCGGCGATTACACTCGTCAGGTCTATATCATTATTAAATATCTACATTCATATAAACTGGCAAATTCCCACAAATAATTGAAATTCTACTTCCCTTGGCTCAGTAGATTTCAGTCATGTAAGTCTATATTTATAGAGCATGTACAACAGAGTATTTCTGCGGAATGATGTTTCAGAAATATTTGTTCTTGGTTGGGTTAACGATCGATGAAATGGGTGATGGGCGGTCCCCATGCATCCCAATTGTCTTAAGTTTTTGTTTATGCTGACTCTGTGGTTCTCTCTTCATGCCATCATCATCAAACCATCCAAACCATTGCCTGCAACATCACCACAGGCTTGTATTTCCAAAAGTAAGTAAAATTCAAAATGTATCATGCATAACAAATTACACTGGTGATCCATTTCAAAAGCCTCAGGGTTTGTAGCACAGTGTGACATGAAGAGCTGTCACACTCCTGCTTGACTGTGCCCTCTATCTGGAGTTACTTGTCTCTGCCAGCCTGTTGTTCATGATACCGAGGGCGCCAACCCCCCCGGAGAAACCATTATGGCGCGAGCTGCCACAGACTGTCCTGGGATATCCATTGGCAGAGTCAGACAGCTGCTTCTGCATGAGGGCTAGCGACACCTTGCTGGAGGCTGCCAGGTCTTTCATGGAGATCATCTCCCCAGATAGTCTGCGTCCCTCAGTGTCACTATCACAAGGTCCCTCAGAGTCAGGTGGCTGGCCAAATCGACCATGGCGACCCCGCGAGCCCGGTCGGATGGCATTGCGTCTGCCCAACAGCGCGTTGGCGTTACTGCAACGCTGGCAAAACAAGCAGCTCATTTTCTCGAGGATCCAGTTGAGCACCTGCTTGATGACGATAGAGATGACATTGAAGAGCGAGTAGATGCAGCACACTCCCATTAGCATGAAAAGGAAGTTGGCCACCCTGTAGAGGCTTTGGTATTCATAAGCAGCACTCTGGCTGCTGACGTAGTCCCCAAAGCCGATGGTGCTAAAGGTGACGAAGCAGAAGTAGAGCGAGTCTAAGTACGCCCAGCCCTCAACGGGGGTGTACATGGCCGATGCGCAGCAGGAGATAGTGATGGCTGACAGGCCGAGAATCAGCATCACGTGGTAGACAGAGGGCTTCCAACCTGGGAGGGAGTAGGCTGAGAAGTCATGGCGGATGCCTGGGGGGAGCAGACCGCTGTTCCTGATTCGTCGCTCCCTTACGGCCTTCATAACCACCGCCAGCAGAGTGATAATGCGCTCCAGGAAAAGGTTAAAGAAGAGGATGGTGGCAGCGCAACCCAGGAGACCATAAAAGATCAGGAACACCTTTCCTGCAACTGTCACAGGTGTTGTCATCCCAAAACCTGCAGAGACACAACAGCAATATTAGACAGTGAGTTTGTAAACTTGTTCAAGCAACTCACTTTATATTAATAGGTGTCTTCAGTTTACTTCAAGAAATTGTGTTGCTGGTTTCAGTTGAGGGAAGTGGTGCATGAAAGCCAAACAACCTCAAATCTAAATGAGCATTTTAAATTAAGCGTAAATTGTTGTTGTAAATATTTATGGCAGTAATGAAAAATATGTAAACGGGGTGCTTGATTTGGATATCAAGGAAAAGCTGGGTGATAATTTGTGATTTGAAAGTCACAGTAATGAGAGTGCATTGAAGAAAAGTTACAATAGGGTAATAAATATTTGAGGAACGTTCTGCATAGCAAGTGAAGATGTATGTGGTGAAATAAGAGGTAATGAGGACAAATGGAAACTAATGTGAAACCAAAAGTTTAAAATGACTGAATCCAGAACAAAATACAATACATGACCTGGAAGGAGGAAACAATAGGCTCCTCTCTTGCACAGAAATCCCTGTGGCTGTTTCTGAAGCCCCTGACCTCCGTCAGTCGTCCAGCCAACATTTCTGCATCATCATGACATCCTAACGCAACACATTTGCATAATGCACAACAAGCAGCTGGCCTGACAAAGCAGATCAAGCAAGAGGCTGACATTTGATTTCGCACTGGAACCAATTGTCCAATCACAAGAGAGTGGGCCTGCTGGCTTTAAAGAGACAGGCGCAAAAACCAAGTGTTTGAGACAGAGGGTGAAAAGATGAGCTGCAGCGATGGACAGTCTAGGAAAGTGAGGTGTTTGCTAAATGTTAAACATATAACACCATTTCAAATTATACCCAAAATGTGAATTATGAACCTAAACATTAGTATCTGCAAACAAAGACATACAACGTATGTTTAAATATACAGTATTTTCTATACAGTTGGTGGGGCCTGGTAAATCAAGGACATAAGGGTCATTTTGGGGGGAGGAGATTGTCAGGAATAAGCTTAGGTAGGCCTTTTGTATCATTTCTTTCTGGGCTGTGCAGTTTGGCCTCCTGCTATTTTCTGATTTCTTAGTCAATTAGACTGAATGTTCAAGCAGCGGCAGGGGGTTATGAGAGGAGAGGAGAAGAGAGGGGATGAGAGGAGAAGAGAGGGGAGGAGAGAAGAGGAGAGGGGAGGGGATGGGAGGATGTTTATTCTATTACATGTTGAAGGTGTACTTCTCCCTTTCAAGAGTGTCGCAGGTGCTGCTTAGAAATAATTTTACCACTTAAACAAAATAACAGCAAATCCAAAATCCAATCCTTAATCCTTCCAATATTTGTTGAAGTAATTCACAACAATTATTATAAGGTACTTCCAGCAATATGTGTCAAACCAGCGTAACAGACCAGCGTTGCCGGAAAAGTGTAAATTTCAGTGAAGGTAAAATATACATATAAAAATTATATATACTAGGAATATAGATATTATACATACATTTTTATGCAAGTGTCAAATCCACATATTTGTCAGCTGAGGGGAGACTTGTATTAAATGCACCTCACAGCTGCTGTTGTTTGATGTGCAATCATTCTCGTCTTACATGTGCACATTATATGGTTATTTGTTTTCACACACACATTATCCATTCTACTGTATTCCAGGGTCAATGTGAGCGTACACACACATGCACGCACACACAGACAAACACATACACATACACACACACTTGAAACCACGTGCTTTGTCACCCAACAAATAAAATCGTGCTGAAAGATCAACTAGTTCACTTCCAGGCCAAGGTTAATTGATTCTTTCATCATGTCCATCCACCATTTCAGTCTGCTCTGAAGATGAGGGCAACGCGTTTCCACCGTTAAACGTCAATCTGTCTCTAACCATCCTTGTCAGGTAATAAATGACATCAATATCCAGCCAGGGGTTCCTTTATGATGCTCAAAATGGCTTTTTCGACCTTATCTCTCGCACTGGAAACCACTCTGGTGTGGGTTTGCTGTTGACACGCTGGGTCATTTAGATCAACACTGATTGATCCAGATTGTGTTTTAGAGCCGAGAGAAAATAAATACAAACCCACGTATACACCTTACACCTTATGATCCCACGCGCACATATTGACTTTCGTAGGTTTTCTACATTACAGCAGACACTGATAAATCTGGTGTTGTCAACAGCTGTTTTCAGATGGGAAGTCCAGAGAATGTGAGGAATAGCTGCAGATTTTACACGGAGTTTGTCTTTCAAACAGCAGGAGATTCTCCTCTCAGACGAGCTCAAAACAACAAAAACATCTCCAGAGTGTTCAGGTGAGGGGAGGCCGAGACAGAATGAAGCATATAATTTATGCTGCAGCATTTTTGTTTACACTGGCATCAGCCCACATCGAATGTTTTTTTTTTTTTTTTCACTTTTTCACAAGTTACATCTTAGAGACTTCATCACCATGCTCAACTCCTCCAGAAGATCTCCTGCTGTTTACTTTAGTTTTTTCTTTTACCAGTGGGTCGGCAGAAGAAACTCCGGCGTAAAGTCAAGCACCTCTCCGGAGAACACCAGGAGATAATCTCCTATTCATTGCCTGTCTCCAAGCAGCTGAAAAAGTAACTTACAGTCGCTCTGTAGCACAGCCTGACAGCCTTCCTGTTAGGAAGGTGAGGGGTAACGATAACCCAAATTAAGCCCGTCAGTGAAATCCTATTTTCCTGTTTCATAGTTAATTAATTAGCCGCCCATGACTCTCTAACCCAACTGAATCAGAGGGAAAACAGATTACATCTTTTCAGAGGCAGTCCCTTGCACCGTCTCTCATTACCAAGTAAATTACCTAAGAGAGGAAAAGGCACCAGGCATCGATTCAGTGTAGCGTTTCAGAGCCATTACTCCAGACTACTGTGTCAAGGCGCATTAGGGACAACAGAACAATAATAGAAGGCAAAGGATTGAGCTGAAACAAACACGCAAACACCGTGTGACTTTACTCACAAGGACGTCTTTATTTATACTGAGAAAACTAAAGGATGAAGTGGCAGGAAGAGACCAATGACCATGCCACTGACCTGAAGCCACACTTTCCACCCTGTCCAAGCCAGGATGAGATTTTGATCCCGCAGAACTTGATCAGGCAGGAAATCATATGTGTGCTAATTCCATTCAATCAAAGCCTTGGGGGAATATTTAGTCATTTGCATTAAATAAAGTATGCTCAACTCAACATTGGAAATGATGCTAGCACACTCAATTACACATAGGAGATTCAACCAGAGGGAAACTGATGGAAATGGTGCCATTAGTATCCATTAATTACCATTTGACAGCTTTGCACAGAGAAGAAGCAGCAGCAGCTTTAATGGTCGTCAGACTGCGGGGAAATGAAAGGAGAGACCGAGAACGATCATCAGCGGACTCCAGCGTGACTCAAGCATTTGTGTCAGCATTTACTTGTCAGGGATCAAGGTAAAATCCAACGTTCTGAGGGGCAATCACGGAGTTGACACAATTTAGACAGAGCAGAGCTCATTACAGGACAATGGCAAGTTACAATGGTTCATGAAAGGGGCCAGTAAAGTCAGGACCTAAATAGCACAAGCCACAGAGTGCTGCTAATAGATGTATTGATCGACTGCTCTGCATTTCATTTGCTCCCCTTAGTAAAGGACTCGTCTCCAAACAGTAATCAGACATCACATTTCACACCAACGGAACCACTCTGAGGGAAACTGTGCAAAATCTCTCAGACTCAACAGGTTTTTCATTATGTGAGGAGTCCGCAGCACAAAGGAGCTAATAGCAGCTGTCCTCCACAACTCAGAGAGCAGGAAGTCATATATATACTCTGACATGGTCAACAGAGATTAAGGCTGGTGATGTTCTTCAACTGTCAACAAATCACATGTAAAAAAACACAAGCAACAGCATGTTAATGCATTTGCTCACAACTCTAATTACCTCCATCTAAGAGGAATATCAGTAAGGTCCATTTGTATGGTTGCTACTTATCAGGATTATACAAAAACTGCAAGAAGGGTTTAAGCTATAAGCTTACTGCCACCCTACCCCTGTGTTCCTTGTAAATCTTCAAGTTGCAATGCAAAATAATGGTTCGAAATATCAACCAAATCATGAAACATCCTGGAAATGGAAGCTTTGTGGTGGGTAGCCGTAACCCTAAGCCATTGTCCTCCAAATGAGCGCACTTCTTCAGCCCTGGGGAGCGTTTCAGTGTCTTTCCACTTATTGTTTTGGTTTCCTGACCTATTGATTCAAGGTATATTGATTCCTGGCCTATTGAAAATGTAATGTATTGATTCATTGCACTGGAACAACAACCTCGCAAGGCTGAGCACATTTCTTCCTCTTGCAAGACAATGTAAGAGGGAACAGTTGATGATTGAGGGAATATAGAGGCGGTCAAATTTAATCTCCCAAAGCTAGAATAAAATCACAGCCCAGTTCAAGTGGGCCAGAGCTCCTAATGGAGACCCACATGAGACTAGATGGTAACTAAAAGCACTCAGTCATGCTTCTGTGTTTGAACCAAGGACACGCACTGTTCACTACTCTTTGTCATTAGCATTGAGACTGAAGGTTACCGCTCACTCACACACAGAGCACACAAAAAGGACTGAAAGATTCATTATGGGAAATGTTTTCCAGACCAAAAATGAAATCTCTGCCCCCTCGGGTGCCTCTTCATGTCCCCAACCGATGATCTTAAAACGCAAGTGCCCAGTTAACGGCTTCCCACTACAGGGAAAGATCATAAATTGTCCTGATAAGAGCAGCAGGAGAAAACACCACACATGCACTGCCTGTGTATGATGACTCTATTTTTTGCTACGAAAAGGAAACCGTTAGTCATGGGGCAACTTGGCGGGGGGTCTGCAGAGAGGACAGAGGAGGGCTGAGGGAACAGCAAAATTGCTGCACCATCTGCTGGGAAATGCCAGGATAATTAAACAATGGGTCCCACACAAGTACAGTTTGAGATCTGAGCCTATTAAACAAATGCTATAAAATATTAACATCTTTCTTAATATATCTCCTAAAGCCTATGCATACTACTATATATTCTTTGAGGCTTTCAAGCAATTCAATGCGGCTGTAAATTTCACACAACTCCCTCACACACAGTCCATTGATGTCTGCATGTCAAAGCATTGATAATGAGTGTTCTCACTGTTATACATGGCTGTGTGGAAATTTTAAATAATGGACTGTGGTGTTCATAATGAAATATGTAACTAAGAGTCATTAAAGCTGTTCCACACACACACATTACAAACCCAGTCAGTGTACAACAACATAAAATGCACCTCCATCTTCTGATTCTGTGATTCGTTTGGCTCTGTCTTGACTGAATCAGGACCGGCTGCTAAATCGTATCTCGCCACTTAATTCCTTGGCGAAGCAAAACCAGGAGGATTGATGAGTCCGCCCCTGTCCATATTGATTTGTTGTCAAAAAAATATGCTGCACTGACTTGGGCTCCACGCCAAAGTTTGTTTATTCTTTTTTCCACCAGGTCTCCGTGTTCACGTCATTTAAAAGAACACAAAGACAAAACCGGACAGACAGGGTGTGTCATCAGTGCAGTTTCACAGACAAGACAGAACAGTGAGTTATATAAGCAAATTTGAAGTTAGGAGTCATGTCGCTTCATCGTTCATCTGCAAACAGGGAACAGAGATTTTGTCCTCTCATTTGACTGAGGAGTCATTCTCTCGTCGGATTAATAGGTTCTCTCTGATGGATCTGAAGGCGACGTCCTTGTGCTTCCTATTATCTTGCACTGTCAATGTTTGAATAAAAGCTTGGCTACATAACGCCCCTCTTGTATTATTCCGCAGAACAAACACACCTGCTCAGGTGGAGCTTTTGAAACACTATCCCCCTCAGGTCAGTGTGATAAGCCTCCATGTTCAGGATCACTGATAACACAGATCTGGAGCTCATGCCGTACCCTGGTAACACTAGTAGGGGATGAAACAAAGTAGGCTACAGGCTTACTTAGTTACTGTTCTTAAATGGATTGATTCTAGGGGACTCTCAGCACTTCACTATCAGCAAATATCTGTGTTCATATTGTTTTTTTCTTCATTTTCAAAGGGGAACTGGTCCAATCAGAAACAGTAGGTTGCATTAAATCCCGCCCTCTGCAGCAGCAGCTTCATATGGCAGTGAGACATGTCACAGGGTTTTCACCACAGCAGCAAACCACTCAAACATTAAACATAAACTCAGGCAATTCTAGACTAAAGTGGCCCTGAGAGTTCATGTTCCCCCAGCAGCTCAGGCACTGCCCCTTTTTGTAGCAGAGAATCAGTCAGCTAACAGATTTCACCTGCGCTGATGAACCCTTTGGTCCAGGTGTAGGTGTTCTGCCAGCTACCTCCACAATAAAATAGGAACAAGCTATACTCGTACTTGTACCTATTTTTTATTAGTACTTATGTACTTTTACTGAAATACAAAATGTAGCAAGTTTATTACAGAGTCACTTTATCAGGGAGCGAGCACTGGATTTACTTTGACCTTGGTACATTTTTGACAAAAATATTACTTCCTCAGCAAATAGCTGCATTGATTTGTATTTTACAGCTGCTTCAGTTTGTTGGGAACCTCATGAGAAGAGTGTGATCACATGCTGCCATGAAATGAATGCTTGAGCTTTGGTGGACTTTTGATTCAATGTTTTTTCATTACCGCTAATGTGAAAGCACAAGTCCCTGAAATTTAAAGCCTTGCAAAAAGATAAAAAAAAAAAATTGATTCCTGTCAGGGCATGCTAAATTACTGACAGCTGCAGTAATGATCCTGGATCATAGAGCCTAGGCCCCAGCAAGGTGTCTCGTAGAAATGATGAAGTACTGCTCTGCTGCTCACAATTAAATTATGCTTTACTTTCTATTAACTCAAAGGGCCTAGTACGAGTCTGAGAGAGTGACTCCATTGGTGACAGTCGTTGATCTCTGAATGCTGGTATGAGGACAAAGGAACTCGTGTTCTCCTGGTATTATCCAGGGCAGCAGATTAATTCACACATGGTTTTACTGCAAGAACATGTTTTTCTCCTGATGAAGAATTGCGAGCACAGCTTCCACTAACACTACAGGCGAGTGCAGGGCCTGTTCTACTCCGGTGGAACATTCTCTTGTCCTGTGTGACTCCCCTTTAAACAGGTCTACAATACACTCTCACTTTTTTGAGTTTGTGTACTGGATGTTGTTAGTGGAGCTTTTCAAAAACTTTGTTCAGAGTACAGTTAGAGAACTTTGTGCTTTATCTGCACTGAAAAATGCGCTTTTAATGATTTATGATTTACAGCTACACTCTTCAGATCTAAGTTCACTACTTGTCAAGAATGAATCTGACAATTGTTGAGCTGATACGATGAAGTGTTTTAGTAAATATGTCTTCCACATAAAGACACATGGAAAATAAAAATTGTGGAATACGTTGGTAGATTATATTGAACCACTGAACATGGGTGGCGCATGTACAGCAGCTAAACAGAAGTCCTGTTTAAGTTGCAGGTGATTCATCTCAATAATAGACTTACTGTAACTGCCTAACATCCAATATCCATAACTCTTAATAGCATGTGTGCCATGATCAAGCTCCACGGATGACAAAGTACATTTTTCAATGCAATCTAATCACGGCCAACCCTCTCACTGATTCAAGGTCATTCTCAAAATCCACATGTGCCTCTTCTCCTGAGTTCTATAGGACCTTATACAATTTTAGACTTTTAGACTTAGATTCATCTTGAATCTGACATTTGATGTAATTATTTTACATGTAACTCTAGTCCAGTGTTTATAATCAACCATTTGAAAGATGCTCTATTGCAGCATGCTTATCGCCTTGCTCTCGCACACGCAACCCTTCCTTGACAGACAGATGGATGCCTGCCATATCACACTGTTTGCCAACTTGCTCTTAGGTTATTAACACTGATAACTATTTATACTCATGGTACGTATGTTCCGCGGGTGCAGAAGTGCAAGTTGTGTAAGACTTCCTGCAACAAAGTGACATTTTTGCCAATTTTCAGAGAGAGAGGGACTTTTCTTCGTATGGGGGAGGTTTCAATTCTCATCACTGCAAATCAGCATTCGCATCATGGTTGGTGAAACTGATGGTGATCAAAATTGTATTAGAAGGAGGAGAAATTTAAATGAACTTGATGGGAAGTGCAGGGAGCACACAGAGTTTATCCTCTCCTTGGCTTGCTGGTACAAAGAGCAGAATCAGTGAAATGCTAATCAGAAGCACAGAAAATGTGCTGTGTCCTCTAAAATGATCTTGGCATCGCTCGGCCGAGATGATCCCACCACGTGAGTTACAGGTTGTGGGTGGGTACACGCCTCTGCGTGCTGGGGCAGATTTATGACCCGCAGTGACAGAGCACAGAGAGGTTTACACTCTCAGCAGGTTGCATCTTACACACACACTCACACGTTTGTGTAGCTATACTTATTTGGACTTGATATTGACGTAAATTCATTGCAGCCTAACCGGAACATTAGCCCTAGCGTTAGCCATGACCACAACCCACTTACCGCGCCTACCCTTAACCTGGACCTCAGAAACAACATTTAAAGGCCATTCATTGGGAGCAGGCTTTGGCCCCCATGAGGTCTACAGGTCTGTGTTTACAATAGAAAAGGGCACCTTTTGCGAGAGTCTTGACTCTGAGGCTGATGATTTTCCCTTTTGCGTCACCTACAATTTCTTTAACACGTAACAAGCAACGTAAACAGGTTAACATGCTACACTAAAGGTTTACGCCCCGGTTTCTGTGTAGACTTTGTATGTTCCATTCTCCGGCCGTATTCTTCGGCTTCCTCCCACAGTCCAAAGGCATGCAGGTATCAGATTATGTGGCGACTCTTCAGCCCACTGTGACCCTTGCAGCACTGTTGCTAATGGATTATCATTCATTACTTTACATATCAAAGTCAGCCTCCTACAGGATATGATATTTACAAATCCGAAAATGGGAATTCAGATGTATTGTTAGACATTGCAATGTAAGAATTGGAGTTGGAGGGAGTCCCTTCTTCGAGAGAGATTTCATGGCCCTCCACTGTTGTCCAATAAGATTACATTGTTGTCACTGCTGTTGTGTTGTAGCAGTTGGCAAAGTATACAGTATTTACTGGACAGATTCCAAAGCACCATTCATTTACACACATACATTTATCAACATGGAGCCCAGGTTTAAAAATAGTGGAATGGCCCTTTAAGGTAGAAATTAGATACATAATGCAACAACTAAATTAGCTCAGACACAGACACTCATCGATCTCCCTTGGAGCCTCAATTCCCACTTTGAGGATACACTCCTGTTGAGGATCTGGAAAGCACCCAATCCAAACAGACCGCCCATGCCTCACTCGCTCTGACTGTGTGATTTCATGGTGCAAAATGATGGTGTCACACACCAGATAGGAAGTAGAATCCCAGTGTCTAGCTTCAGATGTGCTTGTGCAATATAAGAAGCTCCTGTTTTGTAACACAACTGCGATGCTTTCCTACAGAAAAACACATCACGGAGTGTGTAGGGGCTCAACATGACAAAGGAGCAGAGTTAAGATTTGTGATTAGTTTAAAAAACAGGAGTCAGGCCTGTGTGGGACAGTCTGAATGGTGCTGTGGGAAGAAACGCAACGAGTTGATGTGCACCAATGAATCTGTTGTCACAGATTGTGGGCCGAAATTCCCCACCACTCCCTGAAAGAGCGCTTGCAACAGACACAGTAGCAGCAACACAGATGGTTTCATTCTGACGAGGCGGCAGCGAGCAATTAAACTAAATGAGAACACAAAACAAAAACACAGACGGTTTTGAGGAATCCACTACCGTCTGTCATGTGGCATTTCAGAGTGCGTAAATGCCAAATGCACACCAGACCAGTCTGAGGTGACTCAGAGGTGAGGGAGCCTCAGAGAGATGTGAGTTACAAGGCGTGGCAGCATACAGTACAGAGGACAAATGTGGTGCTCCGTTCTCCTCCAGACACATTGGCTTTGGTCAGACAGGCGTGTAATAGTCGCACAAACCCTACAAGTCTGCTTAAATGAGATCCTGAAGCCAATTCAGCACTTTTAAAATTGGCACAAGACAAGGAGGAGGATAAAAGCCACTAAGCCAGGTCTGATTGTTTATTCGCACTCTGGATCATGGGGTAGGACATGGGAAATCAGTGTTGTTCTCATTATAAGCTTTGAGTCATTTGGTGTCGACAAAATTACTATTTAACGCGATAACGCAAATAATTATTTTGTGATCACAGCAAGACAACATAATCCAGATTATGTAACAATAATGCAACACATGGTAAATAATAACCTGCATGTACTCGCTGGTCTTTTGGAATAATGGATTATGTCAGATAATTGCTCCATGAAGGTCCCACACTGCAGCATGCCCTTTACTTTTATAGAGCAGGTTCTGCAGTGTGCAGAAGCTCATCCATAGCCCACCCAGTGAATGTATACAAAGATGGATGAAGCATCCCAATGTCCTCCCACTGAAGAAAGAATAAAGTCAAAATACCCCAATATGATAACGCAACAAACACATTTTTTCAGACACAGAAACACTTGGGTGTGACAGGAATATAGCGATAAAAACAAAAAAAACGGCCAACCTGATAATTTAACAACTCCATGTTGTCTACTCTAAAGACATTGTGGCTGTAAAATCAAAACAATAAACTGAAAAACTTCTCTTAGCTCCACCCACTTCTGACATCTCTCCTCATTTCATGACTCAAGAACATCACCAAGGTATAGACCTGGCCTCATTCGATACTGTGTAAAGCCTCTGCTTCCCACTGTTTTTGTTAAACGGCCCTTTTTGCCTCACCTTCTTTTGTGACTTCTCTGAGTGGGTGGATGTGAATATGATGCAGGAGGAAGCTGAAGTGGCTGCCAGGGGCAAGAACAGACCAGAGACACAGAAGCCCAGTCATAAATAGGAACAGAATCCAAACCTGCAGTGGATTATTCTGTTATAAAATGACAAACACCAAACCGTCATTTGTTCCACTCAATCTCAACAAGTTTAACGCCCTCACTAAGTACTCTTGACAACTATTCACCGTGCTACTTCAGAACTGAGGAGAGCATTTCTCCAAAATGTCACTGCAACATCTTAGAGCAAGACACACAAGCCTGCGGAGGCCCTCAGAGAGCTGTCCCGATTGGCAGCCAACGGTTATCAATCAGTCCTGAGCATTACAAAATAACTTTTGATATTAATAGAACGTCTATTTACAGAGCAGACTTGTTTATTTTTTAATGAACAGACGAACAGCGAGGCGCCGTCTGAAAATGTAGGGCAGGACAACACAACACAAGCAAGTGTTGGATACAGACAAACTCTTCAAACCTGCATTTCAACAAGATCAGAAGAAAATGGAAAAACAAGAAGCGCTGAGTGAGAGTGAACCCGACACACTGGTGCTTTGAATTAGATGCTGAGGTCAGCGCGTTAACAGGTTCTCAGAGACTTGCTGGTGTTTACGGCTCTATTATATGGAGCATTGTTTGAGCATGAAAGACAAATATTTGGTTCTACTTGATTGTTAATGTTCTGCAGCACACTACACTGCTACTGCTGTTACCTCCCTTTGCATTGGGATGATGCCCCACGAGGAAAAATAGATTTTACATAAATAGCTTTTTAATAGAATAATTGACTTTGTTTTTGCAGCTGTAAATCTTGATCTGTCAGCAGTTACATATCTTGATTTATTGTGATGCTCTAAGGAATAAGTGTATGAAGATGGATGACATAATCACTCCTTAAAAGTGAAGTTTTTTTATTTGCCTCAGGTGGCTTGTTAACCCTGCCTCCTCCATATCAGCGAATGGGGCATGAACAAGTAAAAAGGGAAAGTTCACAAAAAATAGTTGGGGGGTTTTTCCCCAAAAAGTATGTTTTTAGGTAATTCTTAACTCACTCACTGTTCACTTTTTCACTCTTCAAAAATGTCGACGAGCTGCTGTCTAATCTGACGTGACAGTGACAAACCTCTGCAGCAACACAGATGACTCTGTAAATATTTATTAGCTGCTAATTGTGTCACATAATGATGGATTCAGTCTTTCAAATACAATTTGAATACATAAAAATATTCTATTAAAGCTCCTGTTAGTTTATGTGTAGGAAGTGTGCAGACTGAATTTAGGAAAGCATCTGCTGTCAGGTAATAAAAACCTAACGATGGTAGTAACACATTATCCTGCATTCTTAATGCCGGTAATGCTACTCCTGTGGACTATTTAAGGTGAAAGAGTTCATAATGGATGATCGCATGAAGGAATCACGACACAGCTCGTAACACAAGGAAGCCTAATAACTGTTTTTGATCAAAATTGGTTTTGTCTCATTTGTGTCAGCAACTCATTCTAATATTGTGAAAGATTGGAAAATAAGGAAAGAAGTAGGTTTTGTTTAGCAAAAGGCTTCCATGCATTTGTGTTGCCAGCAATTTTCTCAGAACCAATGAATAAAAATGTGGGTAAACAAGAGCTTTAAGTGGCCATCGCTTCTTTGTCAGTTTATAAAGTGATATCGTGGAGGAACATCAGCAAGAGAAAAGTGTTGCTTGCTGATTTGAAGCCTCTGCCACAGCAGAGTCAGAAGCGGGAAGTGTCTGGAGTGCGCAGGGGATGCCGCTCTGATAAAAAGCTGTGTGGGGAGGCCCATAGATCCCTTTTATATCAGCCGCACACAAGCGTGCCGAAAAAGTAGCACAGAAGCCAGAGGGATGGGGGGGCGGAGATCAAAGCAAGATGGCAAACCAGACAGAGATACAAAACACGTCTGCAAATGGAAAAAGGCAAATACTGTAGAGGGATCAACATCACCCTCCCTTTACCCCCCAGCAGCCAAGTCACTGTACATGATTTGCTTTTCAGGGGAATCACTGCGCCGCTGCATGACAAGTGGAACACAGAGGATTTAAAACCTGCCACAGACATCCACACAAACACAGTCTCCACTGTGACTGGTGAGAGCTCTGCATTTATGCATCTGTATGTGGGAGTAGACAGTGGAAGAACTACTAAAGCTCTGCTGACATAAAGTTCTGACAGGTTCTCCGCTCATGTGGAGCGAATTCTCACTGTGCTGCCGGTCCCCAGCTTTCCTTATCACCCCCTTCGTCACAGTTTAGGTAATAATTTGAGCTGCTGTCACCTCGAAGGCTGCTGCAAGGGATATGGTGGGTGGTGTTGATAGGTGGGAAGGGGTGAGTTCACCACAACATCAGGCATGCAGTGCACCACATTGACTGTCCCTGCGAGGGACAGTTGCTCTTTTCTGACCTATCGCATAGTAAATGTTAAACGAGAGGGGAGCAGACGGGGGCTTCTCATTGACATTCCTATTGGTTTGAATGGAAATGTGGCAAAAAGGGGGGAAACTGCACCCATGGGTTCTGTCCTATAGCCAGGGATGAGCATGGCGTTCCAAATGGCAGACAGGTCAGATGTCGCCACTGTTGCCAAAGTGCCTCGCTGCCAAAATGCAGCACATGACTGGAAAAGAATTGTTAATCTGTTATTCTGTATGTAAGCCAGAGGGAGGAAGTGAGCCTAGAGGGATGGCAGCACCGCAGCTTTTGACACCCAGACGGTCAGTGATGACATGATTTTAATTTAACAAACAGAGGGCAGATTAATAATGACCACTCTCTCTCTTCATCTGCCTTGAAATCCCAGGCCGTCAGGTAACAAAATAAATATTATATAGATTCTGATACCTACTTAAAATGTGCTGTGTGCTGATTATTTATATTTTGAAGTGTATTGTACATTTTGACTTGACCATATGGTTTGACCATATGCAACCTGCATGCTGTCCCTTGCTTGGACTTAGTTTTAAATTGTATGTATGTATGGTGTTTGTATTTGAAAGTGATTGATTTTTGCCTTCTGAATACAGCTGCCTTTCAACAAGTATGTGGAGGACACCATGCTTGCAGCCAAATGGACTTAATGACCACGGGGACACCAGTCCATGCTGGATCCTGTGTAGATCACCCACCTATAGTCGACACCACAGTTCCAACAAAATAAAAAGCCCCTGTAAAATCCCATCGTGGCCTCAGAGCGTCAGCCCGGATGCCCGCGGCGATGGCGGCTTCATACTCCCGCAGGAAGGCGTTGAGGTCCCGCAGGCTGATGTTGAATGTCTCGCTGAAGTTGAGGAGCGTCCCGTTCCAGCGGCCGTGGGCCCGCAGCTCCGAGGGCCGTTCGATGGCCGAGAAGACCGAGGCGCCGCACAGCAGGTACAGGACGATGAGGAGGGCGAGCAGCACGAAGCGGCCGTTGTCCTCGTTGAGGTGCAGGGAGCGGCAGCCTTGCAGTCGCTGGCCGGGCATCATCCAAATTTCAGCACCACTCGCGCGTCGGACAGCGACCAGCTCCGCACTGGAGGCGGCATTCACTCGTCTGCGGGTCTCCTGGAAGTCTGAGTCCTGCTGCTCCTCCTCACTGCACTTTTTCTAACACAGCTCCTGCACTCAGCCCTGCGCCTTGTCTCATTGTACTTGGGAAGTGGTCATTGTTCTGTGTGGCTGCAGGAGGACGGAATAAAAGGCGCTCCACTTCGTCCACCAAGGACTTCAGGTAGTATGACGGATTTTCTGCCAGATTTTCACATTCTCCTCTACTTGTGGCACTGCAGCGGTTGTAAAGTAGACTGCAGCTCCAATCCCGACAGACGCGCGTCTTTGTGCCAAGGCGAGCAGAAGCAGCAGCAGCAGTAGTATCCTCTGGGTCCGCTGCACCAAAATGCTTCTTCCGGCAAGTGACGCTCGACAGTCATGCAACTTGCAGATTTACGCGTCGCAGGAAAAGCCTCAATTATGCTCGCACAAAGTCGCGGACCCTCTTGAGCTTCGCACGCTTGGAGCTGCAGCCTTCACGTGCACACTGCATCCGCTGAGACAACTCCCCGCTGCAAATCAGGACGGAGGGGGGCGCATGTCCGTGCATCCTGCAGCTGAGGTAACCCTCAGGAAACAGAGGATGGAGACTTGAGTTGCAGCCGTGTAACCTGGTGTCATGCGCACTGAGGACACTACTCAACGTTACTCACTCTCTGCACCGTTAGAGGAACAGACGGAAACAAAGTCGCCTCAGACTACAAAGTTCTTTGAAGCTCAGTGGAATATATAAAACGATTATCCATGTCAGAGGAAGAAAGAGCCTGATAAATTAATGTAAGAAGGACACTGTAAGCAAAAGCTGTCAGTTAGACGCCAGTGAATGAATCATTAAGCAGCACAATGGCTCCTGTTGGAACATCTCGCAGGTTAAGCTAATGATTATTTCTTTTATACTGATGAGCAGTTTAATCAACTAAAATGGCACCCAGTGGAGATCAAACTGCCCAATAGTTGAAAACCAAGTTCCCGACATCCAGATTTGTATTTGTAGCTGCGAATAAATTGTTGACAGTCATAAATATGGAAAATTTGATGGAAATCAGATGAGCAGTTTCTGTGTAAATCTGCAGATTAACTGACTAACAAAGACATGCAGATGTAACTGTGGTTGTGTTTTCAAAATTACCACAAAATGATTGATTGCATTTCATTGAATTATTTTCTCAATTCAGTCCAGAAAAAAAGATGGTCTACTAAATCCTACAGGAAAAAAAATCATTGAAGTGACCTTGCAGAGCAATTTACTACCTGGAGCTGACACACCATGAAAACATGCAGTTATCAGCCAATGAAACCCTGGAGTGAGTAAAATTCCAGATGTAATGTGTGGCTTTTATAAATCAACAACATGAAGAAGAGAAGGTATCGGAGCATGAAACAGTATCCACGTGTCTGTGACAGGCAATTGCTCTTTTTTGAGAAGATGCTGGGGTTGCACGAGGTGGCCGTATTGATTATGCTTTCTAATCTAGCTAATTGGCTTACACATATCAAGGCGGACTGCAGAGCAAGGGCAGACTCAGCACTGCTCCACACCACACCAGCTGTCCTTGTCAGTTCTAATAATTACCTCAAAAATGTAAGAAAGGAAGCACGGGGATGTGATAGAATGAGACGTGAATGGAAAGGTGTGTCTGTGGTATTGACAGGGTGTCTATGTCCATTTATTTAATTAAAGCAGTAGCTCTCAGTGGGATCAAAATATGCTCATACACCAACACACCATCTCTGGAAGAACAGTGAAAATTTAGAGAAACACAATATACCCCCCCCCCCTTTGCTCTTCAGTAATTGCATGTTCTCCACAAACTAATTTTTTTTCAGGGTGGGCGTGACCCAGCACTGAAAGAGCAATCAATGCAGAGCATAGATGCCCAATCATACCTTGAGGCGCTGTGGAATCTCTGGTCCATCTGATCGTGCACAATTTTTGTTCCATTTTTGGAGACTTGTTTGATTGTGGTCTCTTGATTTATCTTCGTAAATCTTTCATCGACCTTGTTGTTTTCCTCTTGTCTTGTGTTTGACTTATTTCCTCCTTAGTCAAACCATCTTGTTTGATCAGGGCTTGTGTTATACATTCAGATCAAAAGCCTCATCTACTTCCTCTCTGGTGGACTCATCCTCCTGTTTCAGTTTGGGAGGCAGACAGCAGCTCTGTGTTCAAGAGTCTGTGTAAAACTGTGGATATAACTTAGTTAGAGCTGGCTCAGGTCAGCCTTACATCAGCTCTCAGTCATGAAACATGGAGCTCCTCTCTCCTCTCCCTCTTCAACACATGAATGTCTCATCAATACAAGTTACAGACTTAACTTCCCTAGGCTCCTTGTGCTGCAGAGTCAGTGGCCACATAATGATCAGTGATGATTGATTGTGTTCGAAGCTAGTCGTTGATTTCTTCCCTAGGAAAACTTTGATGCACCTCACAAGTGCTTCTCACAAGTATTAAAAATATTGTTACTTTGTTAATGTGCTGTGTTGCACTTCTCTCTGTCCCGGGAGGGAGATGCCTCACCCTGAGCTCTCTCTGAGGTTCATGCATTATTTATTTCCCTTTTAAAAGGGTTTTGCTTTCAATGGTACATTTTCTTCACGCCAGTTGAAGGCTGGAGGATGTTGCACCTTGTTGTGCCCGATGAGGCAAATTGTGATTAATAAGGGCTTTCAAATATGACAATGTTACCTACTTCTTGTCATAACATCTTTTAAAAGAGCTAACTCAATGATTTGGTGGATCAAAAACAGGAACAATAGTGTTCCTGCAGCTGTTGCTGCACCATCAGATGTCCCCACCAGCCAGTTCTTCAGACTGAGTAACTTTTGAATAACTTTTTCTCTGAAGGTCTTAGAGACTAAAATGGGGTTAACCCTAACCCTTTAATTTGGACCCCAAAAATATCAAAAACCGTGGAAGAACAACACGGTTCCTGCAGCTGTTGCTGCTTGGACCCCTAATTATTCTCTGTGCCTATGCAGCAGATACTACAGTTAAAGCATTCCTCACACACCTCAACTGGCCTACTGTGGCAGCTGTAGAGGGCATGAGGCAAAGACAGAGGAGAGACAATCCTTCAGAGTGCAGCAATGAGCACCCCTGCAGTGAATAAAGATGAGAAGACAAGGGAGGACACCCAAAAAAATGAAACTGGGAAGGAAGCAAGTGAGGGATTTCCTCTCATCCTGCTGTGCAGGAGTTGCTTCCAGTGATTGAGAATATAATGATGAAATCAATCATCTTGTGCAAGCCACAACAATATTGGTCTATCACAGATGCACCAGCATCAGATTATATGTTGATGTTGTGAAAAAAAGAAAAAGAAGCTCACAGAAATGTAGAAATATTGAATTTCTAGATTAACATGATTAATTTCAAACAAAGAGAAAAATGACTTTTGCTGATGTTTCTTTGCAAAATCCTCAATTCTTCTTATTTCCATGTTGAAGTGAAAACATGAGAGATTTTCATTGTGATCTCAGACACGTGCATCAGCCAAAATATTTTCTGCTTCCTCCACAAATATCTAGTATGTGCGGTTGAGAGGTGGGAGAGCAGACTCAACAGTGTTAAAAGGAGTGTGGCAGTATTGATTTGGATCTGGCTTGACATGGACAATTTGCTCAACAAGGTCCTCTGAGATTTGAGGAGAACCACTCAGAGAAGTCATTTGCCATGAGGGACTCATATAGCAACACCTTTACATGGAGTCACAGGTCAGTGGAGTTAAATGTGTGTCAGTAGTAGATGTCGAACAAATAGGGCCAATAAGGTGGAAATCCCATCTGCATGTGGCATACTAGTCCACATGTCAATCTCATTATGTGCTGCAGCGACAGAATTCAAGACTCCCTCTTCACTATACTCCCGTGGTATTCTTCAGTCCTTCATGCAACAGATGCACTTCAGTCATTCTGCAGCCTGACACCAGCTTTTTGTTGCTCCTCTTAATCGTAGCTTTTTAAGAGGCCCCTCTTGTGTAAAACAAATTTCTCTCGCCAAGACACTCGTATGTCCAGTCCAGTCAGAACCTGAAGCTGGTCCACTCCGTACTGGCTTGATGCACATCTCCTGCATCATGACATGTTTCAAATCCTTCTCAGCAGCCTCTCTTGGGCAGATTTACAAATGAACGTCTCAGAAGTGTCTGAAAGCGTAAGGGAGCAAGGAGGTGGGAGGAAGATTTCTAAGCACTTCAGGGGTATTTCATGCTGCCAGTTGTTTTACTGTCATGCTCTTTTTCTCCTCTGATGCAGAAGAGATAATATGCGCAAGTCATGCCTGACAGTGGATATCCCTCCTTTTGGATGCTTTTCTTCTTAAAACACGTTCATGTAATTGTTAGCTGCAATTCAACACTACATCCCTTTTTACATTCAACACATACATGGCTTTAAAATTGGCTTTATGAATTAACTTAAAGTTAATTGTACTTTGTCAACTTTGTTCTTTAGGGCCACAGATGTCTAACTTAAAGTGCAGTGTGAGACCCTAACCCTAACCCTAGCACTGTCCTGTTAATTACTGAGAAAAGACTGACTGGACAGAGCTACCTCCCACGGACTGCATCCCTGGCTGCGGTGAATCCCTTGAAGCGGCAAATGTCACGCTCTTCTGGTTTGCAGCAAGCAAGGACTTCTATAATCCAGTGTCACAGATGAGTTGCATTTCTCAAGCTGTATGTTGATGTTAATGATGATTCACTACATCACCAATGTCGCAAGTAAAAGAAATGAGTGACGGGTATAGTAAAACATTTCAAGTGTCCAATTCTTTACAAGACAGTGAAGTAGAGACATACTAGAACAGCATCCAGTTCATTTCATCATTGTATAGATATAGCGATAGACCTATAGCTTTCAGTCTCCCTCAATAGGCTCCATCTTTCTATGAAACCATGTCTCCACATTATTTGGTTTAGAGTTGCAGAGATAATCGCACTGCAGCAAGCTGCACAGGAGATTCACTGTGTCACTTGTCTGTTAATAAAAAAACACACAAACATACTACCCGGCTGGCAGTATGTTCTTCATATCATTGCAAAGGGCATTTCTCAGTATCTACATTCTGAAGGGCTGTGAAATACCAAGGGCACAATTCCCACCGGAGCTGCGGGTGACATTTCCCTTCACGTTTCAAAATGTGTTATTGTTATCCTGAATTTAATAGCCTCAAGTTGATCCTTTTTTTTAACAAAAGTCACTCTGAGCACTGTCTTTTTACTGTCCTGCCTCAGACAAGACGGGAGGAAGTCTGATTTAATCGAAGATGCTGCACGTCAGACAAAGACAAAACAGAGAATAAAGTTGTCTTTCTCACAAACATGAAATTACAACACCACTCCCAGGATTCTGAAAGGATATTACAGTGTTGTAGCGCCATAACAATGTGTCTCCACAGTCTTGGCAGCAAGACAAACACGTTTCTCAAGCCAGGTTCTGTGAAGGTTGTCTCTTGTCACAGACTCTGTTTGGAATTTTCAAGGCACAGACTGAGTCAACGAGTGAGTGAGTCATTACAGATTATGTCCCTAGTGGAGTCGTCTTGCTCGCATGTATTGTAGAAGAGAGTGTGGGACTGTCATGCAGATTAGTGCAGTGTCAGCAGCAGTGATGTGGGAGTGTAGCCAGGAGGCAGTCTTTGAACCAACTCTCTCCTGTATTGGTCATGAGTGTATGGAAGTGAAAGATAGAAGTTAGAGGAGCAAGGTCAAACTCCTGAACAGAGTTGGGTAGTTGTGCAGGAAAATAAATCTTTATATAAAGGGTACAGGCACATAAAAAAAAAATTACAGACAACCCAGTTTACATCATGCCCAGTCAGCTACTAAGATTTGTTTGATTTTCATTATTACCCCGTCCCCCATCATTCAACATTGAAATAATTCACATAAAGTCGAATACAGCCCGTGGTGAATAGGTTCATCGCGGCTTTGCTGTTAAAATTGTCAAAAAGTATTAGCTTTTCCTAGCCACAAGCTCGACACGACATCAGTCATAGAAGTCAACCAATTGAGCCAGAGGACATAACTAATTTGATGTCAATGACCATGTGGGTAGATTGTATGTTTAGTCACTGATGACAAGTCGGAGCATACATTTGACATGGATATAATGATGCAGGTGAAAGGTTTTCAGGCGTAGTGAACTGATGGGAGACCTCAAGGGAGCCTCACAAATATGTTGGAGAGATGATGTCTCTCGTTTCATTTGCATGCCCAAGGGATCACCTGAGAAGAGAGCTATAATTATCTTAGCCCACTGCTGCCTGACCTGTAGTAACAGAAAATGGGGGGTTGTTCTTAAGTCGAACCTACTACCTGTCAAAAAAAAAAAAACAACGCTTCCCATGAGGACAAACATTACAAGCATTGTAACTCCTCACTGCCCGTACAGCCTCATAATAAACGACTGTCGGTGCTGAGTAATTGAGCAGGAATTGAGCTGCTGTAGAAGATGCTTGAATAGTGATTTGATAGGGTGTGTTGCTTTCTTAGCAGACATGTTAGTCAGCAGATTTGGGAACCTTCAGTGCAGAACTGAGGCTGTGTATAAAAAAAATGGCAGCTAAATCTCATTTAAACCTTTTCTTTTCAGTGAAAGTATGTTTTGAAGCTTTTCTCATACAGATTCAGACTCCTGCAGGTCACGGCCAAGAGATGTGAATTCCTTGCACCCACACCTGAAACCAAAATGAATGAATTTCCACTTCTGTTAAAGTAATCCATGAAAATAAAATATGCTGCTTAAAGGCAAGTACCAAATCACTGTACATAGGCTGCAAGGCAATATGTCCAGAAAACATTTCCTAGAATAATAATTATAAAATTACAATAAATGTCAAATTATTATTTACTAATTATTATTTTTAAAACATTGTTATTATGGCCAGTTTGTTTTATCAAATAGATGATACATCTCCACCTTTAAAATTACATTTTGAGTTTACATTTACCTTCCACTGGGACTGGGGCTTTGAACCATACTGGCACCAGTTAAAGCTCAATATAACCACTCCGCAGCCGTTTGCTTTATCAATGACTGTGTCGTCATTTGTACTCATTGAGCGAGTCGTTTATTTTATGAGCCCGCAATCGTTGAGCCAGACCACATCGTTCTCCGAAGGCCAGGTGAGCAAAGAGGTGATGACACAGACACGAGCATACGACCAGAGCAGCGCAGATGTCAACTCATGTAAACAGAGAACAAATGGAGAATTTATGTTTGCTCCAGGGCAGAAGGTTTGAGATTATGACACGGCTGACCGATGATGCATTCACCCCTTTAGGACACGATCAGATTACTGCTCTTTTTCTTCCGTAATGGCTTCTCTGTGTCAGCCCCACCTCCAGGAGGGGAATCACAGTTATCAGCAGGGTTTCCTTTTATCCTCCAACGCTTTATTATCGCCAGTGATGAGGGGGCAAGCAGATAACCCGCCGTACCGTTGCCCAAAGGAAACAGCTTTGGGAAGCCAGAATCGCTGCTGCTCATTCAGCTCGGCTCTTTGTCAGTCCCCTTTCAAGGCTGTGCCATTATGATCACAGCAAGGACACACTGGAGACATTTTAATACACAAGAGTGATGTTTTTCTAATCGTACTGTTAGTAACAGATGAGCCGGCCTGTCTGTTGTGGCAGATGCCCAGTAGTGTTCTCCAAAAACATAAAAGTGAATCTAATTGGACTCATATTCGTGTCAGTGTAGTAACTAATTGGAGCTCACTTGATTCATGGAGATAAGTGACAAGTTTCAGCTCAGTAGTTATTTCACAGTGCTGCGTCCTGCTGCTTGATATTCACATGCAGCCCATTATAGCTGCATAATAAAGCTGTAAAACCATCAGGGCTGCAATGCAAGAAGCTGGATTTGAGAAGCAATGTCCATCTCTCTGTCCCCAGTAACTGTCCCTGTTATGTCCCAGTCAGACAACTCTTCCTACACTGCATCGCTTCTGCAGTCCTCTCATTTCAGGAGAGATGGCCGCCCACTCTTTGTTTTCGCTTCACTGTCACCAAGAGATAGGAATAAGTGTATTCAAAAGCAAGTACATACTGACTTTAACTCTATTTGTGAAGTTAATGTGATAATTTTACTTTGGTACACTTTTTCAGTGAAGATATGTTTTACTTCATCATGAACCTCACCGAGTAGCAGCCTAAGGGTCTTGTCTTTTCCCCTGTGCGTTCTTCACATATTAAGGCTATCTTGACTTTTATGTGTGACAGCAGCAGTGAGAAACATTTGGTGATTGAGGATGATGCAATAGAGATGAAAATAAAAGAGGAAAACTGGATTAAATGCATGTCTCGTTTCCCGTGAAACCCCCACCGAGCACAGGTACGTAATTTCAATGCCTCATTAAAATGGCAGACTCTACCTCTTTCAGGTATTAACAGAATGTATTGATTTAATGTTTTGATTAAATTCTTAAGGAATAAAACTCTCTAAAAATCTTTTCCCAGAGTCTTCTCATGAGATACTGAAATACAGAAATTGCAAACTTTATTTTTAAATATTAAATGTGATATTAAACTGCTCCCACATCTCTCTTATTTCCTCTGGGGCTTCCAGAGCAAACAATAAAACACAAAATATGTACTGTGCCATCTGGTTCTGACCATGAATAATGGGAATCCAGGAGCTTGGGATAATAACAGAGAGTCGAGCCCTCAGGAAAGATTAACCTTCTTATATAAAACATGCTCACCTACACGATGCTGCATCCTTTAACAGCTGGAGCCTTTGTAATGAACACCATCATTCTCATCAGACAAACGGAACCAGTGCAAACATTTCACCATCCCTTTACCTTCTTAATTCTCAGTGTTAAAAATTTCCAAATGTGTGAGATCGACAGGGGAGCAGAGCAAATTGTGGCAGTGGAGTCAATACCCCCAACGAGCAGAGCAAAGAAATCTTTTCCTCCATCCCACAGCAATTATACAGAAGGTTATGATATACTGAGTGACGACAAGAAAAGAGGAAACTGAAAATAGCAATTATGTCCTCAGGTAGTATAGTAGTGTATAGTTCTGCATGAGTCCCCAGCTGTGGGGAGCGCCTTGTAATGGCTTCAGGCTGCATCTAACTGCTCAGCATTTGATGCTTGGGGCCAGTATTCATGACCGCAAGAGACTTTATATTGTAATAGAAGCAGTTCCGTGTTCTCTTTCACTTCACCTTTACTATAGCATGTTATGAGTTGGTAAAACTTTGAAACTTCCCCAATGTCTCATGTCATTACTGGCTGCTAGTTACCTGTCAAACAATTAATACAACACATATGTTTTTATGAGGACAGGTGCAGCTTTTATAGCCTCTCAAGATAGTTCTGGAGATTTGGCCTTTAAAATCAGTCTGAGCACATCACCATGTGTCTTTTACAGAAAAATATTTTTTCGCTTTTCCTTTTGAAAAATGTCAACATGTGTCTTCTTTTCTTTTCTGACATTCACCTCAATGCTTGTTAGTGATGTTACACTGTTGTGAGAGCTCCCTTCATCCTGACTGTGCCCCGAGAGCCACAGGAGACCACCCCTGAAGGACATTATTCTATTCCCACTCTTTTATTGCAGAAAAAATGCTGTTATGAGATGTCTTTGTATTTCCAAGTTGCTGTTTGACATTCACGACAAGCCTCACAGGCTTGAATTGAAAATCCTCACAGGATGTGGGAGGATCAATACACTGAAATCAGTCGAGGAGACAGTTCACTCTACTCAGTCATTAGATTTCAGTCTGATAGGTGGTTTGGTGTGGTGATCATCGAACATCATCACAGGTGCAACAGGTCATGTCTTGCTTGAATAAGATATTTTTATTTCAGTCAGACATTCTTATTTTATAGAATGTGTAAATAACTGAGAGTTTTAGGAATGTGCCTGATCCAGGTGCAGAACTGATTCATATCATTTTAATTCCATTTAGTTGCCTCTGTTTTCTGACATTGTTCATGCAACCCTAATGTCACTGTGGTAATTTACCTGACGTTTGAGTTCATACATGCAGGCTATAAACACACAGAAATTCTTAAAGCTGTTTTCTTCAAAACATAGTTACAAGCAGTGTCAGAGTGGACCCATGCTGTGTATGTGCACAAGTTAACTAAAAGTGGACAAATGTACAGCACCTTCACTATTTTTGTTATAAAGTCTCACAAGGTGCTGTGTGAAATATATCCCCAAAGAATCATGAGCCTCCAAAACTGAGCAGTTACTCAGATGTGGTGGGAGGTTGTTCAGAAGCTGCTGACAAGTTGTATTTTTTGCTGCAACATGGTGTCAACTTTGTGAAATAATGTGTAGCAGAGCAACTGCTCCCTCTCATATATAATACAGGTTGGTGTTGTCTCTTTAGGCTAAAATTAATTCTCAGTTCATTTTCAGATTCAGGTCCAAGGCAGATTTTTTTTTCTCTCTATTAACATACAACACAGAACCTTTCTGTCCACTGCAACCTATGCAAGACATTATTAAAGTTGCTGCCATCCTTAAAAATTCATTTAGAGGAAATTTTGGGTTTAGCTTTTTGTTTTGCTTTTACTTGTTTGTGCAACAGTGATCATCTCTTGATTCCAATTGTGCCCACTGGGTTATGGTAACAATGGCTTGGCTCATCAGCTAACAAATAACACATAAAAATTACAGATGTTTGCTGCAAAATGTATTTAATTTGCAATGGAAATTTTTTTTTTAAATGCTTCAAAAGAATAAAAATAATAATTGTAGATGGCTGCATCTGCTTTTACTGAATAACATCAACATTTTCACCATTTTATTTTGAAATAAAATATATTTATGGATGGGTCATTTCAAACTAATCTGAGCCAACTCGGACAAAAGCATCACTGCTTTGGGTTTTCTCCAGTATGTCATCCATAATAATGTACAAGCATGCAAGTGTATTGGGGGATGGATGTCACCTACATCCTTGAATATAATGTGTCTGTTGCTTGTACATTATATATTTGCCATATGGTGATCGTAGACTGGGTTACAATACACAAGCCTCACACCCAGTAAAAAAAAAAAAAAAAAAGCATTTCATTCTCCATCCGAAAGCTATGACCTTTTGATGCTGATGGACCTTTTATTGCTGGCATTGCCATTTGTCCTTTACATGCATTCATCACTGGGAGGCTGCATGAAAAGATTGTTGCAGCAAGGCATCATGCACGTATCTGCGTTTTGGACGGCGACACGAGTATTGATGCTGCGCTCTTAGCAGCGCAGTCCTTCCTCCCCATGCCTGTGAAAAATACAGATGGCAGGAACCACGTTCTTAACGGTCCCTTCTGGCTGGCACGGCCTCACAGTGACAGCAGGCATGGGCACAGAACAACCAGATGATGACACCGTGGGAGAGGAGAGAGGGGCGAGAGCTGGTCAGTGTATCAGCCCTGAGTCATCAAACTGTGTGTGAAACAGTTGTTATATCAACACAACATGCCTGCATTTTGAAGGGAGCATGATGTAACACGAAAGCAACTTTATTGTAGCGCTTGAGCATCTTGGTGTTTGGAGCCCTTTGCACACCAGACACAGATGCGTGTTTTTCATGCAAGTGAACAGGAACCATAGAAATTATGTATTAAAGATGGAGAGACTCAGCTTCATATGCCCTGTGCGCCCAGGATCCCCGCTGCGGAGAGGTTTTGGGAAGGGTGGGAGGTGAGCATAAATATTTAATTGGATCTGACCTCTCTCCGGTGCCAGCGGTCAGCGCGGGTGTATGTTTACTTTGTCTTCAGGTTCTTCTGGACATTTGCCTTTAATTGGGCATCAATGAACTCCACAGAGGATTTGTAGCTTTCTTCCTATTGATCCAGTCTCTGAAGCTCACTGTTGTTAGCAGTGAATCAACAGTTCGCTGTCCACGGTGCCTGATAAACCTGCAGAGAGGCTCAGACGGAACAGACGTTTTTTCCCTTTAACCACTCTTATAATAACTAACCTCAAAATGTGCATGAGTTGTGTTTGATGAGTATGAATGCGTGGGTACCTATAACCTGACCTTGTGTACTGCTTATAGAGAATCAGCCAGTCGCTCTTCTCTCAATGGTGCACAGATGTAATGCACTATTCACTTCATATAAATAATATGGTATGTAGAGGCATATACTGTAATGTGTGAGGATATATGAAAGTTCCTCAGCACCGGATATACAGAACCAATTTCCCTGTTGGAGCCACATATCACCCATGTGCCTCAGGGTTAATAATAACTGCAGCATTGTACACAGGAGCTCCATCACTCTGCCATTAACCACCCATCATTCATATCCACTGTTCCAGGCTCCCATCGTACATCAAAAACTCTGTGCTGAGTTGTGAGCATTAGAGTCAGAATGGTGAAGGATGGAAAATCCCATATTCATTTTTATTATTTTTGTGTTTTGTCTTTGGAGCCCTAAATGACCTACATTTGAATCCTCCACTGGACAGCAAAGTCTGACTCATTCAAATATTTGCACATTGGCCAGGATCCCAAAGGAAGGAAAATACCATGTATTTTAAACCATGACTCACACAGACTGTGTGATCCCCTTTATCAACCTCTGTGTCTGCTACAGTTTTCATTATATTACCCAAGGACCTCATGAGTCATATGAATAAGTTTAGATATGCACGGATGAGATTAATCTAAAACCCTGAAGAGCAGGGGCTCCTCCACAGAAACAAACAGCCAACAAGAGCGCTGGTGTTTGTGTGATGTTACACTGACCTGGTTTTTTAAATGACTGCAGTGTCAGTATAAACTTTCACACAGGGGAAATGTGCTGGGCCATCTACAGTCTTTATCACGGCCATATATGTGTCCCACTTGCAAAGGTACTATGATCTTTGACCAAGAAATCTAATTTAAAAAAATAAAATAATGTATCATCCCACAGGTGAATCTGGCACAAATCCAGGTCTGTTTGAATTTTGACTTTTCAATGTTAATTTTTAGGAAGAATAGAGAGAATAGTTAATGTGTCAGTCATGAAACCTTGATTGCTCATACATGAAATATTAACTAAATCTGGAGGCTTTGAACTGGCCTGAAGGAAACTTGTTCAGGCAGTGCCCTCTTCTGTTCAAGGGATGCTATATCTCTGGTACATTTAGAATGACTTTAATGTCATTGTTCCATTTACTGAGCATCTCCAAAACGTTTACAAGATTTGGAAAGAAAATAAAGGATACAAAAATGTAATTATATTTTCTACAAAAGTCAGTGCAAATGATTTTTATGGGGATAGCTGCATAAACCTTCAATAAACTTAATCCTAATGCAATTATACGAACTCCAAATATTGATGAGACAATTACATTCAGTTTGACTTGACTTTTCCTCAATCAATCAGGCTACAGGACCTAATCTGAGAATATCAGAGTGTAGTGCTCCCCTTCCTCCACGGGCGACGCTGCAGCTCCTTGGCTCCGGACTGTCCCTTTAACAGTGACGTCTCCCTTCTCCTCCACGTTGGCCGCACATGCGCACAGAGGCCGGTCACCTGCTGCGGATCAGCGGCGAACAAGGAAGTCTGTAGATGTCAAGACTGGACGAGAGTTAAACGCATCTCGGCAGGACTGTAACATTCTGCTCGTCGGCTCCAGGCGGCGTCTGCTCGACGAGATGTTTAAGAAGCTGAAGCAGAAGATCAACGAGGAGCAGTCGCCGCAGCGGAATGCGCAGTCACCGCCGCAGGCCCAGGTCGGTTGTGGTGCTGGGAGCTAACAAGCTAAGCTAACGTCTGTTTACACTGCTGGAAGAGGACGAAGTGTTGTCGTGTTGCTGATTAGTTCATCCACAATACGTGTCCATTTATATATATAATTGACTTAATGAGCTTTCAAATGTGTTTAGCCTATTTGGCGAGTCGCGTATTGGGCTTTTTAAAAGTTAGCACCATGCTACGTGCAGTTAGCAGCGTAAAGTGCGTTCCAGAAAACTTAAACTGGCTAGTCTTGTTGTCCCACCTTGTGGAATAAGAGGTGACCATGATCGTCCGTGAGGTTGTGTGTCGATGAAACACTCTCTAAAAAATGTGAAACACAACATGGGCGTGTCTGTTTATACGGGCTGAGATGACAGCTGGAAGCTTCACGTGTCACATCCAGTTTCCTGCCTGTGTAAAAGTCCGGCCGCCAATACGGATGCAAATGTAGAAGATGCAGAGAAACCAGTGTACCGATTCCAACTTAGCATTCAAACTGAATAATGGATATTAAGGAGCTTCTTCCGTGTTGAGTTCGCACCACACGTGTCCAGGTTGTCCTGGTGCGACCTCCCCTCATGTCTGTCGATCAGTGTTTTGCATGTGTTGTCCACATTTCTAAACCAAACCGGAAGATTCAAAATCGATTACTTGCTCTCACTTACCTCGTCAGTCTCTATTGATAATTATGATAAATGTCATAATCATTTCTGTCAGGTTTAAAGGGTGTGTGAAAGCTGTAGGTTTGGAAGCGTCTATGAGCTGGTAAAGAAACACATTAAATAATCTTGGGTTCATCAATTATGTGTTATATGTGCTCACTGTGTATTTATTCTATAGTAGTTGATTTAAAGTAATCACCCAGCCCAACTCTTATAATCCATTCATTGTTAAGATCCTATGTACTAACACCTGTTCGTTTGGAGCAAACCTCCCTTAGTTACTTCAAGTTTGGTTGATTTTGCAGCGTCTATCCCCATTGTCACAACCATGATAGGTCTAGGGGTTCAAAGGTCAACATTGACCAGTGGTTTTAACAAAGCCCAGAATTTACTGATCTGAAACACTCAGCTTTAATCCTTGAAAGTCCCCCATTGTCCTATTTGAATAACACACGTACAGTTTGTGTGCTACGGTTGCATTAAGTGGTTACATAAAAGACACATGAACTTATATACGCATATTGATTTTAACAGACGGGCTCTGGTGAGCGGCGCAGCAGTCAAACTCTGCCGTTTCATCACGATGGATCACCTTCTCCCAGCGACAGAGAGGTGAGCATGGTGTCAGCCTGTGTTAATGTCGAATATGTTTAAACCCAGCAGCCGCCTGCAGAGATGCCACGTCCTCCCCCCTGCTTCTGTTCCCATTTTCAGTACAGATTAATGTTTCTGTCAGTGCTCGAAAACATGTTTGTCTTGTTTTGTGCTATGCTTGATGTTCTCCCAATAACAAACCAGTGCCTTTCAATGGCTGTGCCATGTGAAAGTAAATTAGGGCCACATCTCTGAGAGTGCAAGATATTATTTACTCTTATAATGAAAAACACACATTATATTCCCTGCACATATTCCCCAAGCATATGTACTCAATCACTGCTGCTCTACTGCTTTAACCAAAGGCTCTTACCACAGGGTCAATTAAAAAGATGATAAAAGATCTCATGGACATGGAATTACCTTGAGATAATTAATGTCATAGATCAAATCAGCACTGCTGTCTCATTTTATACAGGTACAGACTCTTAATTTTCTCTTCATTCAACTGCATGTGTATTTAGATTCCAGTCAGGGAATGAGGAAAAAAATATTATTATATGTTGTTGTTTTTTTAAACATAAATGATCACTGCATGAAATCAAATATGATTTTACCACTGCTCAATTAACAATTCAACATAAATGATGTTCCACAGTTACCATAACTGCGTGCTAAAGCATTGGGAAGGACATTACATTGGTGGTATGTTTCTGAGTGTGTATGAATAATTGATGTATCCTCCCTTCAGTGTTTTTCTTTCTTGGGTGTGTTGCTGCAATATTTTCCCCACTACACTTCTCTGATTCGTTAGGCAGACTACCTCGGTGAGATGGATGATGCAACGTGTGGTTAATACATATATGTCAGAGCATAAAAATAGATATAAATAGATGTTTTTGATCTTCAGATCAAAAAGGGCATAATTATGTATTCAAGTTTTCTACACTGAAACACTGCAGACCACTGCATAGGCGACAATGCCCATACAGTATATGATCATGGTTATATCATTGATACCTTTTCCCCTCAGGCTCAGGTGTAGTTTGGGTTCGTGTCCTCTTCACGAGAAACTTCTGATCATGGTGGAATCTTTTTTTTCTTTTCTCCAACACTTTGACACACTCTGAAAATGTGTTTCTATTTGATCATTGCACAGATTTAATCCGTCTGTAAAGACACGATAAACTTACACTATATATGCAGAGATGTCAAACTGTTGTTCATGACATTAATGTTGATTGAGTGTTTCACTTTCTCATTTTTCTTATTTCCCCCCCCACCCCAGTTTCTTGTAGTCTTTCTGTACCTCTCTCTCCCTCTCAATGCTGTCCCCTTCTCCATCCATCTCAGTCTGGCCAGACACTCCCTTCAGCGCTACGTCACTCTCATGGTGTTGTTTTATTCTCATTGCTCTCTGTGTTCCTCTCCTTTCCCCCACCTTTCGTCCTGGCCTGGCACTGACTGGGGGGGGGGGTCAGATGCTGGCTGGGATGATAGCAGAACCCGCTTTTCTCTCTGAATATACTATCTTTGCTCTGGACCATTCAAATCGACCCAAATCGGCCCAGGTAGCCAGTGTGGTGAGTTTGTCCTCACTTCCTCCTCCTCCTCCTCCTCCTCCTCTTCGTCCTCCTCCTCTTGCCCTGATCCTTCCTCCTGTCTCTACGCCTTTGGGGAAGCGGTAGACATGTGGCCCGAAAAGGGACAGCTTGTTCCCTGCTCTCTGTCTCCTGTTTCATTTGGATGTAGCATCAAGAAGGCATCTCATATGTAGGCTAAACCTGCATCCACTGGGGTTTACAATGTGGGATAGAAGCTTTGTGTGCTTTCTGCCCTTTGTTGGTTTACCGCCTCACCTTTCAGTTTTTATGACCTGCCGTAGAGTTAAATGTTGTTATTAGGTATCCTTTAGTTGCTTGCCTTAAAGCCCCTCAACTCCTTGTTATGTTGCCTGAAGACCTTTGTCCCTTCCCCCCAGAACTCTGTTGATTTGGAAAGTTGATGTTCTTATTTTACAACCCAAGGGCAGGCTGTGTAAACAGTTAATTTGTTAAATTTGTGATCAAACAATGCAGTGTCTCTTGGAGCTCAAAAATGGATGGTGTATGTTTATATGTGGGGGCAGCAAGTAAATGTTTTAATATACAGAAACAGTATATTTGACCACAAATTAAGCATTAGGTACTTCATCATTTCAGTGAAACCAGACACTTAACAATAATCATTAATAAATTCATTCATAAATGTGTTTGTCTGTTTAGTGTATATTTAGTGTATCATGTATCATATGTTAACCGTTTCTTTGATTTTAACATATTAATGGATACTGTTTCATGTAAAGGAAATATAACTACCTATTTGTTATTTTGTAATACACATCTGATTTAAAACTCTTAATTGAAAGGCTGATTGTGATTTGTTTACCTCGGACAGATTTCACTATATAAATAGGGGTATTGAATTGTTTATATTTGAAAACCTCTGGTCCAATTATAACCTGTTAATTTGAATAATAACACTGATGAAATACTGGTAAAGTGAGTGAGTGTTGACTGATTACGTTCAGTCAAAATATGGTTGCAAAAGCTGTACTACATGTACCTGGTTGGTCTATAACATGTTTCTCAGCTCACATAATCTTTATCAGAAGGTGTTTGTGTGTAGAGATCATGGCTCAGTCGCAGCCACAGATTGTTTTTAACCTTAAATATCTTTGATCTATCACAATGTCTGTATGAATGTTCCATCTATAACTCAACAACATTTGATAAACATGTCCTTATACAATCAAATCATGTCATAATCAAATATTTCATTATTTGTCCTTTTATTTTTCAAAGTTTTGTCTTTTTTTGTGTCTTACTTTAGCTAGTTATTGGTCATAGTAACAATTTTGAGTCACAAGATTTTGCATTCAGAACCTCTTTGT
Organism: Pseudorhombus dupliciocellatus; assembly: GCA_016785235.1. Lineage (NCBI taxonomy): Eukaryota > Metazoa > Chordata > Actinopteri > Pleuronectiformes > Paralichthyidae > Pseudorhombus > Pseudorhombus dupliciocellatus. The sequence goes on along the minus strand of JAFBJW010001319.1, from coordinate 300,366 downwards.
ATTTTTTGAATCGTTTATCCTGTAAGAATCTGGATAGGTCATGTTTGAGCATGCAGTACAAACGTAAAAGTCAAGTTTACTGTAGCCTTCCTTGAACTCCATTAGTCGAGGTCCACCCTTCAACTGCATCTTATTGAAATAACTCTAGTGAAACATGTCAAAGTAATGTGGGCTCAAGTGAATATAAGTGGTGTTTGCGATGGAGAATTTAGACCTTTAAAGGACCCTCACTTTTATTGACAGGGTGTCCTTGATAACCAACAAAAATGTAGAATTTATTTCCTTTTGTACCTTTGCAACATTTTTTCTTATAAGCGTAAGACCTGTGTTTCCATATGAGAGTTTAATATAACTAATTTCTACTTTCATTTCAACTACAGAACCTTAAGTGTGAAGTTAGAGTTTCAATAATCCTTTGTACAGTGCCCTTAGTTTGGATGAGGCTCTTCCTCACCTCAGCCTATACACACACACACACACACACACACACACATAATGTCATACAGCTAATTAATATACTTAAATAAACACACCCTGGAACAACAACTAGTGTACTTTATACCCCAATCTGGATTCATTACTTTATGAGTAATCCTTAAAACCCAGAGCAGTGAAGAAAATGTTCGTATGAGACAGGAAATAATTGTTGAATAGGTTTGCACAGTGATCCTAAAGGAAGCAGTAGCTCGGAGATGGAAAAGAGGAGGAGAAATGTTCTTACTCTGTTCCTGCTTCTAACAAGTGGACTAAACCAACTGAGCTGCTAAATGTTCACTCACTTGAGTTATGTCTATGCTCTTGTAATACAGCTGCGAGCGCACTGCCATGCATCTTTAATTCAAAAACCGGCTTTTCAACTTGACTTTTAAACTGTCTGTCTGTTCTGTCCTCATGGCTGTTCTTTAGAGTCTAGTTTTAACCCTGTTTTGTTTCATGTACAGTAGAGATGCCTTCTTTTTTTATGTCTATAACCCCTCTGTTTTTTCCAAGTTGCATGAGGGTACCCATTGCCCCTGCATTGCTCCCAGCAATACTAATATTGCTCCCTCCAGAGTAATCAGGGAGTGCCACGCTGGGTTTGGATGACTAACTGGCCCAGGACAAATTCACCAGCGCAGCTTTCCTTCTTCTTATTATGTCTTTTAACCTGCAGGGTGCCTCTAAAGGACCAACCCGGTCTCCCAGAGGCAGCATCAATGGCGATGGAAGTGCTTCTCCTCACGTATGTGTTTTTTCTTCACGTATCTTATCATTTAAGTTTAACTGTAGTTTTGCTGAAATGAGATTTCAAGGATGCAAATACGTATTTTATCACTAGGTGGTGTTGTGACATTTGGTATAGAGAGAGAGAGAGAGAGTTCAGTATCCCTTTAATGTTATGATGCTATTACTCATTGAACTTTTCATACAATACTTTGAACCTCCTAACAGAGAGAGGAGCCGCAGTCTTTCGCTCAGAAACTGCAGTTAAAAGTTCCCTCGATGGAGTCGTTGATTCGTGGTGGTGCCAGTCGAGCAGAAAGTCTTTTCCGCTCCCCTTCCAAAGACACCCTGGTCCGGAGCTCATCGCGTGACTCCCTGACTCCTTTGGGAGAAAACGACTCCCCAGCTACCCCCACATATGATCCCCCCTCAGATATAGAGAGCGAGGCTGAGGAGCCGCCAGCAACCGTCGAGTCCCTCTCCAAAGAGCAGCTACTGCACCGACTGCTCCAGGTGGAGAGTAGTCTGGGAAAGTACAGAGGGAAGTACTCAGAGGTGAGAGTTCCACATAGATTCAAAAGTCTAAATCACTTTTGTATGTTTGTATTCTGATTGAAGATGTATTTCACTCTCTGTTTCTTCTCCTTCTAAATTTTCTGTCTTTTTTATTGGGCAGCTGGTTACTGCTTACCGGACAGTACAACGAGATAAAGAAAAAACGCAGGTACATTTAATCATTTTAAATTTGATACTTTTTCCTGAAGGTTTTTTTTTTTTTTTTTTTTTCAAACAAATGTACCATCCTGAGCTGATCAGATTTTAATTTCTATTCTCCTCCTCAGGTGATCCTCAGTCAGAGTCAAGACAAAGCTCTCCGCAGGATTGGGGAGCTACGGGAGGTGCGGCTCTTTTTTTCCAAATAGCATATCTCTGTACGTTGATATCTGTCTGCCTGTTTAATTAAAATGTTTTATCTACTGAATGATGTCTAGGAGCTTCAAATGGATCAGCAGGCCAAGAAACACCTACAGGAAGAGTTTGATGCTGCACTGGAGGAGAAAGACCAGATGATCACTGTCCTCCAGACACAGGTCAGGTCGTGAAACAACAGCTTTTAGGGTTCTTTTGGCACAATATGATTCATTATCTGTGTGTTTATTGACATTTTAATTCTTGGTTCTGCTCCTGCTCCTGCTATTGTCTTCAGTGCTCAGAGAGATTTGTGTGTGATAGTTGTCTTTCTGTCAGGTTGCTCTGTTGAAGAAACGAGTCAATGTGTCGCTGCCATCTGAAAATGAAGTCCCTCAGTCTGAAGCTACTGAAGACTCCTCCTCTGCTGCACAAAGTCCTTCCAAGGAGCAAGGAGCTGAGTCTGAAGTCACTGAGGGTCAGCATCCTTTTTATTTAGAGTAAATTCCGTATTCTGTATAATTCAGTATAAAGATGTGGATTCTGGGTTTTTTCATGTGACATCTCTAGAAAACTATACCATTAGATCAGTGTAATTTTCTTTCTGATCAGGAGAGGGCAACAGTGATCCAGCCAAACTGATGGAGGCTTTACAGAAGAGAGTGACGAGGCAGGAGAACCTTCTGCAGAAGTGCAAAGAGGTGATGCGTACACACAAGGAGCGCAGTGCCCAGCTGAGCAGTGAGAACGAAACTCTGCAGGAGCAGCTGCAGGAAAGACTGCAGGAACTGGAGAAGATGAAGGTAGTTAAGATGGGTTATGATATGATAATAGTTATTATGCTTGAGTGGTGACGACATTCATACTTTTTAATATCAGCACCTTTTAATTCAAATTGATCCATTAAGTTAGAAACTATCTGCCCATACACTGTAAGTCTTTGTCACATGTTCCCCCTCATAGCAGTCAGAGAGCAATTTCATGGCAACAGCCTCTCATTAGATATTGATGTGGCAGTAAACTGTAATTACGCAGAGGTCTGATTAAACTGGACCTGGCGTGCAGCCGAGACACTTCGAATGACTGATCAGTTTGTTTATAGTAATTCATGTTCGGCTGCAGAGTGTCTGCCAGAGTCTATGCGGTCCACTGATAATGTGACTGCATAATCTCAGTGACACTGTGCATTGCTGTGGTTATCCATGTCCGAACATCCAAATTCTCCACACTCCAGGATGAGGGTTCATGCCATGTTAGTGTGACAGGACTGAAACATTGTTTTTGTTGATTTCAGAAGATTTAGCTTCAGTGGACTTGGGCTTCTCCAGACTCCAAACAAATATGCTGCTATAAGTGGCTGTATGTTGATCAAGTTGCCTTCAGTGGATGCTATACTTTGTATGTTAAATCTGCACCCGGTTTGAGAGCATTGGCTTTTCCTGTGTCTGGAAATGCAGAGGTTAACTGGCATGTAGCCCTCTTAAGCAGCATGAAGGCATCCTGGAAGCGCTGGGCTGGACTGTGCTCATCCCCTGCCTCAGACAAATATCCCATAAAACAAACCATCTGTCTGCGATTCCTGTCCCATGGCACAAGGATTTTCAAAATCATCTGCTGTACAGACAATCATGTTTTTTACTTTTTGTATATTCATAAGAAAGATATAGATTTTCATGTTCGCCTTTTGAACCTTTGAATCCCCTTTTGAATCACATTTTGAACCTTAAATATTCATCAAAAGGCAGCACAGACACTGATGCCTTGTGGCCCACACACATCAATCAACAGAGCAACACAGACGACCCAGCATTTCCTGTCCAGTAACCTCCTGTTAAACTGTGGTTGCACTGAGACATAGCATCTACATGCCACTGTTGCAAAACCGGGCTGTAATTTGGGTCAACTTGTTGGTTTAGCTGTGCCTGTGTACACCATGGTTGTTTGGCTTGTGGGTAAGGAATCCTGTGTGGTGCAAAAAATATCTCATTTAGAAGTTGTTTGACCGAAACATAAACAGAACATGAGCCTGAACATCAGCGATGGTCCAGCATAAAGACGGATATCATCTGTAATCGTCTCATGTCTCTTCTGTTTGAAGGAACTGCACACAACAGAAAAGACCAAGTTGATCACTCAGCTGCGTGACGCCAAGAACCTAATTGAACAGCTAGAGCAGGACAAGGTGAGTGAGGAGGTTCTTTCGTCTTAAGACATATCTTCATTGATGGCCCCGCATGTTTTTTCACTCTGTCCCTGAATAACGACACCATGATACCCCATGTTGTTTCTCTTAAACTTTGACCTCAGCTGTGCAGGATGGACAGCAGACTGTGAGATCTTGTAAGGTAGACTGAAAGACTGTGAGGTTGAAAACAACCAGCATCTATCCACCAAAGCTGATGCCCTATTTCCCCAAGGCAAAGCACTGTTTCCCATTAATAATCTCAATTCTAATGGTAGCCTTATTCTAATATGTCCTGCTGCAGTCTCATAATGAATGTATTTTTTTTTTTTTTTACACTTCTCATATTAACATCGAAGTACTATAACTTGGTGATTTGTTCTGTTGCTCGTTAATTCCACCCCATAGTTTCAGTTGCAGTTGTGGGAAGCGGCATACAATGCAGTTCTTTCTGTGACATGATAACTTGTTTTTCCCTCTTTAGTCTGTGTACATGCCACTCAAGGGCCTGTTGTGATCGCCATAGATTTAATGAATTCTGTGGTTAAGGTTGCAAAGAAAGTGAAACAAAATAATTCCGGGATCTACTCATTTCCACACAAATCTTTAATGGGTTCTTTCCTGACTCATACCACATCCTCCTCCCAAGTTTTGTGGTAATCTGTCCTGCAGTTTTTGTAGTACTGCTAAATAATTGACGGATTTGAAATGAAAATAACCTCCTTGGCCTACTTGGTAAAATAGATAAAAGACACTCACAGGGCTTGAGTTAGGGTTTAACATACTAATAATTGGTTGATTTTCTGTTTTGGCTCTCAGGGAATGGTCATTGCTGAGACAAAGCGGCAGATGCATGAGACATTGGAAATGAAAGAAGAGGAGATTGCACAGCTCCGCTCTAGGCTCCAGCAGGCTACTGCCCAGAAAGAAGAATTACAGGACCAGAAAGAAAAGGCTGAGAAAACAGGTGAGTGGAATCCACCTCTTTTATTTAGCATTTTTTTAAATGATTGTAATCGTGTCATGTTGTTTTTCCCCCACAAAGCATTTGAAGAACTTGAACGAGCTCTGGGTGTAGCTCAGAAGGCAGAGGAGGCCCGCAAGCAGCTGCAGGTTCAGCTGGAAGAGCAAGTGAACAACATTGAAATGGCCAGTGAAGAAGAGAGAAAGAAATTGCAGCAGGAGCTCACACGAGTCAAACAGGAGGTGGTTGTCATCATGAAGGTCAGGGAGTGAGATTTGTCATGACTGTCGATGCACTCTGATATTTGAAAAAAAGAGCTCTTTATATAATCAGATGCATTTTTATTTCTATTAGAAATCATCTGAAGAGACAGTGGCTGGTTTAGAAAAACTCCACACTGAAACTCTGGCTGCTAAAGAAGCAGAGACTATTGCCAGAATCAGCAAAGCTGTGGTAGGCGCCAAAGAGTTTCACAAATATAATTCCACAGTATAAACAAGCAAATCATATCAAAAACAATTACTTTTTAAATATTAATTTGATGTGCTTGGGCTGTTTAGGAGGAGTGCAAAGCAGAGTTTACCCAGTTAGCCAAGGAGCAGGAGCAGCAGTCGTCTCTGGCTCTGGAGGACGCAGAGTTACAGAAAACAGCCCTGAGGAATGAAGCTGATGGCAAGGTTAAAGAGATACAACTGGAGCTGGAAACTGCAAGAACTGTGAGTCTGTTTTACACAATTTTTTATGTTTGTGAAAGCTTTTACGTTTTTATTTGGGTAGCGTGTCCCTATAAATAACAGAACAAAAAACATGCGCTACACCCCCAAATATTATGGGGGTGTAGCTGGGTGGAGCTGAGATGAGCGAGTTGCATTTTTTCAAAGTGTAGAGGGCTTTACCCCAGGTGATTAATAACTTAATTAATAAATCATTGATACGTCATTTGATTTTAAGGTAATCTGGCAAGTTAAATCAATGCAGTATACTCCTAAGTGAATACACGGGCCTGTGTCAATGATTAACATTTTGTTTAATTGAAAGCCAAATATATTTGGATCGCCTACACATACATCTTTCTCACATTTCTGTGCAGCCCCACTGATGGGTTAATACCCATTAACTGTTTGATTTTATAGCAGTCAGAATCATGTAAAATGATTAACTGTATTGACTAGGTGAAATATTTTAACAACCTGCATGTGTGCGATTGCAGAGGATACTGGAGCTCGAGAGTTCCCTGGAGAAGATCTCACAAGATGGATCCAGCTTGTCCCATGATCTTTCCAGTCAGATGGATGAGCTGAAAGACAAACTCAAGGAGCAAATCTCCACATTACAGGAAAAGCACCAGGAGCAGCTGGAAAAACACAACCAGCAGCACAATGCCGTTCTTGAGGAGCTCAAAGAAAATCACAGAGTCGAAGTGGCAACCCTGATGAAGGAGAAAGAGTTGCAGTTCCAAGCACATGTTGAAGACATGAACCAGAAAACATTAGAGAAGCTGGATGCAAAGCAGGCGGAAGTGGAGGCTCTTTACTCTGAAGTCGCTGAGGCTCTGGCTAGTAAACAGCTGCTGGAGGAGAAGTTGGTGGTAGCTGAAGAAGCTCGTTGTTCAGCTCAGAAGGCGCAGGAGGAGAAATTTCAGGATCAGGTGGCAAAGCACATTGTTGAGCTTGCGAACCTCAAACAGGAGCACGAAGAGTCTGTCGGAGGTGTAGAGAATTCTCTAAAGCAGGAACTTAACGCTATGCAGATCAGTTTGAGGGAAAAGGAGAAGGAAATTGGGGAACATCTTGTTAGAGAAAAAACACTACAAGAGGAATTGCATTCCAATGTGCAAGAACGAAAGAACAAGGTTAAGGAACTTGAGGAGCTGCAACAGAGTGTATCGCAATCGCAGTTGGAAAATAGAAGCCTCAAAGAGTCTCATGTAAAGTTAAGTAAAATCTCGGAGGAGCTCGATCAGTGTAAGAAAGATCTGGCCGATTTGGAGCATCAGTTGGAAGCTGCAAAGAAAGATTGTGAACAGAAAGAGAAGTTGCTCCAAGAACAAGAACATCAGTTAAAACAGACCAAAAAAGATCTTTCAGACCAAGAGAAGTCATTTTCTGTGGAACTGAACACCAAGCAGGAGGAACAAACACACCTTAAGAAACAGCTGGATGAAAAAACTGCCCATGAGAAGAAGATGAAAAACACTATAACTGAGTTGGAAACTAAGGTTAAATCACAAGAAAATAAAATGGAAAAGTTCAAGCACAAGGCCAAAGAGATGCAGGAGAGTTTTAAGAGGAAGCTTCAGCAGAATGAAGAGACCATGAAGAAGGAACTAGCAAAGAAGGAGACAGAGCTTCAGCAGAAAGAGCAACAAGTTCAAGAGAAAATTCTCGAGATGGCCCAAAAAAGCTCAGATGGCTTGAGCTCTGCACTGACAGAGCTGCAGGCCAACCATCAGGAGGAAGTGGAGAATCTGCGTGACATCCACAAGCATGAGGCTGAGGAGCTACAGCGTCAGTGGCAGGAGAGGATTGGGCAGCAGGAAGAGGAACTGATGGAAAAACACTCAGTATTACTACAGGAGAAGGCTCAGGAACTAGAGGAATTATCTCAGCAGCTTGGCAGAAGCAGAGAGGAGACTGATCAAGTGTTGTCTGAAATAAAGGAGTTAAAGGAGGAGCTGGCAATTCGAGAGACCACTGTGCAGAAGCTGCAGGAAGAGCTTAACGAAGCAGCAATGAAGCTGGAAAGTTTGTCTCAGGGCGAAGCAGTGTTGAAAGAGCAAATGGAGTCAGTGGAGAGGAACCTGAACCAGGCTATGAATGAGAGAAACACCCTACAAGACAAACTGAGCACAACAGAGGAAGAGAGCAGAGAGAAGATAAAGAGTTTGTCAGACATGTTGGAGGAAAAAGAAATGCAGCTTAAAGCGCTGGAAAGTTCCAGACACAAAGAAAGTGATGACTTGCAGAGTAAATGTGAGGAAACTGCCCGTCAACTACAAGCCAAGGAATCTGAGTTCCAGCAGCAATTAATTATGATCAATAAGCAAGTGGAGAATTTCTGTCAGGAGGTTCAGTCTAAAATGGACAGTGGATCTAATGAACTCGGTCAAAGAGTTGAAAGTAGGGTGACGGAGCTGAACGACAGACTGCTGTGTAGTCAGAGAAAGGTAGGGGATCTCAAAAACACTATCCTTACCAGGTCAGATAGAATTTGCACTTTAGAGGAGACTCTCCACCGGCAGATGGAGGAGAACAAGAATCTATGCATTTCATTAGAAGAGATGACAGCTCAGGTAAATGCTCACGCAGATCATATCAAAGCCTTAACAAACGACAAGGAGAATCATTCCCTGTCTATCAATGACAAAGTTCAGCAGATCGAGGAGCTGAGGGAGGCGAATAGAATCATATCAGAGAGTATGAAAACAAACAAGGTGCATATCAGTGATTTGGAGAGCATTGTCAGTGATTTGAAAAATCAGCTAGAAAGTTGCTCAAAAGAGAAGGAGGAAGCCATAAATCATCTCAAGCTGCAGTATGAGGAGGAGAGCCGGCAGGCTGCTGTTCAGATGAAGGAGAGCATTGAGAGACTGGAGCAGGAGAGGAAGTCTGCGTCGGAGCAGGCAGACGCACTCAGGAACAGTCTAGCTGAGCATGAGAGCACAGCAGAGATCAACTTTGTCCAGAATGACAACACTATCACATCTCTAAAAGCCCGGCTGGGAGAGCTGGAGCGTGAAATATCTGAAAAGAACGAAGCTCTGCAAAGCCTGACAGCAAGTATTGACAATCAGTCCATCAGCAAGTCTGAGATGGACCAGGTGTTGAGCGAGAAAGAGCAGAAACTCAGCGGACTCACCTCAGAGCTAGAGAGCTGCGTTGGCAGACTCGCCGAGCTGCAGGAGCAGTTAGCCTTAAAGTCAAAAGAGTGCGAACAACTCACGGCAGATCTGAAGCAGCAACATAGCATCAGGGAGAGCGACAAAAGGGAGCTGGTGGAGCAGCTGCAGCAGACCCAGATGCAGTGCGCCCTGAACGGTAACTTGGAGCAGGAGATGGCAGGGAAGTTACACTCGCTCGAGGAAGACAACCAAAAGTATAAACTCGAGCTTGAAAGTCAGAGGGAGGAATTTGAAAGGACGAAAAACGAGATTATAAAGAGCAAAGAAGAGAGTCTGAAGACAACTGAGGAGAAGCTATCTGCAGAGAGCGCTCGGAAAGTGTCAGAGCTGAAGAAGAAGGCTGAGCAGAAAATCGGTCAGATCAAAAAACAGCTGACCTCGCAGCTTGAGGAGAAGGAGCAAACAATCAAAGATCTACAGACCAGGGTGGAGGAAATCAAGAGCAGCGAAACGTCAAGCAAACAACACATAGAAACGTTAGAAGAGAGGACAAGAACTTTGGAGGAAGCTCTTGTCAAGCTGAAAGAGGAGCAGGAGAAAGAACTGGAGCAGACACTGAGTAATGAGAGGCTTGAAAAAGAAAAGTCCATAGAAGAAATGAAAATGATGTATGAAGAGAAGTTGTCCTCAGTTCAACAAGGGGAACTCAAAGAAGCTCAGTCAGCACTGCAAGACATCGAGGCAAAGCTAAAAGAAGCAGAGGAGCAAAATCAAAATCTCCTTACCGAAATAAATCATCTGAAAGAAGAGATGCGTGAGAGGGAAGCCCGGCTTAATCAACAGCAGGAAACTATTAAGCATCCAGAAGTTGTGGCTGAGATGACGGTTGAATGTAGCAGTGCTCAGCAAACCAAGAGCGTGATGGAAAACGAAACGCAAAACCACTATCCCCTGCAAGAAGTGGATGGCGATTCTCTGGAGCTGCTCAAGAGCAAGCTGAGTCGGGTGACGAACGAGAAGGAGAGAATCCACAAGGACTTCACCCGGTTACAGAAAGACGTGAGATTACTGAGGAAGGAGCATGAACAGGACCTAGAGTACATAAAGAAAGAGTTGTCAGAGGAAAACGAGAAAAAGCTGAAGTAAGTCCATGATACCATTGTAGTTGTAATAATTGATAACTAATTATTGACATCCTACATTTGTAGACGAGACATTGCATTGACCTTGTGTTTCTGTCCTAACTGATTTATGACATTGCTTTGACCTTCTGTTGTGATAGATTGGAGTTGGAAGATGTGGAAATGAGGCACAATTCTGCCATCAAGCATTTAATGAGAGAGATGAACACACAAATGGCCTTAAAGGAGACGGAGCTCGACGCGGCAGTAAAGGAAGCCATCGGTGAGGCAGAACAAAGTAAATGTCCGTTCATCAAATTCTAAGTGAAGAGATTTAAAGCACTGGGTATCAGTGATTAAAGCATTAATGCTTATATTCAGGGTCATGCTCTAACAGTCAGAAAGCACATCCCTTTCCTCATTCTGCATCATCTTTGCTGCAGCTCCTCTTTGCAGCCTCCCTGTGAAACTCCCTGTGAGAAAGCAGTACTTCAGTGTTCTCTTTTGGGGAGAGAATCTCACTTGACCGCAGGCCTTGGGCTTTTTTACTTTGTAGACATTTAAAATTCCCCAAATCCTCTACAGCACAGCGCATGAAAGACAAAAAAATTATGCACTGTATGTCTCCTTTGGAATAAATCTTATAGTACAATACAGTCTGCTCATGTAATAATCATCCAAGTATCTGACTAATAATCGTAAAGATGATGACTTGTACATGTACAACAATTGTGTGGACTAACATGGAAACATGTTTTATTTCATCCTGACACTGGGTGGAACAAAATTAAGGGATTGTTGCACTTGGAACAGTGGAACTGATTTAACATGTTCCCTTATTTCCTCCACGGTTCAAAATCCTGTTAAATTCCAGATGGGTTGTGAGTGAGCGGTTTGGAGCATGACTATGGTTTTATTTGCTAACTCTGGCTTCTGTCCCACTCCTCGACACAGCGAAGGCCCAGAGCGTTGAAGCAGAGCTCATCAACAGCCACCGTGAAGAAGCCAGTCAGTTCAAGAAGGTGATCGCGCAGAAGGAGGACGACTTGCAAAGAACTGTTCAGAAATACGAACAGGTCATACAGGTGTAGTACCAAAGACAAAAATATTACTCCTAAAGCAGAACAACTGTACGGTTGAAAAGAGTTTGAACTGAAACAGGATGAGGTCTGGTGTCTGTGAAAGATGTAGCACATAAGTCAGAGACCTCTAGTACCCTGTGGACAAGGGCAGGGTCATCCCACCCCTCAGGTTTGCTCTTTAATTTGTCACATGTCTGTGTTTGGAATCTGGTGAAATGATAATTTACAGTCGGTGGCTGGTATGAAATTTTCCTCTGTCTCCTGAAGTAATTTAAGACAGACCTCTGAAATAAGTCAGTGACTGGACCTAAAATAGTTGTGAAGCTGAGATGAAACATAGGAAATGACTCAGCCTCACATTATTGTTATTATCTTGTTTTTTCAGAGTCGAGAGGAGGAGATGGGAGACAGAGTGTGGCAGGTTCAGAAAGAACTGGAGGAGTTGCGAGCAAGGACTTGCAGCACATCTGAGGTACAAACAGCTCTGACCTTCTGTACATTTTCAAACATCTGTGAATCGTTTAACGACTGGTTGATGCAATAGGGACATTTTCCCATTTACACAGATGTAGCAAGTCATACCTGCAGCTATCAGTTCATTATATAGGAGTCGAGAGGGTTGGATTCAATTTATAGACTGATTCGAAGTCATAAGTCACTGAACAATAGCTACACGAAATAACAACGGCTGTATGAAATCACTTTTGCACTTTTCCACTTTTTCTTCTGGGATATTGAAGGAGGCATGACTAGTTTTTAATGACAGCTTAATCCAGGTGTGTTTTAGTTTCAGTATCACAAGGCCTCTTCAGTTGCTATATTATTGAAAGTCCATATCCAGTATAATTGATTTAGCAGTTGCCGGTTATCTTTCCCTTTGACTTATTCCATAATTGAAGGATTTCTTTTGAAAGTTGGGGGACAATTTGCCTTTCGCTCTTTGCTGTGATCAGTGTCTCGCTCCGTTCGCGTGGCTCCTCTCCAAAGCGCACCGGATGCCATGAAGCCCTTTTGATTCGCTCAGGAATGTTCTCCTCTGAAAACAGAGATTGCGAGGCAGCAGCCAGCCTCAATTCCTGTTCTCAATTATCATCATGCGAGGTGATTCACCGCCCAAGATTTATACCACAGCAATACTCGCATTCAAGATGTGTAAACTGGCTAGAGGCCAGAGAGGACAGAAGTACTCCTGAGAGATGTTCTAACCCAGGTGCTGAGGGTGCCATGAGACCCCTGCATTGATTTTTCTACTCATGTCCAGATGCACACAAACAAAGAATTACGTTGCACCCTCTGCTGCATTTTTCCCTCGTGAGATCATTTTTATGGTTGGATTGTATGGGTTTCCGCTCCAGGGGGCTTTTCTTTACTACAGGGCTCACAAACCATTCTTCATTCAGACAGTGGGCCTGTAAGTCATCCCATAGAGACAGTGCTCATTTCAGCATGTTAAAAGTCCTTCCATTGCTGTTTGTAATTTAAAGATTAGGGCAGGTAATATTCTATATTTTTGTCTTTTGTCAAAAATCCAATGAAAAGTGAGTGAGGTTTGAAGTTACAGTGATTATGTTCAAGGTAAAGATCACAGAGGAATCAACTCAAACAGCTCCATGTGGATATCTGTACACTTTTCTTAACACATTTATTTATTTATGATCTGTTTTTTTCTGTAACTACATATTTTGTTCCCACTCACAGTATCTTCTTATTTCTCTTTAATTGTTGCACAGATGAGCTCAGAAGAACTGCAGGTATGTGTGCTGCTCACTGGCTTCACTGTTTTATGAGTCATATCATCCAAACCCATTATCACTGTAAAACAGGTGTTTGATCATGAAATCATGCCTCATTGATTGGCACATATTATTATCAGTGTGTTGTATTACTCACCACCCAGTTCTCCTTATAAGAAATGTTCTGTCCTTCACCTCAGGCTCAGCTCGCTGAGAAGACAACCTTACTAAGCGCGGCTCGGCTGAAGGAGCAGGAATTTGTTGAGAGAGTGAGTGTTGAACCCAGTCTGTGTGCTCTCTATGGGGACAAGTGAACAGCAAATCCCACACAGAGTATTCCCAGGGTTCTGTGGCCTCTAGCAAGAGCAGCTACTGCTCTCCCGCTGCATCAATTTAATTACATGGCACATCTGTTTACATTTGGCTTAACCCCATAAACAATCACAGCAACACCCCCCACAGATTTTCTCACACACACATCATCATTCTCAAAAAAAAATCCCCAAAGGACGACCAACAAAATGTTTATCACATGCAACAATTTAGGCTAATGCATAGCATTAACCCAGTGGGGTCAGACAGCCCTATTGTATTGTTAAACTGTGTGTGCTTGTGTGTTTGTCCACACTAGATTCACTCGCTCGAGGACAAGATTAAATGTTTCCACCGCAAGACTGTTGTAACTCATCTCGGGAGCACATTCAAAGGTAATGGTAACACCATGATTCACTTAGTTCTGCTTTTCCAACCAATTTTCCCTGGAATCAGCTTAACAAAGATCCCATAGACAGCGCCTGAGCACCGAAGAGTAACATTAGCACACCTACAGTAAAAGATCGGTTCCAAAATGTGTATTTATAAAGGGATTTTAAAGCATCATTATTACTTCATATTAGGCCAGGCAGGTAGGATAAGAACACTGTAATAAAGACAAGTTATATATGATATTGATAGAGTTTGGATCCAGAAGGAGTGGAGCTTGCTAAGCACATGTATTCCTCGTTGGTTGTTTCCGGAATTTTTCTTCATTCTCCTAATGTTACAACTTTTCACTCATAATATTCTCAGTTTTTTTTTCTACATGGTTGAAAGATATCTTGTATAAATGGTTCTACCTCATCTTCTTGTAATCACACTGGATCCGAGATGAGGCAAGAAATTCAGAGTAATGTGTACTAAAGCATTTTCTAGACTGGTTGAACTGTGCTTTTTGAGGACGTTTGTATTTGAACTGTGACTTTAGGTTGAGTGGTTTGTGTTAGAGTCATGGTTGGAGCTGTGGTTATAATTTGGGTTTGGTTATGGTCGGACTCGAGGTTCGTCATATAGCTTTTGTTGTTAAGGTCTGGCTCCACCTCTCAAAGCTGTATCCTGTATCGAGTCTATCACAGACTAAATGTTGTGTTGCTTGTGTGCATGTGTCAGACAGTGTTTAGAGAGATGGAGTGAATCCTCCCCTGCTCTCCTCCTGGTGTAATAAAGGGGAGCTGCTGTCAGAGGGGGGGCGGTGAAGAAGCCATCCTTGGATTTAATGGGTTTTGCAGATCGCGGTCTTAATGTTTCCCACACAAGACCCCACAGCACACAGACCGTATCCAACATAGTGCCTGCTCTGCGCTGTACTTCACGTGGATCACTGTACTTATCAGTGAAAGTGTGCACCTCTTGTGTTGCGCCGCCTTAACCCAGACAGGTCAGTTATATCAGGTATGCGGCTGCTGATAAGTGTTTTCAGGCCTGTAGCCTGCCTGGTGCAACATAGGGTCAGGAGGACAAAGGCGAGGAGGAGGATTTATTGGTGACGCTTTACTCCACAGCAAGATGAAAGAGTTGTTTACACTAGGCTAACGCACAGCCTCTCTTGGCCCACACAGGGACATTAAGTGTCATCTGAATTATTATTCCAGATAAGCAGGGAGCGAGAGGGTGTTGCTCCATATTAAATAAATCATGGGGATTATTCAGTTGTTAAAGCAGAAGCCTAAGTGTTACCAGCCCTGCCCGGGTCGTCACTGATTCTCTCATTCATAGTTTTTAAAGGGAAAAGAGAGTTATAGCTTTGGGGCTGAGAAATAAAAGTTCATTCTTAGACTCCTTTTTTATTAAAATGCTCCTGCTGGACCTCACCATTCTTTCCTGTGCTTGTAGTTGCTGCTTAATTTGAACCCATGCCTAGGCAGCCAGAGGTTCTGTGTTCGGTTGCTAAAGCAAACATGATGTTGTGGGCTGTGACAGTTCAGCTGGAGAGAGGTTAAATGTGTAATGGCTGTTCTTGAAAACTGGAGAAGAAAACCTCTACGTTAACAAACCAAATTTAGTTAGGTTTTTAGACAGATACTCTAATTTCAGTCTTAAAGCATTTAACTAAGTCTTCAGTCTCTTCAGAGATACGTTATATCTCAGAACAGAGATGCTGACAGATTGATAGCAGAGTATCTCAAACATACAACCTTTACTTTATAGTTGACTGGTAATGGAATGTCTGGCTCTGCTTGTTTTCACAGATCCTGCTCTTAACAGCACTGACGCTCTTTCAGAAGCCACTGAGATGGAGTACCTGAGGAAGGTGCTGTTTGAATACATGATGGGACGGGAAACAAAAGTATGTGACATCATTTAGATTTAGATTTTATTCGTATTTTGTTATAAATCTAAATCTCCTGCACTTAAATGTCTAATAATGAAATAATAACAATGAAGATGTGTGAAAATATTTAATCATAAATCAGGGTTATCTAAAACCAAACAGATGACCGGCGATATCAGTCTCTCGCACTATTGTAGAGGTGACTGTGGAATCATTTGGTAAAGTTGTGAAAAAGTCATGTCCTGTCCAGTTTTCTCTGGTAAAATTCACAGTCATCTCTTTAATTAACAGTGCTGTTGACATGGTCCTAAAGTCAGCGGGATTTTCTCCGCTCCTCAGCAAACAGTTAGTCTTTACAACATGGCAGACCTCCCCAGTGTTGGAGGAGGATGTCCCTCGGGCTGCCTGCTCACACACATGCATCCTGCATGACGCAGAATTGCCATTTAAAGACGTGCTGGCCTTGTTTAGTGTTAGTGGAGCGGTTAGGTTTCCTACACAGCAGCCCTGTTTCTGATTAGCCCCGGCGTTTATGGGGAAATGCATGCTCCCTGGCAGATAGGCCTGGAGTTGATTATGCAGATAATGTTTTTTCCCTTTCATTTTTTGTTCCTGTCTCAGAACAGGTTTAACATAATTACCTCATGGTGTAAGAGGTGTGTGTGTGTCTTTGTCAAAGCGATGTTGAAATGAAAGATGAAGATGACTCTTCTTCACTGAGGTTGATGAGGTTCAAACCTGATTGTTTCAGATTGTGAAGAGTTTGGATTTCTTTAGTTTCTTAGTTTGTTCATTCATTCATTCATTCCCTTTTCATCCACAGACAATGGCCAAAGTGATTACCTCCATGCTGAAGTTTTCTCCAGATCAAGCGCAAAAGGTTTTGGATAAAGAAGACTCAAAAGCTATTGTGAGCATCTGTTTACCACCTTTAGACATTTGAATAAAAACCTGTTAGCCGCTATTATCTCTACGCCAAATCCAGACCTGTTAACATAAGGCCCACGACTCGACCTTCAGCATGTGATTAAACACATGCTATATAGACAGTCACTCACAATAAAGCCTTGTCATTCTCTCGTCTGTCTTCCATCTTCTTGTCCACTGTGTTTCCGCAGAGATGATGTGCCTGTACAAGCAGCAAAGCCTCAGAGATTATATTCACCGCTGGCTAGTTTGTCTGTCCACTCTTTATGTTTCCTGTGAATTTCTATAAATCTATTTTTTGACCCTTTCACAGCTGTTGTTTGTTCGCCTCAGTCATTCATTGATTGAACTCCGCCTTTGCTGTTATCAATATGTAACACACATATATTCATGATGAATGAATTCATCATTGATACTGTCTTGATTGACCAACTTCCTGTCCTGTCCCTCTCTCCGCAGCCTTGGTTACGGTGAGTGGCTGAATTATTCCTGTACTTTGAGGCGAAAAATCTACTGCTGCTGCTGAAGAGGAAGACTGCCATGGGTTTGATTGAGTCCTTCGCTGTCATTTTGTATCTGTGTGTGAGTGCGTGCGTGTGTGTGTGTGTGTGTGCTGCAGTATTTGTGACTATATGTAAAGGTATGAGGGAATTTTGAGAGAATATACCAGAAACACAAATCTTCCATGAGTCCAATTTTACTTTAAGGTTAAATTTAATTTATTTGTTTTAGATGAAGAAAAAAACGAGTTTGTCCTTATTTCCGAATGTTTGAAAATGGTTTGGCTTGTGCAATAAATTATATTATCATAATGTGTTGATGCTGACGGTCAGTTGATTAATAGGTTTCTGTGTCGTGCAGTTGTCTGAATCACTTCCTGTGTAAAACTTTAAATGACCCTTTAACTGTGCACTCGCACCGCGTTAAGATCCTGGACCTTGTTTGTCTGATGCAGACTTTTTATGCTTTATATTCACTGACACTGACATAGAAACCCCCAAAACTCACAACTGTAAATTGTACTGTGATTATGAGAACTGTACTATAGGGCACTATATGACTTGCTATACATTTTCAAACTAACAGATTAAATCTTATTTACAGAACACCTTTGTCACTCTTTCATCCTTCTTATCTCACTGTCCTGAATGTTAAATCCACACCTTTTATCTAATCCGCTGTTTTTACATTGTCTCGTCTGGTTCACAGAGGCTGAAGGATGATAACAGACAGGTTAAATAGACACTTGTAGAATGCAGACATCTCAACAAACGTTGGTCATAAAGATCCTCTTGGTCTTGTGTTACTTAAAGCAATGGTAAACCACTACCACAATCACTGCTAACTTTGTTTGACCTCGCTTTTCTATATTTTGTTACTTAAAACACTTTACTTTTCTCATGTGAAGAACACACACAGACTTGTATTATTAGTGAAGAATGTTAGAAGTAATTTGACTAGGATGTTAACTTTTCTGTCACTGTCTCTCACAAAATACACTTAAACCAATATATATATATATATATATTATAATCAATATATGATTACACAAACACTGCTAAATTACCATCACCTGTCCAGACATGTGAAACATATAACATTTTGTGATAAAATTCTCTTTATCAAAAATAAGTTAGAAAGTTAAAATGACTAAAATCACATGCAGTATCTTTGTGTAAATAGGTCTTTACATATAATTAAGCGACACATTTGCCAAATGATTATCAGCCAAAGTAGTTTCAATGTCTCACACACACTGTCTTAAATCTCTTTTAAAAAAAAGTTTCCATGTTGAGCAGATGACTTTACACATCTACATCAAGCACACAAATCAAGACACACTAGAAATAAAAACAAACAGGAACATATAACTGGTCTGTTATGAGACAGGTCAGACTGTTAGTTAGTACTCAGACCAGGCAGAGATACACATCACTACGAAAAGTACTCATACACACACACACACACACAGGTGGTTGATGTGCACAATGAAAGGATATTGTATAGCGCGTGCTTTATCAATGACAGCTTGTGCACATGTGCTGGATTCACAAGCAGGTGTGTTTAATTACTATTAACACATGAGCCATGAGTGGTTTAAGAATAAAAGCTGTGGTTAAATAAGCAAAAGTACATTCTTCCTAGTGAAAGTTGAATTAAACAATGACTATTGTTAGGATTGACTCTGGGTGTAAAACGTTAGGGGGCAGCAGTGCGCCCTCATGTCTCACTTTTGCTCGCCACTGAAATGTGATGCTTTGCGCCTCAAAACCATCCGCGTCTCCCCCTGACCCTCAGTACCAGCGTCACGTCCCCACCGTGAGCGCGCACAGCACGTCGTGTCTCTTTCAGAGTAAAAGCCTTGCGGCTCACTCCAGCGTTGACGCAGCCGTTCCTCTCAGCTCCCGCGCTTTTATTTTGCAGTCAGACGGCTCTTGTGTGGTTTCCTCTTCTCCCTGACTGAGTCCATTGACACATCTGACTGCATTTATCCCCGCTGCAGGAGCCTGCGAGCTGCAACTTTCTCAGATTGACACAGAATGGAGAGGAGCTGACGCACTGTTATTTACCGGACCGTTAACTTAGCTCCTCCAGCTTTCCCTCATGCCATCACAGCCTGCATGTTGTCTCAGACCAGGGAGAAGATAGTTTTCCACAACTCTGACCACTGAAGTGTTGGCATTTCCTTCTTGTTTTTTCCTTTTTCTTGATTTTGGACACTTTAACCGCGTTTTTACGCACGATGCGCAAAGGGATGGCTCATCTCTGGGGACAGGACACGACAGGACTAAGTGTTTTTCACGTGTGTCTCTTTATCTCAGCTGCTTATTCTTACAACATAGACTTAGAACATCCTATAGTGTTCCGCGGACCCACTTCTAGTTTTTTTGGCTACTCGGTGCTGGAGCATTATCATGACAACACACGCTGGTGAGTTCCATGTTGTACTGTTCCTGGGAGTGATGTTGGTTTCTAGCAATGATGACGAGCGTTTAACTTTTGGATTAAATGTTTGCAGAAGTTTGGGCTGCATGCACACCCAGTTCCATTTAACCCAGTCATGCGTAATTTGTATTATCACCGCTCCTGTGCGCAGAAGATTGTCTCGATTGCAGTGGCACAGTCTAATGTCCTATGTGATTAAATAAAACGGTGTCCCGTCCTCATGTGTGCAGGGTGATAGTAGGAGCCCCCAAAGCGAACTCCACCTACAGTAGCTCCGTGAACTCCCCTGGAACCGTGTTCAAGTGTCGGGTTCACAGCAACCCGGAGCGCCGCTGCACAGAGATGGACCTGGGCAGAGGTCAGTACCCACAGACCGCAGCATCACCACAGCAGCCACACACACACACACAAAGAGACACAGTGCAGAAATTAACAGTGAACAAAAAACAGAAAAAGTACCAGGGGCTACAGCGCGCGCGCACACACACACACACAAAAATTCACTATCACGAGCTGCAGTACACGCACACACACGCACGCACCCTCACACACAACTTGAACAGTGCAGATATTAATACTTAGTTCACACAAAAGTTCACTATCCAAACACACACGCACACATGCACACACACGCTCTCGTCCACTCCCCCCAGCATCTGTTTTGTTTTATAAGAATAATGCAGCCTTATGCTCCCTGTCTCTCTCTCTATCTCTCTCTCTCTGTCCCTCCTCTTTCACAGTGTGACAGTTGTTCTTTTTTTAGATCCCAACCTGTGTTAATGGGGACATGCAAGAGACAAGAGGGTTCTGTGTGCCCAGGGCCATAAATATTATGATAAATATGATTCATGCCCCGGCTAATATTTTCCAAGCACGTGAGCCAAAAGGTTCAACATCAGCACGTCCACCCCCCACGTCTGTTTCTGAGGTCAGAAAGCCGGGCTGCACGCATGGCTTTAATATTAACCCCATGCTCTGTCAATGTATCACCCAGAACGAAAGACAGAGGCAGTGACCACATGTGCTGCTGGGACCAGTGAATCATGGGTCCGAGGACCCAGACCTTGAAGGGTCAGAGAAAACTAATAACACAGAGGCAGAGCCACGTTTCATTGGCTGTCCAAAAACAAACAACAGGCATTCATCAAGCAGGGATTCCAAACTCCAAGGTGTGAGTTTGCAGCTTGTCGTGGTTTGATCGTCAACGATCGTCAACAGTCGGGACAAAACAGGATATTTGTGTCAAGGAAATCGTAGTGAGCTTATGTTTCACTTTTGTTTGTTTGTGAGCAAGTTGACACAAACAGCTACTGAGCAGATACGAAACTCGGCAGAAGGATGTGCTCTTGGTCAGAGAAAGTAAATTACATTTTCTGTCTGGATCAGGGGTCAGATTCTTTTACATTTTGAGATGGGGCACCATCCGAGAAGTGACGTCTGTGTGAGACATCTGAAGGAGACTGTGGGTGGAGGTGTGTGCTGTACTGAGAGCTGTTCTAGCTTCAGTTGATTGACGAAAGAGCAGGTTGTTTGCTTCATGTTATTAAAGTTGTTCAATTGATATCTATTTGAAAACTCCAGAGTCATAGAACTCTAATAAATGTATAATGTTTTTTTTTTCATGTCAACTGTGTGAACTTGCAAATTACAAGTTATAAAGACCATTTGTACCATAGAATGCTAACAACAAGCAACAAATAACAAGTTACTCGCTCCTGACTGTGTCCTCAGGAAACAAGCCGAGAGAGACATGTGGGAAGACGTGCCAGGGGGACAGGGACAACGAGTGGATGGGAGTCAGCCTGGCCCGCCAGGACAAAGCCAACGGCAAAATACTGGTGAGTCCACAGGCAAAAACGCTGCTGCTGCCGCCACTTCAGCAAAACTGCTTTAATATGAACCATGCACGCCCCTCAGAACCGGCCCGATTACACCAACATCATTGTAACAAACGTCTTACCATGAACCACACTGTTAAACCACAGCTGCTCTCAACATTACTATGCGTCTCGAGCAAGAGAAGGCCCTTTGCTTCCATTCTGTGCCACATGCTTACAAGCAAGAGTTCAAGCCCGTGATTTTCAGACTCTTTCTTTGCATATTTGGAGCCGGAGTCACAGCTGAAGCCAGGCAGATTTGGAAAGTGCTGCGCGGTTACATAATACTGTGAAGCATTTACCTCGTGTTCGGAGCTGGACGAGTCAGTGGAACGAGGGGTTTGTCAAAAGTGGATGGTTGTTTATGAAATGTAATAAAAAAGAGAGCGGTGCTTAGAGGAATCAGAACGTGTAGTGGTGCTAATCCCAGCTTCGCTGGGTGTTTGCTCAGAGATCACAGGGCAGCTGGCAGAGTTTGTTTAGGCTCGGGCCCCTCCGCCGTGGTCCCATCTAAGGGCAGCCTTTCATTAAGCGTTAACCCTGATCTCCTGCGATGGGTAGCGAGGGAGCAGGAGGCATCCCATGACACTTTGAAGGTGGAGTGGGACTCTTGAGCCCTTCATGACAAGTGAGAATGTGCTTGAATCCCTTCACTGATTGACCACCAGCTCTGGGACGCACAAGAATCCTCTTCCCCGAGGAATATGAGGGAACTGTTCAGCCCTTATTCCTCTTTATATGTTCGTCCTCGCTCCCTCCTTTTTTTTCCCCCCTGGTGGAATGTATTTGGCACGATTTACAAACCATTACCTTCGGCTTTCCTTGTCAGTCGGTCTGTCAGAAAGTCCGCAGACTTCTTGGAGTTGTCAGACTCTGGGATTAGAGCGCAGACATGTGTAACAACGAGCCGTTACGTGCACAGTCCTTGGCTGTCGGTGGAGAGTTGTGATAAATGAACAGGTCGTGACTTCCCAGAGCCACATGTTTATCTCATGTGAACGGACTCACGTTCCCGTGCAACAGGACAGGACCGGCTGCCCAGCAGATGTGTGCAGCGGTGATTTCATCTGCACAGTCGGCAGAGGCCTCGTTTTGCGAGTGCCGAGTTTTTTTTAAGGTGACAACAGCGAGACATGACTCCAGTGTAACACTCCGGCCGAGGACGCGTCCATGCGATGCTTCGACAAAACCCGTCAGCCGCGGGAATCTCTCCTCCAGCTCTGTTTACATCAGCTGATTGCCCATTTCTTTCAGAACAATCTGCTTCTGCTCAACAGTTCATGATGGCGTCCCTACTAGCGTTCGCCAGGCTTGACGTTTGTTTCTCAACAGAGCATCTTGCCACCAGACATTGCCTGTGTCCGTTTGGATTGTCTGTGCATGTGTGTGTCAGAGGCCGAGCGGTGGAGTCAAACAGTGCAGGGGGGGTAATGAAATGTCCCCAGAGCCACAGGAGCCCCCACCACCGTCCCCCTGGGGTACTAAATTATTACCACATTCACACTTGCACTGTACGTGGCCTGATCTGTGCCGAGTTTGAACCCTGGTGTACATTACGCCCGTTTTCTTTCTTCTCTGTGAAATGTTTTATTTAGTAAAATATTGACTTAAGAAATACTCCAGGAATAAGAAATGTAAACCCTGTTTTAGCAGCGGCACATTAAAGTCTAAATTTGTTCTCTTTCTGATCTCTCTGTGCTACTTTTTTTCTTTTTTCGCTTCTCTAGTTGCCTGTAAAAACCCGGCGAGTGAAAACATTTAAAACACAAATGTTAATGTGAAGATTGTCTCACTGCAAATTAAATCCAGTTTGAGAAACGTAGTTCCCAGGCCGTGAGGCTGAGATATTCACACCACAGACCGTGGCTGCTCTGGTCAGGGTAATGGTTGGGCTTTAATTCCCCCCCCCCATTGATGCTGGTTTGACAGCCACAGAGACATTCTGACTCCAGCCAGGCGAGGAAGGGGCTTCTTCCGTCAGCGTATAGTTTAAAATGTTTGTGTTTACAGAGTGAGAGCATACTGTCTGAATTTGGGTTCTTCTCCCGCAGGCCTGTGCTCACCGCTGGAAGAACGTCTTCTACGACAAAGACCTCATCCTTCCACATGGATACTGCTCCATCATTCCTCCAACGCTGCAGGGCATGAAGAAACCCCTCATCCCTTGTTATGAAGGTACAGCTCCCAACCCACATCAACTCCATTTAGTCCTGTTCACAAGCGAACAGAGAAAGGACTGGTGGAGAAACCAAAAAGCATTGATCCTTTTGCACAATAAGTTCTGACTAGAGATTCTGGGTCCCCAGAGAATGAGCCCTAATGGTTTTGGTGATACCCTTTTCCTCCCATGCTGTGAGGGCAACATGCTTCACAATGTTGTTAGGTCAAACCTTTAATTTGTCCAGTTCATTGGTTTACGATCAAATATCTGTCTCTTGTCCACAGCTGTGGGTCCAGTGAAGCCCACAGGTTGTGTTTATTTCCTATCCGGCACAGTGGTCTTGTGACCACACAGATTTCCGTCGGGACCCCATGAGAGGTCCAGACCTCCACTCTGCAAACCGCCGCTTTCGTCTGTTTATTCTCCTGCGTGGTTCCATGTTATTACACATGATCTTTACAGCCAGCACCATCACGTCTGCTCCTGGCCCCTGATTGGTGTGTTGGCACAGAGGAGCAGTAGCACGAGAGCCTTGAGGAGTGATCTCTCACCCTCAGTGCAACACGGGTTCTCTGGCAGGAGTTGGCTCCCTCTACGCTGAGGAGCAGAGTTTGTTGAAATCGTCCAGAGGAGGTGCAGAGTTCTATTTCCAGTGCACCTTTTATGTCATTACTGCATAACTGCATTTGTATCAGTGCAGGTTTTTATATCTATATTGTTATATCTATTCCAGAGGTCATGTGTTTACAAGAAGATATTTACTTACTCAAGCAGAACAATCAGATTGTGTTTTATAACTGTACCAAATCAAATCCATTCGAGTTGCCGGTTGTTTCCTTTGTGCGCTCTCTGCAACACTTAAATCAGCTTCCATGTGGAAAATTATGCCGCGCGCAACATTTTCAGCTGACTCATGCAAATGTATTCTCACATATGTTTTCGCTGTGACTCAGGGCTGTTTACCAGAAGGCTGCTTTACACCTTCATTGTGCTCCCAGGTCAGGATCTCACTTCCTTCCGTGGCTTTTGTTGCCAACAGAAGAGAAGCCAAGCGGACTTTGCAGTTATTATTTGCTGCATTTTGCACTGATCCAAACTCAATATTTTTGTAACCTGAGAACACTGTCAACTCCCCCTCCCCTCGTTTGAGTAAGAGGTCTTCTCAGTCAACTTCTCTGCCCCCAGATTCCTCTTGGATGGGACCAGGGAGTTTGACTAGCTCCATATGGAATGCAGGAACAAAAAAAACTCCAGTAAACGCTGGCCTGAGCGCAGAGAAATAATTTGTGGTTTTCTTTTTTCTTACAGACCATAAGCAGAAGTATGGGGAAGAGCACGGCTCGTGCCAAGCCGGGATAGCAGGAGTTTTCACAGAGGTCGGTCACACTGCTTGTTCATCCTCCTAATCAGTGTAACACTGTCTTTGTGCTGATTGTCCTAAGTCTGTCACATTTTCATTCATTTTATGATGCTTAAGATGTCAAAAATATTATCACATGACTGTTTCATTTAACCTTTTGTCCTTCTGGACGTCGATTGTTGGGTATTCTGAGGCTATTCAGATAATGTATTATTAGAGATGTTATATATGGAGCTGAGGGGGATTTCTTTTCTTTATCTTTGATGTTGAAATCTGAGTTTTACAGGCAGGCATGTTAGTCAGTGCTCTGGGGACTAACACAGGCAGACAAGCTACCTGAACTCTGATGTGAGTCAAGTGCTCTAGAATATATAAATATTTTTCACTGGCACAGACTCGGTTTAGTATTTACCTTTTTGTTTCTTGGAGCAACATCCTTCGGTCTAGCACGTGTTCGTCTGTGAGCAGTTTGGAAAGAAGCAGCTGGGGCAGTGAGACGGCGAGAGAAAGGTCAAATAGATTTAACCGCTAAAAGGTTATTTTTGTCCAAATTTAGTTTGAAAGGAAAAAATGTGCCTATGAGGAATAAATTAAAATGTAAAAAATGTAAATGCGATCACTTTAGACATTTTGTTTTCTTTACATTAGCGTTATGATTCTTTCCTGATGTTTCTCATGGGCAGCATGTTCGGCAAAGAGCTTTTTTCAAGTCTCAAATTACAGCCTCACTTTATTTGAGACACAGGAAACAGTAGAATGTAAAAGGCTTAAAATGTGTCCAGGAACTCTGCTGTGGTCTTTAATGGCAGAAATTCTTATTCATATTTAATATAATTATAATAAACCACTATATTATTTTAGCTTCACCAATGTGAAAGTCAAGAACTTAAATGTGTCAACAAAATGTGTTAAAAGCAATTTTAACAGTGATTAATCCACTTAAAGAAAATTAAAGAAACTCATATTATTTTTTATTATTAAATATTTTTGGGTTCTCAGGCTGTTGGACAGACGAAACATGACATTTAGATTTATGTATTATTTGCTTTGGAAAATTGTTCTTGGACAATTCCACTCTGTTATTTTAGTCCATGATTCATTCAGAAAAATCAGCAGATGAATTATTACACTTTATTTTATTACTGTATTTATTTTACATTTTCCATTATGCAATAATAATCATAATGGAAAAAATAGTTTTTCCTTTTATCGAGAACAAAAAAAGTTTTTCCTCTGCGACAACTTTCCGTAGGCTTGGAGCAGGGTATGACGTCATGCTGTCGGGTTGTTTCAGTATAGTGTGGGCTTGTGCTGTGCAGGTGTGGAGCTGTGTGTGAAATGGTGGAGTCGTCAGGTGGAGGCTGTAAAAAGACGTTTCGCTTCAGCAAAGCAAAGGTCCACAATGAACCCGCTGTTTGAGAAATCTCAACACCCGCCTTTTTTCGTTCGCCAGCTGAAAATGCCACTGTTCATCTGTTAAAGTCTTTGAATGACCCCACCCCCCGACCCCCAACCCCCTCCTTAGAAAAGAATGCAGGGAATTTAAAGAAAAGACGTCCAACTGTTAAACCTTATCCTTGTCTGAACCATGGGCCGTGCGCCTGGTGGTGCCCAGATGTTTGAATGCATCCTGCTGAGTCAGGTCGCTTGCTGTGTTCTCCTCTGATGAAGTGGGGGGGGGGTCTCTGTGGTGGCAAGACGTACTCCGCCGTGATGAGCCGAGAACACAGCACCTTTTATTGGCCGCAACCGAAACAGAGCATCCTAATTGTCACGGCTGAGGCCCATTGCAAAAAGAAGAAGCCGTGGACAGCTCATTTTTACGGCTGTCAGTCTGCTCCCGAGTGCTCGTCACATCAAAGCTTCAGCTGGCATGTGCAGTCTGGAGATGTGGTTTCGATCAGATAGCGCAAACCAGTCTGTGGCCACTGGTTAACCAGACCGGCACCCAGCAGGGTTTCCCTTTTTGACCTCTCTCTTTAGACGGCGATGCACGTGGAAACTCCAATGAATGTTGGCTTTGTTGGTTTTTCAGGAGCTGGTGGTGATGGGGGCGCCGGGGTCCTACTACTGGACTGGGACGTTCAAGGTGTACAACCTGACCTCGGACTCTTTCTACAGCCCAAACAAAGAAGACGTGGACTCCCACCGATACAGTTATCTTGGTAAGAGTCACTCAGCGAGGAACGGTTCGTGTTGCACTTCTAAAATATCAGGAGCTGGAAGTGATTACTCCCCGTGTCTGCAGGCTACGCTGTGACGGCGGGACACTTCTCCTCTCCTGATGTGATAGACATCGCAGCAGGGGCACCTCAGCACAGCGGCAGTGGAAAAGTAGGGACTTCATCTTTCTTCATTTTCAGCCGTCGAGATGAAGTCCTCATTTTTGTTGGCCGCTGCACTGACTTTTGTTTTTTTTCCTCTCCCGAACAGGTTTACATTTTCAAAATTGATGGTGGGTCTTTGGCGAAGAGTTTTCAGGCCTCAGGGAAAATGGTATGAGCTGGGATGTGGTTTGTCTGTTTTTAATCAATATGCAGCATGTAGTTTCCATTGAGGCTATTGTTAGGAACAGTGCAACAGCATTTTATTAAGCTGCATCTGCTGTAGTCAACTCTTAAGATTCAGTACAGACACACCAGTGTAATTGCTTTATTGTCCGAGCTGCTCTGTTTATGTCTCCTTTAAGCACTTAGACGGTAACAGTTATTTAAAGAAGCAAAGCATTTGCCAGAAACCACAGCCAGGGAGGTAGTTTATGCTTCTCGTTCAGAGGAAACTAGAGTGTCACTTAGAAGACAGCATATCTCTGCCAGTGCCCATCAGTCCCCTGGATTCAGTCAAGCTGCGCCAGATTTCACACACTTCTAAAAACCAGCCCTCTAAATATTACTGATGTTCTTTCATCAACATGCACAAATTATTGGATCTGGCCCCTGACTCGGAGCTGCACCAAGACTTCATGGGTTTTTTGCTGACCCTTTACGTATGCTTCCACCAAATTTGGTGGAAATCTGTGAAGGTGCTTTTGTATAAACAAACAAATGGACATTGGTGGAAGTTTATGGTCTTCATTTGACCAGAAGTCTTGTCTTGTTTTATCTAATTAAATGTTTGATTTATATTTGTCTGTTTTTGACTAACTAATTAATCCCTCTAAGACATAAGTTGTGTATATAGTCGTTTAATATTTGTGTATATCTAACGAACATGCATTTGTTTTTACATAAATGTTAAAGCCAGGACGTATATTTGTGCTGTGTAACCTGAAGGAGACGTGTCTGTGATCTGACCCATTGCTCTGTGGCTCGGCTTGGTTCCAGATGGGCTCTTACTTTGGCTCCTCATTGTGTGCAGTTGATCTGAACCAGGACGGCCTGTCGGACCTGCTGGTGGGGGCACCCATGCACAGCCAGCTCCGGGATGAGGGCCAGGTGTCTGTGTACCTCAGCAAGGGCAACGTGAGTGGGATCTGTGGGTCAGAGGGAACGTGACACCCTGACTCACAGATGTACTTGCTCTGTCTCTCTCGACACAGATGTATACATGTCTGTTATTACTCCCACACGGTTGATTTTTTTTTATCTTTGCTCCTGTTGGCTTTATTCCCGGCTTTAATTCCTGTATTTATTTTCATGCTCATACACTAAATCAGTTGTGCAATGTGTGATTCACCAGTGAGATAATTTAACTGACTGAGAACAGAGCTTCTGTTTTTACAGTTTATATTTATGAGTTATTGCCGGACTCCCTGTCTCTTTGCTTGTGAAATTGTTTATATAAAAGTTGACTGTCTGCAGCCTCGGCCAGATCTGTTTATCTGAGAGGCTGCGGGAAACTGTAGGACCTGTCTTCGTTCATCTGTCTGCTCTGTGTAAACTCTTCTCTCCCCGACTCTGTTCACAGGGAGTGATGGAGGAGGGTGGGGTTTTGACTGGCGACAACGCTTTCAATGCCCACTTTGGAGAATGCATTGCTGCTATAGGAGACATAGATGACGATGGTTATCAAGGTCAGTAAAAAAAATGTTTTTATATCAAGCTCATTACAAAGTGTCTTAAAACTTAAAACTGCCTGTTTGACTTTTATTGAGATATGCAAGACTCCGACAGACATTTCTGGAATTAGTGGACAGATGTAGGCAAGTTATATCAGGAAAGTCTTTCCGATAAAAGTACGTGTTCAGGGGGGATTTTAAAAAATGTATTGAGTCAGCCGACCCAATTTCCCCAGGCAAGTAATTCCAGAGCCTCTGGGCTCTGACTGCAAAGGTTCTGTATCCTTTAGTTTTCAGCCGAGCGTATGCGGCAGATAGCCTCTGCACAAGGATCCTGAGACAAGAGCCAGTGGGTTGTGTCCTAAAAGTTCAGATGTCTGTAAATACTACTACACAGAGTCTGTGTCCTTGAAGGAAAGTTTCAAAACATTCCCAAGATGCAGAACAACTGGCATTGTCTTGGAGGTCAGAACGAAGCTGGGAGCTGTGTTGCGTTGGTATAAACCTTGTTACAGCTCTCTAGTGGTCTATGAAGATACAACCCAGGCAAAGGCTCCCACTTTGTAACAGCATCCGGTGCTTTTGTACCCTACTCACAAAACGATTTGCTTCAGCTTAGTAAAAAAATCACAGAATGAGTGACTATCTCCGAGTAGTAGGTAGGTGCAAAAAAAAATGCCTCTACAAAAAAAAGTTTTGTTCCGATTACCCTGCTGCGTCAGGGGATCTGGAGGAAACGTTTCCCTCTCATGCCCTTGTGTGCACGGGTTGATCCAGATGAAATCCAAATTAGCCTCACACACGGAGACGCACATTTACAATCTGTTTCCCCAGCGACTCGACTTGGCGTCCGTGTCGGGCTGGAAGCTGCTGCCTGGTTTCATCTCCGTGTGTGATATGCTTCAAGGCCTGCAGCCTGGCACTGTGTGTCTGTGTGTGTAGGGAAAGATGGCAGCTGGGACGTATAACTCATCCGTATCTCATCACTCTCAACGTGTCGAAAGAGCCAGTAGCTGGATGCCTGAGAATATTGTTTACTGCTCAAGTGCTGTCGTTTAATTTGAAAGAACTACTGTAGAATAATATTGTGCACTTGGTTTAACCAACAAAAGATTAATTCCACTTCCGCATAATGAGCAGATTGTTGTCGGGTATTTTTGGTGCTTCCACAGTTTCTGCTGCACCGCATGGTGTGGAAGTGTTCTGGTTTATAAAAAGAATGTTTACATATGGACTGAGTGGAAATGGGGGACGTTGTTTCACTACTCTCGCCAGCACTTTATAGTCTTGTTTCCACTTTCTCAGAGGTCGCACACGTTTTTATTGCCACTAAAATCACATAATTGTCTATTAAGAGCCTTACAGTAAAAGCTTGTTTCCCAGGCAGTGGCCAAAGCTTAATGAAGGCTTGTGTACACGCACCAACAAACGCACAAAGTCATTTGTGTGCTCATTCATTTCTGTTCCAGCTTTTACAGAGACACGCTTTTTGTGCTTTATTTGTTAGATGTAGCCATAGGAGCGCCTAAGGAGGACGACTATGGGGGAGCAGTTTATATCTACCACGGGGACGCCACAGGAATTATCAGCAAGTATTCGATGGTAAGACAACTCCTGAGTGGTTTTCTGAGGTGGACATTTTTTTTTCTTGCTTTTCTAAATGTTTGGAAGATTCATTAAAGGGGTGGGGGAGGGGAGGGAGAACACATGGTTGTTGTTTACGGCAACTCAACACAAGCATTGGCAGTTATCACCAAAATCTGTCAGTATTACAATTTGACACCTTTGTCAGTCTCCTACGTGCAAAACTTGTAGTTTTCAAGTGAGATAGTTTTTCAGTTTTGCTAACAATGTATGTTTGACATAACAGTGTACCATGGGAATGGCAGAAAAAGTTCTACAAAATGTCTGCAGCCACTGACTCAAAGGTTAGCATTCTCACATAGCCCCAACATGGAAAATTACAGGAAAACAGCCCAGTGCATAAAAAGGAAGCACATGTTTCAGTGGGAAAAGATATTTATAATATTACGTGAATCTCTTTTAGTAAAACTTTTACTCTTACTCATGCAAATATTAAACAAACAAGATATGATACATCAATTAATTGAGTTCAGCAAACTGCCAGCCTGGCCTTTTTCCCCCTGTTTACGATCCTAATGCCAAACTGGGATACCACATGTGTTATTTTTTACAAGTCTGTAAAAGCAAAGATTTTTGTATGAAAAAGAAAAAACAAGCCCAGAGAGAAAAAACACATGACACAATGTGCTTGTGTCCGTGCTGGCTCACTGGTTGTTTGAAGGCTGGTATCATCTGTTACAGAAACTGTCTGGGCGCAGCGTTAACCCTGGTCTGCAGATGTTTGGCCAGTCGATCTCCGGCAACGTGGACATGGACAGCAACGGTTACACAGGTGAAGTCATAGCAGACTGGATGAGGGAAAATTGAGTAGAAACATAACAAATGGAAAAAGGATGAAATGATTCAATATTTGGTTTTGCACTCTCCCAGTTTGAGGCTGCTGTTGTGCTGCATATGTGCAGAGTCTCAGACTCGTGATAGAGGCATCTTGTTTACTGCATTCCACAGCTGACTTCCAGGCTGAGCTAGCATGACAGTTAAAGACCTCTGTGCATTGTTTGGAATTTGCAGGTGTAAATAGTGCTGTCAACAGATCCTATCTTCTTTGAGGTTGTTTATTAATCTATCATGCTCATCGTGTTTGTTCTAGATGTCACTATCGGAGCGTTCATGTCAGATAGTGTGGTGCTGCTGAGGTGAGTGACTGGAACACTATGTTGCACACAGACCTCTTTTATTTCTTCGCTCCCTGTGTCATTTTAATGTCTCATCTCGCTCCTGCTCTGTTCTTCCATGGCTGCTGATGTTGTGTAGGTCCCGGCCAATCATTACCGTGGACGTCTCCATCTTCCTCCCTGTCTCCATCAACATCTCAGTGCCACAGTGCCACGAGGGCCACCAAAATATGAACTGCTTCAATGTCAGCGTCTGCATGCGCTTCAGAGGAAAACAGCTGCCTGGACAGATAGGTAGGTTTTTAATTTTGCACATGTCTCAACCATTAATATGGAGGAGTTGGAAATTGAGATGCTTGAGCTTGTGGAGCAGCCATGGCGTCCATCTTTAAGTACAGCCCATGGTCTGTCACTGACGTTCTGATTCTTGTCGTCAGAGAAATTTGAAAATCTTAGTTGGCACCTGCAGATGCATCAATGCTGAAGTGAAATTCAGCCTCCATTCAGGTTTAGAAGGTCTTTTAAACAAGAGAAATGTGTAAACATGATAATTCGATCCCACCCTCAGTGTGGTTAGCCCCTGGCTTTCGTTGCCTGTCACTGCTTTTGGCCGATATTTTACCCTTTAGCCTCTTGGGTGCGGCGCCTGTTGAGCACTGAGGTGCAGTCCTGTTCCAGTGTTTGGGTGTGTTCACTCGGAGCCGCCCCCCAGGGGAGCAGGAGTCCTGTTGTTACATAATGACTGCGTCCTGGCTCACAGGAATAAGGCTCCTCTGTTGAGCCGTCTGGCGAACGCCATGGAAAGTGTGGCACTGTGCGTTTAGTGACTCCCATAATGAAACCTCCCTTTGCCTCCTCTGGAGTGAGGTCATGGCGTTCCCTCTGTTGGATGGAGGAAACAGTAGGCTTTGGTCAGACTGGAGTGGGTGCACTGCCCCTCCCACTGTTTTACCAGTATGACACCCTCTTGAAGCAATTACTACAAACTGAGGCTGATTCATTCAGAGATCTGGGTTTCAGTGGCCAGAGGCCCATATATGGGTTTCTCGGAAACATTCGTAATGTTTGACTTCACGCTCATGATTTCTCATTTCAAAATAGATTTCACGTCACTAAAGCCAGGGGTGGAACCTTCAGGAATGCAATTATTGAAATGTTTTCTTTCACAGCAGTAGTAGTTCAGCCCTACCGGTTGGAAAATTAATTTCCTTCTTTTGGTTAATCCTTGTCTGCTTACCGTAAGCTACCAAAATATCTGCACAAAAGGCCTTTTTTCTGTGTAAGTATTCATCCCAGCACAAGCTAATATCAATAAAAATAACTTATGTCTATGGATGAAAGATTGAGGTGTGATCTGAAGTCAAATTCATCACTGTAGGAAACCTAACGGGCAATTACATTAAACTACTACCGAGGCAACATAGAACAAAGAGCTCCTGTTAATCTCAAGTTATATCATTTGATTTGACCAATGAACATCCAACATGTTCCCATCCTCCCTCTAGTTTGACAGGAGTAACAAATCTTTTATTACACTTAGCAAAAAACCAGACCCTGCATACTAGAGGATTATTATTATGTTGTGTGTGACAGCTGCTCTGTGTCTTTTCAGAGTTGCTGTATAACTTGACGGCCGATGTGGATAAGCGACAGAAGAGCCAGCCTGCGCGGGTTTACTTCATTCACAGTGGATCTCAGATCAGCCAGATGAGCCAGCAGATCAGCCTGGACATCAACAGGGAGCAGTGCCAGCCCTACACTGCCTACGTCAAGGTACGCTTCCATCGTCCACTGAGTTTGTGTTGGGTCGTCCACTCTTATCTCTCAGTTTCCCCCGACCTTGAGGGGACGCCACTCAGCAGTGTTGATCTGTGATATGATTTATTTGCTTGTGTGGTCTTTGTTTCTTCTTTTTTTATCCTTTGAAAAGTCTTAAAAGTCACATCTAACATATGTTGGAGAATGTCTGCATAAGTAGGCCTGGACACAGTAAGCATTCAGAAATAATGAAGGGAGATTACCCAGAGTTCAGTGCATGTTTGAAAGCAGCCATAGTGTAAGAGCGAAGGCGTTAGATGGGCAGGCATCTGCTCGGGGGTTATTTGTGTCCTCCTGCTGGGTTAGGCTAAAGGTAAAGCACTTGGCTCATGACGCCATGCTGCTCAAGTGAGCATCTGCAGAAACAGGAAACAGAGTCTTCTTTGTCACTGCATAGTCCCTCCATTGTGTTCCTCTGCGATTAGGTGGAGTGGCCGCATAGGGTCCTCATCCTGAGGTCACTATCTATGTTTCACCTCCTGTAATTCAGAGGCCCGCTGCAGGCCTGAAAATTTCACGGCCATTCTTAGCGGTTCTCTCCAGGCACTTTCACCGTGGGAGGCTGAGCTGCGAGCGGAGGGGGCGGAGTTGTCACCATGGCGCCTGCCTCTCTTCCTTCAACCGTTCTGACTGTAATGAGTGCAGATCACATACACCAGTATCAAGGCTTTATTCAGCAGGGCCCGGCATGTGTTTATCCAGGCTCTTCATTTAAACTGCATGGCACCTTTCAAACACAGAGACAGTAACAGGAGGGTTCGAGCCCCGTAAGGTTTCTGCTCAAAGTAAATGGGACATTTCAACACTTGAACCAAAAGCTCTCAGGTTTGTGGGTGGGCGAGTGAATTATCCCTCACTCTTCCCACCTATCTGTGGCATCTTTCTTGCTGGGAGACAAGCACACTTAAACTTTAAGTGCCATTCATCAGACAGACGCCGACTTCAGTGAAGAGTCGTATTTTGCAGCTTTGTTGGTTAGTTGAGGCTTTTATGTTGCTGGATGAAGTTTCACTTGGATGCTGTTAAAGGAGTGGGTCGTTTTCAGGGAAATTCTGGGAAATTAAACATTGATGCCACCCTTGTCTCCGTCTGTTCACATGAGTCTGGAGCTGGGAGAAAGCTAGGCTCACAGAAAGACTGGAAACATGGGTATAGGTTTGTCTAAAGGAAAAATATCCATGTGTTTACAAGCTACAGTATATGCTGCACCTTTCAGGGGATATCATACTTAACATGCTCCTGGTTTAAACGTTATATTAAAGAGACAAACATGACAATTACCTTGTCATTTAAAGACTTGAAGACTGCACTCAGACTTCAGACCTTGCAGTGCCTACCAAACAGAGGAACTAGTAAATAGGTGCCATCGAGAAACAGTGGGCGAACACTTAACACGTTCACACAGATACACACAAACCTGAGGGAAACCATTTGGCAAATTCTGTGGGCAAGAGATTTTACATGCACAGTTCATTTCATCAACATGCCCTCAAAATACTTATATAGCCCAAAAGTAGTCAGCAAATATTTACATTTGCAGATTGACAAGCATTTTTTGGACTTCAAACAGACACATATTTGGATTGGCCTGGACTGAGGTGTGAAGTGCAGCCACAGCTGTGTGGATTATCTTTCACTGGATGCGTTCATGCATCTACGCAGTCCACCTGCTCAGCAGCAAAACCCCAAAAGTGAGATTCCCAGAGTTGAGAAGCCACACAGGACGATGAAGGTGTGGTGCTCAAATCACCCAAACCGATTGATTATGTATGAGAAGTAGTGATCTATCATGATAACAGAAGAGAGGAAGAATCACCATAATCAGAGAAGATCAGTCCCGGGTCACATCTGCTTGACCAGTTGCATCATTTATCTTCTTCCTCATGTGTCCTGCCCACATGAGCTAGTTCTTCTCATTCCTTAGTAGAGGTATGCTAATGGAAACCAGCTGCCTGCCATCCTCATGGGTGGGTGGCAGGGGGTGGTGTTGGTGGAGGAAGGAGTGGTCCAAAAGCCCCCTCCTCCCTCCTTGCAGCTGAAACATGCAGTGAAAAACACAGGGCCGCAGCGTCACAGCAGGGCAGTGGGTTGCTGTTGTGTCAACTGGGGCTGCGCACTGGCACCGCCGATGGAAAACCCTCACGTCAGGGTTGATTGCTCAAGCCCTGATGCGTGAGGGCCGGTGGAGGCATAAGGCTCGAGTTATTCTGAGCCATGCTCATATTTGTAACTGCTCTGACCATCTGTCGACCCCCTGATTGTTGACTTTTTAAATGAAACACTTTCGGGACCTCAGCGACCAGCAAGGTTTATATAATACACTTTTAAAAGTAGTTTTTGCTTCAGCAAACAGATCTGAAATCAGTTGACATCAAGTAAAAAGCTGGACGTGCCGCTCATTAAATCACCTACTGTCGAGAACACAAAGAATTTATCAGGAGACATCTGACAGCTCAGAAGCTCAAAGTTCAATCCTAACATTTTTGTCCTGGATGAATTCTTTCTAAAATTATGCAAGTCTTTCATGCTGATCATTGTTAAACATGTTTTGGTTGGCTGACGGCATACCGGCCGCTCCAGATGGACTTTGTTTGGTTATTTTTAGCAAAATAAACTCCACACGGGCTTTTAGTTGGGTTGTAGCTCACATGAAGGAGGGAGAACAGATCCTAAAAGTGATGACTGATGAATGATTAGGGCTCAGATGACCAGAGGTGCTGTGTGTGCGATGGAAATGAGTCATTTAACAATCTAAGCTTCAAGATTTTGGTGAAATTCCTCATCTGAATATGTTGTTTTAGGTAATTTTGTTTCGTTTGTCTGCTACAGTGTGGTGGGGTATTCCATGTTACTGTGTTTGTAGAATTATTCATGTGCAAGTGGACGCCTTAGTGATTGAGCTTTATTATAGCGGTAGAGTAGGTAGAGTGGATCATCTACTAACCTTAAAGTCGGTTGTTCAATCTCTGCCTTTTCAAGAGTCCTTGGTCAAGACACTCAACCATTGTTACTGTGTAAATGTGTGTAGACAAGAGCAGATGATTGTAAAGCGCACTGAATGGTCACTAAATCGATTCTTTGAAGATAAGGGGCCAGCTGACATTGGGCAAGAGAACGGGTACACTCTAAACAGGTCACAGGACCAACTTACAGACAAACAACTATTCACACTCATCTCACGCACAATTTAATCTCCAATTAGCAATGAGCAAACAACACTCCACCCTGGGCATTCTGGGATTTTTATCCAAGAAGGTTCTTGTTGTGAGGTAACACTCCTCACCACTGTACCCCTTAATAAACAAAAAGGGCTTTAGAAATGCACCATTAACACTATAGTGGTTGGAGGAATTGAGGAATTCACAACATCATCAATAGATTTAAGACTCTAGCACAGATTTAAGGAATATAACACATTTCAATTTTTTAAAATTTGGATCATCACCAAATTGAACCAACTCATGAATATTAGTGGTCTGAAGATACTTAGATTTTCTCCTCAAGATCCAGGAATTTTTCTCTTAGAAATCAACTGAACTGCTTATTATGCATTGTTATAGAAAAATATGAGAAAAATCAAGCCTTCAATTTAGATCCTCCTCAATGACGAAGAAATAAACAACAAACAGATGAAAAGATAATGCCTGGGGTGGAAGTAAATGAATCATAGTCTGTACTTTATCTATGCACGCTCTATATAAACTGCAGTTTATCAGTGGATCTCACAGTTTACCAGTGCAGCAAGTGTAATATTAATATTATGGAGTGTTGCATATCTTATTCCAAACAATCAAACATTCCTTACACATTGTGTCAGATACAATTTAGTCGCAGGCTGGATTTTACCGCTCACTCCACTTTGATTTATTGCTCGTCTCAGTAAACAGGGTTTACGTATTCCTCTGTTGGATGTTCTGCACTTTCTCCTGACCCAAACTCATGGCGTGTTTACATTTCTGGCGGTTCATCCATTGTCGTGTACGTGTTTTGTCCTCTGGCACTCGCAGAGCACGTGAGCCTTGAAATCATGCCAGGAGCCACTTCCATTTGTGGTCACGAGAGGTATTATGCCACGCTGTAGAGGCAGCACGGTCTCTGTGGAGGAGCTAAAATAGGCAGCTTGGGCCCTGCCTCTAACAGTTGTCTGTTTAATTTAGCTTGTAATGTATCCTGCTCACTTTCCTCTGGCCTATATTCCAGTGTGTGTGTTTGTGTGTGTGTGTGTCCCATATATCTCATATCCCCCCAAACATTTGCTTGGCACCAGCAGAATATTTAAAGCGCAATCAAACTTTATTCTGAAGACTGCTGTTGTTATTGAGGCATCTGCATGATGAATATCTATTTGTGAAGGCTAAATGCATTTATGGCCTCTGCAAGTCTCTGGTTGCCGATGACTGAATGGAAAAATGAGATTATGCAGACATGTTGGACTCGAGCACAATGCAGCATTAGATCTTCAGTGAGGGCAGATGGACATATGATGGTCTATGAAGTAACAGCAGGAACCAGGACACTTGTAGGATTATCTCTGATTTAGCTGAAAGGCAGTAATGTTTATTTGGACTAAATTGGCTGGACGATCAACATTTCATGTCCTATTCAAATAACAAACTGCAGCATCTCGCTCGTGTTTGGGTGAAATATAACATGATGCTTGTATCCACAAGTGGTCAGTTCTGAAAATTAGGCTCCACCAAAATGCTAAAGCAACCAGGGGTGTTGCAACATGTTATGTCGAGGGCAACTGGGCCCCAAGCTGGGACAGGGTCCCCTGGACAAGCTGATTGTCTTACTGCGTGCAGTGAGAACTCTATTCTGTGGTCTGTTATGTACAAGAGACTGCACCATGGTCAGATATCGCTTTCTATTTATGCCAAGATTCCCCAAATTCACCAGTTGTAACGTCTCACATGCCAACTTATTTTTATCTTTGAAAACTGCCTTTATTTTGGTCTTGGATCCTTAGGCATTGGAAGCAATTGTTAATGTCAGCTAGATCTTTGGGAAAATATGTAGTGCCCCTTTTCCTAGATTTGTGAGATTTTGCAGACCAAAGGACAAATTGCGAAACTGTTTGTATAATTTTTGTAGCTTGAGTCTATTGTGGTTTTAGGTCTTTAGTTTTATTTGATCAGAAACAGATTGTGTTCAAGCGATTGCTTTGATTGGCATTGATGAATGGGCCTGATGTTTTAATCAGGGTCCATGAATCACTGCCTGGGCAAACGTTGGTAATCTTGAGTAACTCTCTCTCTCTGTCTCTCGTGCGCAAAAGGGTGAAGAAAGTGATAAAAAAAAACATTCCTGGATCCACTCTTTAATCCAGATCCACACCAGCACATTCTAGATTCTTTCCTGCCCCACACTGCAACAGATTTCCACCCAGTTATGTGGAAATCTGTTCAGGTGTGTTTTGTGTTCAACATGCTTTAATAACAAGAAAGAAATTGGTGAAATTATTTTTACAAATATCTCCCTTTCCCTTAAACTATCCAGTGCCAGAGAGGGAGCTGTGAACTTATTCCATTTAAAAACAACCAAAAAACAAAAAAAAAGATGTAACTCACAGACACCGCAATACTCTTATCAGTGATTGACAACTTTACATGACATCATTTAAAGAGGGTAATGTGGTTAAATCCACTCACCTGTTCCTCAAAGTGCGTCTGAACAAACGTGATTGATCATTTACACTCACTGTTTGACCCTAGTCTGATCCAGAGCAAAGCAAAAAACTGGGAGTTCCTGTCACTGACATCCAAAGTCAGACAAGAGTCCCAGAGCCTCAACAGTGTCTGGCACGTGGAAACCCAGAGCTGGGCCGCTGCCACACTGCCGCCTTTGTTTGCCTCCTTACAGTTCAATAGAAATGTGCAATTCCCTTGATGCGGCTCCCCTGGTTTCATTTAGCTCGGGCCAAGAGAGCTGATACAATGAGAGTATATAGCAGGAGGGTAATGAAATCCAGCTGACTTCTATTGCACATGGCAGCACCCGCGGTATTTATAGAGACCGCAATGAAAAAAAGTATTAAGATAATAATAGGGTGGTGCACTGTGATAATAAATCAGGTGTAAAATGTCATAGACGCTGCCACAAAGATAAGTTTGTCTGGATGCTTTGACTGCAGGTACGATAGTATTTACTGAAGAAGACTTATCCGGGTTAATTTTAGCTCAGGGTAATATTTTGGTCAGGATTTCCCTACATGGTCAGGCCAGATTGAACTTTCAACAGTTCTCCAGGCTTGTTTTGGGAGAGCACAAACTCCGACAGGCTTTTGTTACAGTAAAACAAAACACTTTCCCCATGAAGTTCATGAATTTGCGCTGAAGATGTAAGTGTGGTGTGACTTGTGGTTATCACTGCTCGTTAGTCCTAGTTCTGCTGTGTTGTTGCCGCAGTAAATCCGTCACTGTTGCTTGTATGGAGACGTGAGGTTGGGCAGATTTGATGGCTTTGTTGATTTTGGCTGCAAAGCATGCTGGGCCGAAATGTTTCCACAGTCACTCGACCGCATCGCCGCTACACAATGTCATCGGGTGGCCGCAGAGAAAGGACTCCCTCCCACCATGTTTCCCGGTTAAATAAGTACGGGTGCGGGCGTCAAGTCAGAATAACAATAATGTGATGGTGTCCGTGCTTCCCCACGCCACGGTATCACAAAAGTTGGCTTCCTCAAACGCCATCCACAACACCCTCATGACAACCTTCGACTCCCCCGCCATCATTTTCCTCTCCTTGACCCTTTGTTAATATTAGCGTATGATGCTGCGTCAGCGTCAAAATCTGCTTCCTGTATAGATGGGCGAGATCCACAATACAGGAATTGGACCAAATATATACAGAGGACATGTGTTTGTGTGCGGCAGTGATGTGACCTGCCTGCCATCAGGTGGATGTGACTAATCTGTGTTTTAAGGTTTTATCAGGAGCTTTGTATGGAAACAATAGATCCAACAGTAATGGAGGAAGGAGGAAAATATACCTCAGATTTTGTGCAGAGTGATGAAATCGGCTGAAGGAAACATCTGGAGACTTCTATCTCTGTCACCAGGATGGACTCAAACACACTCGCACACACTGTTACTATGATCTGCTGGTGTCTCATCTACCAGCGGGTGGCTTTCTCCTGAGATTTACATACAACAACAGCAACAACAACACAACAGAAGCCTTCAGTTACAGTGTAGTTACAGTTAAAACGGCAAGATGTAGTGAAGGAATCATCAGCTGTGTAAAGGACTCCTCCCTCCTTCACTGTGCTTCTTAAAGTTTTTGAACAAGGACAGATTTCCTGTTTATACAGATAGAATATTTATCAGGATGTTGAAGGGAGTTAATCTTTCACAGACAGGAAGTCTTCAGATGCTTGTTGTTCAAACTAAATGGCAACAATTTCCCGATGCCTTTGGTTTAAAGAGTTTATGCATAAAACCCCAAAAAACGGTGCCTCAGATTGTTCCATATTTGCTACTTAGTGGACTATATTTAACTCCTGCTATTCTATTTGAGGGGGAAACTATTGTGAAACCTCTTGTGATTTGTACTGGTTGTATTAATACTAATACTCCCAATTATTATTTCCAGAAACACAGCACAGACTTAAATGGTGTCTAAATCCACGTTGTTCCCCAGTTCTCAGAACAAAGAGCTGCTTCCTTAAAAGGACCTCATCTGGATTTGTCCATGTTTTTTTTCAGCTAAACCTCTGTTTTGCTTCTCAAGAGACTTCTCCATGTGTCCTTGCGGTGACTCCACACTCATCAGTCAGGTTACAATAGAGATCAGCAGGGGCTTAAAGATAATAGATGTGAGGATGACAGAAGACCCCGGGTCAAGAATTTGGGAAACGAACGGCACAGAATCCTTTCAAACCATCTACCCCCACTTGTGCCCCTGACTTTCCACGAGTCCACTCTAGGGTCATGCACTAGTGTAAAGTCTTGTAATTCTTTCAAATGAGGCTGAAAATAGAACAGACACAAGTAACATGTCGAGAATATCACAATGTGGAGGCTGAGTGAGGAGGAACTGAGGGAACACAGAGATGTATTTATAGGTCTCTAGCTGGATTTCAGCTCCAGACATTGCAGCTATAGTTCACATTGGCATTAAATCCAGTCATTGTTAATAGTACACTGTAAAAATAACAAGTTGATGAATTTGGCATGTTCGGGCCGTAAACCACTCCATCTGCCAATTTCCATTGGGGGTAGTGAGGCACCGTTTTCTCCTCCTTTATAAATCCCAGCTGGTTTTAACTGTCCAGGGGTCAAATGTTGAATGCTTTCTTCATGATGCATGCAAGGCCATAAAAGTTTCCCGTAATTTGTGTTTACGTGACCATTGTTTTAAAAAAGCAGTAAATTCACTGCACTCAGATTCTCTGAGGTGCCTGTCTCCTTATCTACACCCTTGGGATCTTTATGGAGGGAGAGTCGTCGGACTGAGAGTTGTACGTGTGCACGGCAGGTAGTGTGGACAAATACATGTTTGGCATGCGACAGTGCAGATGGTCCACGTTTCCTGTCAGTTACATGATAGTGCTCCGCTGCTTTCGCGGAGAGGAAATATGCGATTGCTCATGGGAGGCATTAAAGCACGCGGCCGTATCTACCAACACTCAGTCTGCTAGTGGTTAGGATTTGGTTGATTTATGTTTTCATGACAACAGCGGCCTGATATTGTTCTCGTCAAAAGTGTACAGCAGTGAGGCTACCATTTCATTTGTGTACTTAGTAACATCTCTTCCTTTAAAATGTGTGAAAATGACTACATCTGTGTTATATAATTTTGTTTTTAACAATGGTCAAACCCAAAGAAATTTTGAACTCTTAATGGGGCCTTTCATTTGGCTGCCGTAAAATCCAACTGACACAAATCAAGGAAGAAGTGGAACAAAATGAAACAGTGGTGATAAGAAGAGGCAAAGATTGAGAGACACTCAAACTTCATGACCATATGAGAGAATCTCACTTTCAACATGGCAGCAAGTGTGATGTTCAAAATATAAGTATGCAGTGCGTCCAATTGCCAAAGTAGTTGTGAAGGGTTCACAAAAAGGTTTTATCCTTCAGACAGGGTTTAGATTTATTTGTTCAGAAGTTGA
This sequence comes from Pseudorhombus dupliciocellatus, assembly GCA_016785235.1. Classification (NCBI taxonomy): domain Eukaryota; kingdom Metazoa; phylum Chordata; class Actinopteri; order Pleuronectiformes; family Paralichthyidae; genus Pseudorhombus; species Pseudorhombus dupliciocellatus. Next base: position 257,784 of record JAFBJW010001319.1, on the reverse strand, counting down.
ATATATGGCAAGTACGCTCCATGTCCACTAAAAGTATGATTTACTTCTATTTACCATGAATGTGACTCCTGTAAATCCACACATTTGTTTTGAGTTCTAACTCAACGATCTTAAGAAGCAGAACCCTCCCTGGATTATCTCTCAGTAATAAGAAAGTGTTTTTTTTTTTTTTTTTGGACTAGACACACTGTTGGATGAGCCTCCACTGCACTCTCTGCTGAAATGCCCTGTCAGTTCAATTTGTTATTTGGGCACGGTGTGTGCCTTTATGCACAACAGGTTGCCGAGTGTGTGAAGTGTGTGATATATCGGCCCGGTGCCTGAGGCTGGACTGACATCTGAGAATCAGCGTCTACTACTAACATCAGACAGACTGAAAGATTTTCCAGTGTTCAGAGTGAACATGGCTCATATTGAATAGTAACCGTCTACAAAGGCAGACTTCATACATTTGGTATGACTGGTAGTGAAGTGTTTTCATGTTACTCACAGCGATTTGGGTTTGGACAGGATGAAGGTATTTAAGTGCAATTTTTTTTTATTCGTAGCATTTTTCTTAGACTTGTCACATTCACAGATTCATGTAAGACATTTTCTAAATCTGCAATTCATTAAGGTTTTAAGGGGCTTTACAGTAAAGCCTCTCTAGTCTAGATATTTTGGCACAGATGCAGATACCAGTTTTTAGGAGTAAAACATGTCTGATAGTATTTTATCAGCAGTTATTTATCCATATAAATTGAAATCAAAATTGTTAATGGCATTTTTGAAATTAAAATCCTTACGGCAAATGAAGCTTGATATCATGCTGTTTAACCATATGTCTTAATAAAATCACAATTAATTAGCAACTACAGCCAGACTTTCCCCCCCTAACTAAAATAAAGGAATGAGACAGCCATTCATCAACCTCAGCAGTTTAGTCGTGGAATAGAAAACTGACCACAACAGCCTGATTTTATGTCTGCACCCGACTCTTTCGGGTCACTCTCACCACTGTCGCAGCTGTTTTTGGTGAAGCAGCGAGGAAACACTGAACAGAGTGAAGTCTTAAGCAGGTAAAGAACAAATGATTTCCCCCAGGATATTCTTTCCCCCAAACAATCAGTTGATGGAGTTAGTGGAGATCGAATAGGACAGGGACGGTTGTAGATTTGCCAGGAGGCCAGAAACATGATTCCAAATAAATCCCATGAATATCACATTTTGTTTTATTAAATGTGCTTACAGGTTCATGATATGTGCTTTATATGGTGGTAAAAAGACAGCTTAGTTTAGTTCTGCTGCTTCTGAGTGGACACAGGAACTGAAAGCAAGACACAGCTAACATCAAAACAATGGAAAGGGCACTTGAGGTCTTTAACAGTAAAACCCACCACAGTGAGATGCAGCTGCATTCATTCTTTCCTTGACAATGTCTTTGAAGAAAGGAATTCAGGATAAATATCCCATCACTGACAACACTCATGATCTGCCCAATCAAGTAGAAGGGGATCAGACCAATAATCTTGTTGTTTCAAGGAGCCGTCGTGTCAAAGCGAGGCATGTGAAGACTGAGCTTTCTGCCACGTCACGAGACTTTTAGGAGCCTGAGGATCATTTTCACACTGACTGAGTGGAGCTGTTTATAGTTGACCTTTTCTAAAAAGGTTTCTAGCTAAAACAATGCAGTGATGCTCATTCGTGCCCCGGTGCAGTTCGACATTCTAAGTGCCCCCACATCTGCTAACCTATTCAGAGCTGGGCAGCTGCTGTAGTCTGACGTACAGTCAATACAGCACAGAGATACACTCCAAGATTCAGGAAATGTCTTGGCTAGTTTCAAGGACAAGCTTTCGTTAGTGTGCTAGAGGCATTACTGTAAATACTTTTACTTTCAAGTTGTCACCATTTGTCTCAGTATACACACATAACCCCAACCTTTGACAAGCTGAACCCACTTAGCTAAAAAGCTTTTTCCATTCGAACCAAGGTCCCTGGAGTTTAGCCCTTGAATGAAATGGCCTCAACCTGCAAGTCATCCAAACACCCATTGTCCTTAAAAGGAGTGCTGTGTGCATGTTTCCCTCACGAGTTAATAAAGACTTCCCATGACGGAGCTCGTAGGTTGTACGCCTTTGAGAGAATGGTTTGGCTAGGAGAGGAGTTCTTGTGCATTTCAGCCAAGCGTGGTGCGTTTAAAGTGAGGATCAGAGGACCGCATAGCCTGACGTCACCCTCCCCTCACCCACCGCGCTGGAGCTGCTCTGCATGAAGGGGCAGCTTGGTACGTTGCCATCTTGTTGATCAGATTAACATGTGAGATTCAGTGCTCGCGGCCCCAGAGAAATACTTCTGCCGCCAGAGTTCAGGGTGAAATCTGTCAAATATGTTCAACGAAGCCAGATTAATTCATACACCAGCAGTGGGTATGCTGTGGGGTAGGTGGGTGGGTTGCATTTAATAAATGGGCCCTGAGTGTTAAGATAAACACAGAGATAGTATACTGGCACAGACCTTGTTCCGCAGAGAGAGGGGGGGGTGTAGGTGAAGGTTTAACTCCCAGTTGTTTTCTTTCAAAATATGCAGGAGTAGTTGTCGTCCATGCCGTGACTTTGTGATATGAATATGCATCCATTAATGTTCCTGATTGCTGCGCATGGCGATTTTCATCCCATTGCTGAGAATTTACAGTTTTACAAAGAATCCTGGGAACTGCTGGAAGAAAGCCGATTCCTGCTGAGTGTGCTGGCATCCTCAGTTTTGTGACTGGAACCAATAATAAGACCATTTCCAAGTGGCCATGCAGGAAATGTACCTTTTCACTGGCAGGCTTTTAAGGGTTTTATGCAGGAATACATGCAGCCAACATGATGAATGGGAATGAAACTTAGACTGTATGTATAAAAGTTAACACCACGCCTCCATTTCCTCCAACTTTCCACAAAAGAAGTCAAAATATCTTCAAAAGTTCTCAAGCAGTGGAAGCAGAGAACCCACCTCCAGACCTGTTTGAATCTTCTCTAATGTTGGCGGGCATGTGTTAACCTAATCCTCCATGTGTGCTTTCACTTTAAAACTGGTGAAGTCTAATATAAACCTGTTGTTTCATCAGTCCACTCTAATTGTTATGGCCTTTAAAAAGCATAAATCCCGGCATTACCCTTTGTGACATGAGATGAGGGACACACCCTGTTGAACCAGTGGGAGCGGGAGCCGAAAATGACCTGTGACAAAGTTTTCTTTTGTGAACTTGCCGTCATGTAAGGAGCAGTTGTTGGGTTTCTTTCCATAAAATTGTGTAGCAGGCAGTTAACGCCAGCCGGTGTCCTTCTCAGCTGGAGCTCAGGAATTCCTCTGTTCCATAAATAAACGAATTAAAAGCAGGATCGGGAGGGAGTAAATGAGCAGAGCTGGGAGTAAATGCGGGTGGGGCAATTGGCAGCATTGATACAGGGATAATAAAAACTAAAGGCCAAGTGTTAGTGAACAGCCGCCGACACTTTTAGTGTGAGTTCGCTTGGAGTTTTGGGAGCACCACAGTTAGTTATCAATCTGTACTTCAAGAAGAAAACCATCCTGTACCTACACATGCTCTGTTAAAAATGTGCAAAACCATCAATGTTACATTGGCTTTAGTGAAAATTGGGCCTGTTTAGTCCCTCTCAAAGAATGCACAAACACACATTTCAGTTTGGGTCATTGTGCCCTCCGGTTCCCCTGTGGCCTGTGAAAATGTGAGATAAGCGGTGGGAGTTTGGGGCTGGAGACCCGGGCAGCAAAGTCCCAGGGGGTCAGTTCACTGGGAGGCCAGAGGACAGGGGCCATTTCAAGCATTCTGCTTTAATAGCCACCGAGGCTGAAGACTCTGCCAGTGCCATAGTATACCACCTCCTGTCCAGCACTGACTACCACACTGTGTCATGTTACCTCCCAGCTGAACCGACACACTAGCAGAACAACACCACCTCTGTAAGTCCAGTGAGGCATGGATTGTACCCCAGGGACGGGTGTGAGGTCTTGTAAGATCTTTGTTACCCAGCCTTACTTGACCACTGCTACTGATTTAGTGGGCAGTTTTGGCCAAAACTGAAAATCAAGGAAGCACTTACAAGTTTGACACAAAACGTTTACAACAACAACCTGCCGTTGTAACCAAGTGTAATCTAGATTCCGTCATATTTAAGTTGTAAATAGTTGCTTTTGTCTAATAATTTTTATCTATATATTAACTATCTATTCTCTATATTTTAGCCTGAGTCTATGATGTGTGAGCTCCCTGCTGAGAGGATTTTGTTTTGCAAAGCTGAACAAAAATGTACATTGCCCTCGACTCAGCTGCTGCTGATTCCTGCTCAGCTTCCGCTCGTTAGCAACGTCATTGTGAATATGTTAACGTTGTGATGTTAACATGAAGGTCAGAGCACTGCTGTGTGAAGACTTCAGCCCCACAGGGCTGAGAATGGCTGCAGGTGCTCAAAATGGGTCAAGTCAGACGTTTGAAATCTTTGGTTTTGAACTAAAAACTGAGATGTTCTCCATGAAACGAGAAACTGATAAAGAGCCATGAGTGTCTGCCAGATAATGATCAGATAATGTCAGAATATCACTTTCATCTCTCTGCTATTATCAGCAGCACCATGTTTTATCTGTGCTCAGCACCGTTTCCCAAATGATTCCCAAATCTTCTGTTTTTGTCCACTCATATCCTGCCCTAACGGCAGCTCCTTCCTGCTGCAACTCTTTCAGTGTCGATCAGTTGGGCGGATTCCCTGGTGCTGTTGCCTAAATGTGTTCAAAGCTCAGACCGACCCTGCCTGCGGGGAGAGGATGGGTGGAAAAACACTCTGATAACAGACAAAGGAGAGAGAAAGGGCAAAAGTACGAGTGGCCAACAGAAAACACAGGGAAGGCCTTTGTGTTGACGTTGTGGGCTTGGCTCCGTGTCGGCAGACAGCAGAGGGCTACAGGTTGCCGGCTGCATGGTGGCTGCAGCTGGTAGGCATCACTTTTAGAGTCAGACCAACCGAGCGACCCTCAAAGAGCCGAGTGAAGCTGTGATAGAAAGGAGAGATGAAAAAGCAACATGCGTATCTGCTATTCCCATGTATTTATTTCAGCACTGTCATCTAATGAAGATATAGGGTTTGATCACGTTCAAGCTAGGGTTTCATTTCGTCTGCATTGTTTCCAAGGCCCAAGCCAAATCAAACACTTCTTCTGTGGTCTCACATGGAGCCGCCAGAAACTGCAAAGATAGCTCTCAGGGGCGGTGCCAGCAGGTTTTTTTTTTTTTTTTTTAAGAAGGTCCATGTGTTCGCTGGGCTGAGAACGGTGGCCCTGTTTCTACTGTCTTCAGCAAAATGACAAGAAAGAAAGGGTAAATGATGGGAGCCATGTCGCGCGTCAATTAAATCCAGTTGAGTTGATTCTGTGGTTTATCGTTTACTTACATCTGCAATCATCCTTGTGGATCTCTGGCTCAGTGACTGATAACATCATATCCAGACTGTGTGATCTCATAATCTGCTTTTGCGCCAAGTGTCAATTGGAGAAAGATGTTAAATTGCTTTAATCGCCCGGGCTGTTACAAGTTTCATGCTTTAAGGTTGAGATTACTTTGAATAGTTTTGTGTTCTATATGGTCAGGACAAATTTTTGCCTAATTCCTTTATTTTTGTTTACGTTCTCTGCAGAAAGACGTGAAGGACGTGTTCACCGCCATCACGTTCGAGGTGGCGTACAGCCTAGGGAAGCACGTGCTGGCTGAACACCCGGAGTTGCCCTCGCTCACGCCTGTGCTGCGATGGAGGAAAGGCAACAAGATCGCAGTGAAGAATGAGGTGAGACACGGTTTAGGATCACGTCAATATAAACTGTCTAATTCTTCTAAATGTAGCTACTGAAGTATTCCCTCTTTATTATATTGAATAATGTGTATTTAAGATGTGTGGGGATGAGTGATTACAAAATTTACTTGGAAAAATCTCCTGTCAAGAAAACCTTTTTATTTATGAACATTCTAACCATAATACAGATAATTTAATGTTCTGACTAAGACAGCCATCAGAGAGGATTTCTTTCCTTGAACTGAAGCCTCTTTATCCAGCTAATCTATCATTCATGTTAAGATTTAGTTCAGATGGGTTGCAACAGCATTTGTTTAATATTAATCCTCCCCCTGTATTCAGAGGATCCCAGTTGCTTTCCATCAATCCTGATACAGTTCATCACCTCAGCTGCTTCTGAATGTGAACCTCTCGCCCACACCTGACACCGGCACCACAGAAGGAATGAAGGAAATAGCTCAAAATCGAGGTTATAATGATTCGGTGTTAGTTACCAGCTTATTATTGTCTGTGTTAGCTTTTCTTGAGTGGAATCCAAAAAAGGCCGGCTCATTTATTTTCTTTGCAACCACCTCTAACCTGCCCCACATGTGTTTCCCCCCACTGTCTGCACTTCTCGCTAAAGCGGCGGGATTTGCGTCTCTCAGCAGCTACAGAATCCATTTATCTAAAACTCATCGAAGTCGAACGCTCGACTGCGAGTTTCCTTTCAGGGTTTAAACCCTAAACCAAAGACCACCCTGCGCCTAATTAAAAGAGAGATCAGACACAGTCAAAGATTCTGGACCCGTCTGCTGCACTGCTCCAACTTCAACGCAACACTGCCCCCTAGACTGAACATGGACGTGGGTGTGTTATGAGGTCATTTGAACTGTGTACTTTGCTGTTTCCTCTTCAGACGTGGTTTGAGAAGAACTGCCTGTCAGACGACTGCGCTGCAGACCTGAAGCTCCATGGGAAATTGCTGCTTTCTGGGTAAAAAATAAACCCTCTTACTTCACTGTTTAGATTCCCTGCCTTTGTCTTTTCCTCCAGTGCAAGCTGACGTCATAGGCCATGTGGGTGTGGGTAGTGGAACCATGACACACGCCTGGAGGATATCCATATGTTTTTCCATAGCTAGGGAGTTCACTCTCTTTTGTTGTGGACCGTCTGCTCCCAGTAGGAGTTTACTAAAGGTTTACATCTGTCATGGTAACCAGTTATAACATATATTTCAATTTGGAGATCACTCATGTTTGTTTACTCACATCTTGTCTTAAGAATTTCAAAATAAAACAAACTTGATAGAAATATTTGCTTAATCCCCTCGTTTCACATCCCACATTTATTTATAAGGAGTTTGTTTATTTTCTGTAATACATTGTTTACTTGACTTTCCCATCAGGCTGCACAGTAAACCCCATTTAGCCCTCGGCGGAGTGAGGAACGTCTCTCTGAACCTGACCATCTCCAACGCTGGAGATGACGCCTATGACACCAACATCTACTTCAACTTCTCCAGAGAGGTTTTCTACATCAACTTCTGGCAAAAGGTCAGTTGTGGCTCTTGAGGATTCAGTTGTTTATTGTTTTTTTTTGCTTATGCTTTATTTCTGAAAATTGAAACAGCACATATGAAAGACATAAACATATTTCATATACACGCACATATTAGGTGAATATCTGTAGTTTTTCCACTGAGATGGACATTTTTTCAAAAATGGTTTGTTTAAAAAAGACTGATTATATGTCAGGAGTGCAGCCTAAACAGTGAAGCGTAGAAAAGGACAGGCCTGGGACAGGCTCAGACATGGATTTGAAGCCATGTCTGAGCCATAAACGCAGCCCTGATGAAAGGATAAAGAGCAGGAGAGCTACCGCAGCAGAAACAGCAGCTGTCGCATGTCAGGCTGCAGCTCCTCCGGCTGACCTGTCTTCCACGCTGCTCTGAATCATACAAGACAGGCGCAGCACGTCTGGAACATGCGAGCTGCGTGCATGAGAACAAATCTCATACAGTGCTTTTTATGACCTCAGGCTTCATGCATGCACTGTTCCAGTGTCATTATACATGTTGTCATAACACAGCTGTGACAGAAAGTGGCAAATGGCACGGATGTAAACGAATGCAAATTTGCAAATGAATGCAAATTGTTTTTATTTGTAAGAGGAGCTTTGACAGCTTGGTGGGTAGAGACCCTTGGACCTTTCAGTTATTGTGAACCAAACTTAGAAAGGTGGCTCGAGCAAAAGATCAAGATTAAGGATGCGGGTTAAAGAAGGGGTTGTTGTTTTTGGATAGTTCGGATACAAATTACAAGTTGAAACAACATTAAAGAATTGAAGACGAAAAAGTAGTGGGAGCAGCAGGATGGCGTCTAGTCTTCACCTCTGACCATTTGGCTCAAGTGTTGATTACTCAGTCTTTAGATGGTCAATACAATTAAACAGAACAAAAGGTGGTTGGAGAGTGAGCCTCTTTTGAGTTTGAGTTTTATTTCCTGGCAGTCACCGCGCCCAGGGGATCAACTCCCCTCATAGAGTCAGGGTCTCAAAGGTGACATCGTCACAAAAAGTCACTATGTATAATGGCTTATAGCTTTGCAAAGTTTACCAGGTATCGATCGGACCTGCTCCTCACACTCGTTGACCTCTAACCGAATAACTCCAGCATTCTGTTAAAGAAATATCTGCCCCCCTACCATCCCACATTAAACCTGATAGATTTTCCTTCCGCTGCGTGTGGATGGATTTCACAGCGGCAACCTCTGCCTCACGTCTGTTTACTCACTTGTTGCAAAGAGGAGCAGCAGGGCCGCTCACAGCTGACGGAGAGAGACGCCACGTCAGAATGTGCCCTGCATGGATTCAGCAGCTCAGAAACTCGAGGGTGGGGGCAGCATCCATCAGCGAGCCTTCCATAATGGACCTGGTGTTTAAACTGGTGTTTATCCTCCAGCCCCCCCCCCCCCCCCCCCCCCCACCCGTGATGGATAGGACCATCTCTGTCAAGCGCGGAGGAACTCGTGACATGATTTAAAACCCCCCAACAAAGCTGAAATTGAATTTATATAGAATACATGCTGCAGGCAAATATTAGAATAACAGCGCTTCAGTCTCAGTTTCATAGCTAATCTAATTGCTCAGGGGTCGCGGCAAGTGTCAGGTTTCCAGCAGCCACAGATGCTTGTTGTGTTTGGGGAAACTGATAAGTCAGGATGGACCTGCTGCACAAAGAGGAGAGGAAGTGAGGAGATGACAAAGAGGCCACCAAGGAGATTTGCTGCCATATGCTCTTGTTAGACAATTGTAATTACTGCTGGAGAAGCCCGAGTTTAGGAAATGAAAGTTAGCATCGTCCCCAATATTCCCCTGTGGCCTTTTCACCAGTGAGAGGAGCGTGGACTTCTCTCATGTTCAGGAGTGGGGTGTGTTATTTCCTCTGTTGTTCTTGCAACACAAGCTGTTAGAGAGCTGCGGAGGTGAACTGGTTTCAGGAGCCACAGCCTCCACTTTCATTTTTAATCTCGGGAATATTCCGTCCGGGAAGGGTCGTCCGTTGTTTTAAAGTCAGAGCTGTGGCCTGATGTTTGTACCAATGTGTTTCTGGCCGAGATTGATACTCTGCTACCCTTCAATGGGAAAACGTTGGGTCACATTGGAAAAATGGTGTTGGTCCTTATGCATCCTTTATTTCTGTGGCATGCTAGACAAAAACAAACGCTGTTGTGCACATGGTGAGTGAATTATTTTAAAGCTTCATTAGTAACAGCAGAACATCATAAATACAGACAGACGAATATTATTATAGTGAGGTAGTACAGCTTGTACTTCAGGAAGGGGTCTAAATATTTGCTCTGCTGGTGACAGATGGTGAGTTATCAGCTTTGTTGTGAAAAAAAAAACAAATATTGGGAATGCAGCTGAGGAATATACTGTACCTGTGCATAGAGTAAATGAAAGAGGAGGAGGATTTGGAGAGGTTGAGCAAATACCAATGTCAGATCGAAAAAAGTGGATGGAGCATGAAGAGTAAACCAAGAAAAAGATCTTTATTTGGACAGTGTACGTGACAGGAGAAGATGCAGAGAGTAGGCCTCCTGCGTATCGTCATCCTCACTGACGCGTCGCTCCAGCTGAGGCTTCAGCTGACGCTGACGGAGAAGTAAACAGTCCCAGTGGGATCTTTAATGGAGCTGACATTTGTGAAAACCCCAGCATGCATTTGTTCCCGACACAGCGAGTGAAAGAAAGTGAAGAAGTGCTGAACAAACAGATGTTGTCATTTGGCGGCCCAACACTGACTGCTTGCCTTCAGCTTCCTCTCAGGGGGCTCCAGGTGGGTGATGGGTAAACAGGCCCACTTCCCCAATCCTGCCCAGCCCCACGGGATGGGCGATGTTTGCACAGCAGCACACAGGGATACAGGAAATAGAGGAAATTCCATCATTCTAGATTACGAGACGTCACTCCTCCACCACCACACCACCCCCCGAGGGCCTTGCTCTAGTCTCCATGCAAAGGGGCCGCGCTGCTTATTTGAGCGACTTAATGAAGATTGAAGGCACAGCCACGCCCTGGGAATCTGCTGACTGAGGGCAATGGGAGTGCAGATGATACCGTGCACCTTTAGCTATGTCAGCAGACCAGGCACAACCTTCGCACCTCTTTTTTTATTGCATATGGAATCGTGTTGTAAACACAGGCTGACACTGGGCAGTGGAACAAGAATGCAGATATTTAGTATGACTTACCTTAAGACCCTTACTAAATCTTCCAGAAGCACCCATCTGTCTTTCTTTTCTTTTTTTTGAAGTACCTCTGTCCTCCACCCAGCGCATAAGCTCAGCTGACAGTCTCTGAGCGGACTCTTTCGCTAAAAGAATTCTTACCCCTCGCAGGGTCAAGGCCCAAGTGTTTACATAGCGCAGCCGGTGAAGCTCCATATTGTTTAGACAAGCTTCCAAACACACAGCCTGGAGGCCAGCCAATTACCCTCCTGCTAGGAAGTGTGTGTGCCATCACAGCTCTGTACATTCTTCATCTTACCTAATTTGGAACTTCATTCAGTCATGAGACTATTTTCTTTTACATATAGAGGTCTGTTTCTACACTCTATTTTTATTATACTAAATGGTGACAGGGGTGTGTCGCGGATACTGATTGTCATGGCACCAACATTCACAAGGTCACTTCCTCTTCAGCAACGGCTCTACAAATTAAAATGCAATAGATTTGTTTTGTTGTTGCAATGCTTTATATCAAGCAGTTGCAGAACGCTTACTTTGGAAAGTGAACTTGGCTCTGATGATTGTTTCAGATGATGAAACAGCCAACAAGGTATTTACGCAAAACTGACAGCAGCTCAGTAAATCTTATACATAAGCATCACTTACACAATAATAAAGCAAAGACACTTACATTTTATGAGAAGCATTTGACAATGAAATCTTCACTGCAGATAAACCAAGCAGGATAAACACAGGGTTCTAACATCCCTCTTCACCATTGACTGTTCTGCACATAAACAATAAGATGTGATGGTATATTGTGGAACTGTTTGTTAAGGACTCATGACAATGAATTATTTTAAAGTGTCATTGAAACTACAACACAGGTGTAAAACAGGCACCACACTGGTGTAGAAAATACCATGAACGTGAGGTTTGGATTTGGTTTACGATCCAAAGCCACTGCCAAAGATTGTCTCCTGTTAACTTATCAGAAGTGATTGTCCCAGTCTGCTTCTTGTCTACTGGGTCCCTTCCTCCTTAGGTCTTCTGTCTCCACAAGTGTTACCCACTCTGACTCCAGTCTGTCTGTCTTTATCACTGCCTCTCATGTCTATCTGTCTTTTTGCAGGAAGAGAAGGGTATTTCCTGTGAACTTGTTGAATTGGACTTCCTCAAATGCAGCGTGGGATTTCCCTTCATGAGAGCACAGACCAAGGTAAGCAGACACGCGCGAGTGACTTGGAACCAAATTCACACAGGCCTGCGTGCAGTTGTAGGGGTTGCTCTCGGGATAATGTGGTGCACAAGCCGCCTGGAGAAAGCATCTGGGAGAAAATATCTGACAGTTGAGAGCACAGTAAATGACACTCTGGTTTCTTCTTTCTTTCTCTCTGCAGTACCATTTTGCAGTCATTTTTGACACGAGTCAGGTCTCTGGGGAAAACGACACACTGCAGTTCTTCGTTCAAGCTAAAAGGTAAGAATCATAGACATCTTGTTCAAAAAGAGATTCAAAAAATACTGAATTGCCATTCTTACTTGTTTGTTTTTTAGCGCCAACCCAGAGCACAAGCTCTCCGACAACAGCCTGGATCTGTCCATCCCTCTGGTTCATGAGACTGACACAACTATTACTGGGTAAGAACAGGAATGTTTCCATGTGGAGACTGGAGCTGGGTGCTCATCTGCTGGGATGAGAGGGAGGGCTTTTGTCAGAAGGGGGCACATCAACTTGAAAGGCCTTATCTCTGAGCGCCTTTTATCGTAGCTCTGCCTCACAGAGACGGGAGAGAGATGTAAAACAGCCCAAATCCGGCAGAACTCTGACATCTGATAAGGCTGCAATGTGTGCTGTCTTTAAAGTGAGGGGAGGCTTTAGAGCAAAGCTGGACACATCTGACTCACATCTCAGCACCCCTAGAGAAAATCCTGGCTGTCCAGCTAATAACATGACTGAAGCCAGAGATTTTTTTTATGAAGCATTTTAAAGGATATGTCACTGTGCATTTGAGTAAATCTGTATTGTTTAATTTTAATGTACCGCCTGTCGTCTGCAGCGTGGTGACACCAAGCTCTTTTGTTTATGGCAATTCCATCGACGCCTCACGCTTCGTCCAGCTGGAAGACATGGATTGCAACTTTCAGCCTCTAAATGTCACTTTACAGGTATAACTACCACAGGACGTTGGATATTCCACATTTTTACAGTCTCTTATATATGTATTCACTTCTCTTTTTCTCTCCCTGTGTCTTTGTGATGTGGTTCCAGGCCATAAACAAGGGGCCCAGTCGGCTGCCTGGCTCCACCGTGGACATTAGGATACCCAACCGGCTGGCTGGCAGCGGAGCTGACATGTTCCACATCATAGAAACACAGGTGGATGCCAACAGCAGTCTATCTACATTATTTATACAACCCAAACCCTTATTTATTAGTTTGCTCACCTGCTGGCAGCTGCATTTTTTTATTTCTCCGGCTCCTGTCATACATGGCACAGCTGCCTGTATCCGCTCTACCTTTAAGTGCAGAGACCTGCTAAACATCTGGCCTTTGTGTTTTGGCACAGCCAATTACCTTAGTGTGCGGCACCAATGGGCCAGTGAAAATCTTAAGTGAACTTGTTGACGTTGCTACTGAAGCTGTGCAACCATTTTGTCTCACAACATTTCGCATTTAGATAAAGAAACGCAATACTCCCGCCGGGTCGAGATGTTTTCTTAACCCTTGCGTCGCGCCCCTTCATATAGGTAGATCATGGGGGAGCTCAAGCTGTTAATTGTATTTGCTGTGAATGGGCTGACAGGGTTGACTGTATCCCACCCTCCTAGAGCCCATCTGGAATCACTTTCAGGGGGATCAGACAGCTTGCACGGAATGGGAATGGGACACCTGTGGAGCTGGCTACTGCCCCGTACCATCCCCAGCCTCGAACCACACATCATAAACACTGTTAACACCACGTCAAGCCTCTGGTACACCGGACAGTTGCGCACTCAGATTTTATAGCCAGATATTCTTACACACCTACACAGACCTTCATTTGCTCGGACATGATATACAAGTTCCTGACTGTTGCTCCATATGTTCAAATTTTTCTTGCTTACTCTGCAAGTTACTTTGCATTATTTACTGTGTGTGTGTGGGGGGGGGGGATTAATGTAGTGCAGCTTACATCTCTTCACACCAACAATGGCCGCAGCAAGCAGGGCATGAGGAAGTGTGGGTAATTAAAGCTGGGGCATGCTGGGTGGTAGCAGAACAAACAATGAGGAAGACTGGTGGAGATTTCCACCTTTAGCGCTTCAGGTCAGACTGGGAAGAAAGGAAAGAGGAAAGTGGTCCCTGGGGGTTCGGGCAGTAAAGGGGACACCTCTAAATCACTCCATATGGGAAATCTGTCAGGGAGGGGTACTAGCTTCTTGTCTTCCTGTGTTAACTGGAGACTTGCAACAGTAGGACTGGGCCAGTTTAGGTGACAAAAGGGTTTGTGTCAAACTCAAAGAGGAACCAACTTTTGCAACATGCCTAAAGTCCTGCTGGCTTTTTCTCTGCAACTGTCTTATTGCAGGTGGCCGAAGGTCGAGGAAACTGCACCCCTCACAGGAACCCAACACCATGCACCATCCCCCAGGACAGAGAGACCATTTTCCACTCCATATTTGCCTTCTTCACCAAATCAGGACGCAAAGTCTTGGTAAAAATGCTGCTCCTCAATTTGCGTTTTGACATTTCAGAGTTCACTGACCCTAACCCCCCTAAAGAATTCAGTATTTTTTCTTTTTTTTGGAGTACAACATCTGTTTATCACACATCCTTCTTTTCTCCCACACACCATCTCCTGCTTCCCTCTCACTCTCCCTACTCTGTTTTTTTAAAGGACTGTGACCGACCTGGAAGAGCGTGTATGACGATCTCCTGCACTCTGGGTCCGCAGTTAAAAGAGGAAGCTTTGAGCATAGATATAAAGCTTTTGCTCAACACTGAAATCCTTAAGAGGGTAATGTGAATCATGTCACTCATTTGATTCATTTCTTGTTAAGGACATTTGAGTGTGACATCAGAGCTTCACCGATCTTACGTCTGTTAACCCACAGGACAGTTCCTCAGTCATCCAGTTTGTGACGAGGGGAAGTGTGCAAGTCAATGATCAGGCAGTGGAGGTGCAAAATGGTCTGTCAGAGGACATTTCTGTGAGTATACCATCAACTAACGCATCTGCTATCCCCGTTAAGACACAGGGTAAACACAAAACAGCAGTGCCTTGCTCAAAGGCACGGTGGCAGGGCAGGTTGGGCCTCGAACCTCAGCACACCAATACGCACATATTAGGCATATGTATTTTTATAAGTCCAGTCTATCAGACTGTGGTTAAACATTCCTCGAGGCGCTGATGTGCTTCACTCAAGGATGTGATTCCAGGGAGCAGCTGGGAACTGTGGGTATAATGTATAGTGCCACTTCCACTGGCTGTTTTCGGGGTCCTCAGCTGTGCTCAAGGACAGACCCTGCCCCCACTGTTGTTTGCTGAGTGATTGAATGGCCCAGCAGATCAAATGTGATGATTAAACTGAGCACCCAGTACACCCTTACTGGGGTCCCGTAAGTGATTAGGGTGCCGACCGGGGCCACAGCCCGGCCGACCCTGAGCTCCAGACATGCCCGGAAAGTTCAGACCTGCTATGAATATGTCCAAACCATGCCACTCTCTCAGCACACACTCACTGTGCTCATTCCACTGACTATAACCCCCTCCCCCCCGGGGCTTCAGTAAACACAGTTACCTTGTCCCTCGGTATCCCTACTGGCTTGAATACACACTCCAAAGTATGATTTGTGGTCCCTGCTCGTGTTGCTCTCAGCAAGCCTGCTGGTTAGGGGAGAATAACGCGCTCGCTCCTTATCGCCCGTGATATGTAAACAAACCCAGGTAAATCCATATGTGTTTCCCGAAAGCGTGCGAGTTGCCATGTTGGCGTCGCCAGTAGGGTTGAATGAACCTCAATGTCAGCCGCACATTCCCAGAATTAGCCAGTCTCACAAGTTAAATTGGGAAAGTCACAGTCAAAGAGCAATGACCGGCAGACCTTTCATCTCGCAAGAACTTTGGCATCCATAACAACGGTTAGATTCCAGTGCTCAGAGGAAAGAGGGAGGTGTTAATGTGGGAAACTATTCAACAGAGATTATTCTTCCCTTGGTTCTGTCTTGGCTCGCAGTTGGCGTCTCATGCCACATTTGTGTTCAAAGCCCATGCAGCAGTGCACTCTGCACTGCAGCAATGTAGTTCCTCAGTGCCCGGGTACTGATTGCATCAACATATCATGCAGGAATGTGAGCAGCTTTTATGATGCACATTATTTACCTTTATACAATATCATTAGTGACTTAAGATTTCTGTCTGGTGCACAACGACTTATGAATGATGAGTAATGTAATAATTCACTGTTAATAATCTGATAATGACTGCAACAAAAAAGAAAGAAAGAAAACTAAAGACAAATCAAAGCTGTTTGAAAATAATTGCCTTTATTAATGATATTGAAGGTAAGCAACAGACTATCTATCTGGCTGTCCATGATGGATTCAACAGGAGGTCAGTGTTAAGTTAGATCATCATGGGAAATGAAAAGCAGCTCTTATTTATTGTGAAACGAGGCTATTCTTTAAAAAGTTGCCCAACCTCCCTGACTCGATGAGATAACATTCAGAAGCAGCTTCAACCAATCATGCTAAAGGCATGTAACTGAAAAAGGGAGTGGATGATTTATTATTTTGAATTAAGCTGATCATATGAACACTTGGCAGTGTCTTATAAGATGATGGGACAGTCCTGTTTATTAACTAGCTCTGTGATGGTTGGAGGAAATATAGGTTTTCTCTTCCTTCTAGTGCTTTATATATGTTATTTCTCTGGACTGCTGGGTCTATCACTAGGGCCATGCTGCCAGAGTTATTGTAGAACATTCCCAATAATGTGAATGAAAATATTTTTGTGCTGCTAAGAGATGTTGACACTTGCATTTGGAAAAAAAAGTACCCTGGTCCTGACCCTGCTGTGGTAAAGATGTGGTTTAGTATGAACTTTACTTGAGATGTGATACTAAACACTATAGACTGATATTTATACCATGTTTATTGTGTTGAAATGAAATAGATTCCATTAGTTTCCTGATATGTTAAGATATATTTGCTTTACATCTCTTGGACCAAGTCACAATTGTTGACACCAGCCAAAGCAAAAAAACTGAAAAAAGATGTGTTTTGGTTGTTTGGTTATCATTGCACTGTATTGCATCATTAGCAGCACATGACTTAATGTCCACGCCTAGTGTGTGTGTGTGATTCATTCACTGACCAAAGTCTTGTTGTGTTTCAGTTGGTGTTCGAGGCGCTGCACAGTCAGGAGCCAAGGGGTTACGTAGTGGGCTGGATCATTGCCATCAGTCTGCTGGTGGGAATCCTCATCTTTTTGCTGTTAGCTGTGCTACTATGGAAGGTAATGCAACACACAAGCACAGAGTCATCCCCCCACAAAGCCCCGTCAGAAAACGTACAAAGCTGCTTGTTTTTCTGCTAACAATTTGCTGAGGATACATCAGTGAATTAGATAAATAAGACGCAGTTGTTGTGTCACCAGAACCCCAAAACCCCTGACTCCCATCAGACGTCAGCACAGTATACAGTTGTACAGAGACAGCTGGAGGCAAGGGAAGAAGAGAGCCCTGGACCTCTAACAACTGTGAAAAGGACAAATCACAGAGTAGACTATAATTCACACCATACCCCTCACATGAAAGAAGAATCTGAAAGGGGAAATGGCAATTACACTGATGTCCAGAGGCTCCGTTAGCACAAAACTCCTTTTCTTTTACACTGCCTCATTTTCCACTGGGAATACCACAACTAAACCTAGGAATGTTGGTCCTGGGATATGTTCCCCCCCCCTGAACGTCGGACCTTGCCAAAATAAACCCCACTTACAAGAGCAGCACATGTCCTGTATTGCTCTTTTCAGGAAATGCCTGAGGAGAGTACAGGTCTGCATCAATAAACTTTAGTAGCCAAATGTAGATAAAGTAAATGAATGGAGTCGTAGTGAGGGAGTGGGTATCCCAGTGTGGCTGCTTTGTTAACATACACACCACAACCCTACTGGCTTCTCCATCCCTTCATATATCCTTTATATAACACTTTGTACATGCATGGTGTAGGTGGTAATTAAGATACAGTGTTATGTTCCTAGAGAAACAGAACGTTTCTTCAAGGGGAGGACTTGAATAATGTCCATCCATGCAGGAGGTCTGTACATTTCTGCTGGGCATTTATCAAAGCAGACCATGCCATGATGTTTTTAAATTGATTTATTTTTCCATTTTTGTCACTGTGGGTGAAATCTCTGGTCTCCCTGCATATATTTCTAAATAGGATATTATTCCTAAAGAAAAATATCATCCATCACAACGAACTCTTAGGTTATTGATGTGTCATCATTGTAATGATGCAGCTGTAATAAGACTGTTCTAAAGTATTTACATTCAGAGTCACTCCCAGCAGTATGTTGCTAAATAACGCTGCCAAAAAAGATTCCATAATTTATTTCCCCTCCTTGTGTCAAAAGCATTCCTGTTCTGCAGCTGAATATCACAAATCACATGTGCCATAATGCGACTGAATTTTTTTTCTCATAAATAGATAAACATTTTTCATAAGGATTCCAGGAAAATGCTTTTTAGAGATATGCTCTAACCTCCTAAATTAAATATTGTGGGAAGTGTGCTTGTTTTCTGTCCAATAGGTACATGAGTAATATCACTCCCACGTCAGTACAAACAATAAGAAGTCTCTAACTTTCTGAGAGAAAGCAATGAAGCAGTTGTCAAACTCTTCATGCAATGGTGAACATATTTACCAATATAAATAGGCCTGTGATAATCGGCCAGTAGTTGAGCTCTGGGTCGTACCTTATCCAGTTTGGTCTGAATAAACATTGACCACCTCAAGAGAGGTAAATCTGCACTAATCTAATATATGTGTGATTTGTAGGTAATGAGGTGGAATATGAAACTGCATGTTTCTTGCGCCTGCAGTCAGATCTGACCACAGATACACCTTTACCAACTCCTCTCATTCCTCAACAGATGGGTTTCTTCCGTCGGCGCTACAGAGAGATCATCGAGGCTGAGAAAAACCGAAAGGACAGTGATGAAAGCTGGGACTGGATGGAAAAGAATCACTGAGACCTGCAGTGGGGGTCGCAGAGGAGCCAAAGCGATTAGGGACTGAGTCAGGAAGGATCCAATAGCACGGGGTCTCGCAGGCCCAGCCGCAACCGTGGCACCGGGCCCTTCAGTCTTCCATATGTGGAAGAGAAAAATATTCTCCATATTTATTTGGAGACTTTTACTTTTTTTGTTGGTGGGGGTCCAGGAAACAGGCTTCTGAGGTGACCATGTGGCTCGCCAGAGGACACTTGCTGCAGAATTCAGCTAATCTCAAAGGAGGTAACTCCCAGCCAGCGGAGCGTGGCTGTTGATGGAGACCCGCATCCATACGGAGACGGCGAATACTGGTGGACAACAAAACCCTCAGGGCTGCGTTATATAGCAAATTTATTTTTATACATTCACTTTAAGCCATATTGTATAAAACTGGGCTTTGAGAAGGGCTGGGGTTGTGAAGGCCATTATAAACATACTTGCTGTATGTTTTCCTAAAAGCACTGATGTTTGATAAGAATGAATGCATTGGCTTCTCCGCTTTACTTTCTATGCCAAAGAGCTGTCCAGTATAGTATATGATTGGAGTGAACGATTGTATCTCTTCTGTGCTGTTTCCGGCTTATGGATATCTCCTCCACACATCTGAGCACCCCTGCCTCCTACAGATAGCTGGCCTGAGCTAATTCTCTGTTTCACACCCACGCACCCAATGATTGACGTTG
This sequence comes from Pseudorhombus dupliciocellatus, assembly GCA_016785235.1. Classification (NCBI taxonomy): domain Eukaryota; kingdom Metazoa; phylum Chordata; class Actinopteri; order Pleuronectiformes; family Paralichthyidae; genus Pseudorhombus; species Pseudorhombus dupliciocellatus. The sequence continues at coordinate 238,299 of JAFBJW010001319.1, read as the reverse complement.
TGTCCTGATGTCATCTAGCAGTGTTTTTAGGGCTGTCTCATGACCACAAAGTCCCAGAGAGAACACCCTCTGAGGTCATCAGGCCCCAGTTCAGGATGCAGTCATCAACAGTCCTCTGTTATTACTGAGCTCTCCGTTAACACTTTTTATTTCCCATGTTTCCTTTGTTAACCACGTCTGAAAATGCAGAGTGATGGGTTGGAACTGTAAAAGGCGCACATTGACATTTCAAGGTTTGCAGCTCTCCATAAGCATTCCATTTGTTTTGGTTGCGCGTTTAGCTAAGTTGTTTGTAGCTGAAGAAGATTTTGCAAAGACCTATTGCTCAGGTATACAGCTGGCTTTTTAGATGGAACCCTAAATGTCCAGACAGAAGATCTGATGATTGTGGTTTATTTCTAAAGGGAAAAAGGGAAAACTTTCCAGACTTCAGCTAAGTCGACTGTTTAATTCTGCCATTATATTATTAGGTCTTGGGCTCTGACGTGAAATATGAGATACCTTACTCTCCCCAGCCAGATGAAAGTCTGTGATGGGAGTCCACCTACAGTCATTTACAGGGGCCCATGGCATGACTAATGCCTAAAAATAGGTGGGAATGTGCTGCACTCAATCACTGCACATAAACGAGCTCTTTGGGGCTCACGGGAAACACTCATTTTAAGTCAACTTGGAGGAATGTCAGTGCCCGAAAAATCGGCCCACCACTAAAGTCCATGGCTCATGGGTGCTCATGGTTGTTACGTGTTTTAAACATTGATCACGAACAAAGTTTTCCAGAAAAACATCATAGATTTCATGTCAAATGTCCCACAAAAAAGAACCTTGCCTATTTTATACACCGTTTTTTACAAAATAATGAATGAGAACGAAAGTCTTTTTTGATTGTGCTTTATAAAATAACTTAAATTAATGATATTAAGATAGAAATAAGAAAGTTAAGATGAAATGAAAACCTGCAGTCTTGTGACCTTTGGGTAATTTTGCAGTGGCCTTGAGTCAAATTGAAACGTGCAATGCCAAAGAACAAAAAACTATATTTTAAGGCGTCAGTGCTAAGTCACTTTATGGCTCACTATGGTTGCTTTGCTCTCTATTGTGTTGAATGAATATTTTACTGATCCGATAAACTTTATTTCACCATTTAATTCCACTGGCACGATGGCATATACTGTACACATTCACGTCTTCCCTCTGCATCTGTTAAGCGATGCCACATTTATATGCAGAGAAAATAACACTTGATATTTTTGGTAGAAATCTTAACTGTGATGGTTACATTTTGTTTTGTAATGTTCGATTGTTGTCAGTGTTAATCTCACCGATATTTTGGGGGTTTGTTCTGAGTATACTACTGTCACTGAATATCATTTCCATTATAGTGTGCTGTATGTTTTTTAAGTCAGGTTTGAGCTATGTATTTATCTGATGATAAATTTTAGAGTGAAACTTCCTGGCTCTGGCTGCCATTTTATTTTTGAAGGTTTGTGGTGCTCCCTACTGGCTGCTTGGCTGTAAATGTAAATACAAAAACAAAAGCATGGAAAACCAAAATATATTAGGATTAGGAAAGGCAGGAATTTTGGTATCAGTCCTAAGCACTACAACAAAATATAATAATATTATACTATATAATAACATAATCGAATCCTCTTTTTGTATTCTTTGAACACAAACATTTTGATGGGGAAGTTTCAGGGGAAATTTCAGGATAAGAAAGATTTTCTGTCAAAGCTTCATTATCACACATTTTTATGCCACTTTCCTAAATGTTTAATTAGTTGATAATGAATGTCAAAGTTGTTTAAGTAATATTGATAATAACCCTTAGTTGAAGCATATGATGCACATATGCATGGGAGAGCTGAGACACATTTGCACAATTATAACAATACAACCAGGAGAGAAGGACACAGTTCCTGTGGTCAGGTGACAGCAGTTGCTATGAAACACAGTCATCAAGCCTGATCTCCCCTGTAAAGTACAATGAATTATTAATACTGCTGCCACACTGACTGGAGCAGGAAACAGAGCTGCTCTCATTCTATTAGAGTAGAGCAACACTCGACCATGTCCTCTCTACTGGATCACAGTTTGATAAGGACGACAGCAGTGGAGCAGGTGGTGGCACCAATCGCAAGTCATTTATGCCATTTGGTGCTGCTGTGTGACGCTGCGGAGGGGCCGGAGCAGTTCAGCCACCTGGAGGAGGCGGCACAGGATGTGGCCAAAGCTACTGAGAACATGGCAGCAGTGGCTTACAGGTATGTAGGGGGGGGGGGGGGAAGAGGGGGGGGGGGGGGGGGGGGGGGGGGGGGGGGGGGGGGGGGGGGGGGGGGGGGGCATTTACCGCATATAATCTAATTTAATGAATAATAGGGATTGTGTGCGTGAGTTATCAGACCAACGCCTGTTTTTGTACTTCCAGGCGAATAAGTGAGACAGACGATGAGGTTTTACAGATGGAGATGTCGTCCCTGCTGGACTCAGTCACTGAGTCTGGACAGCATGTGCTCCTGGCAGCCCAGAAACTCAGCATCCAGCCCAGTTTGGCTGAGCACAGAGAGGATCTCATCAGTGCTACACAGAACGTCTTCCTGGGAATAGTCAAAGTATAGTATGACCTTTATTTCTTCTGGTTGAACAAGTAGGATCTGCAAATGTCTTACCAAATTTTCCATATGTTAGACAATATATTTATATCCTACAATAAACAGAGATTTGCAGAAAGGAATGGCTGCCCTCTCCAATACCAGACAGTGACTGATTAGTAACGATGATTTGGCTTCTAATCTTCAGCAGCTGCATCTGCTTTATTCTTTTTTCAGGTTTCTTAAAATGCAAACGTTTTCCAAATGTTAGCTAGTGATTGATGGTTATATGTGCTGTCCTGTCTGTGTACAGCCTGTCTATAATTTATGAAAAGGGATCACATCAACTATTCCTTGTAAAGTGGAAAAAAGACACAAGTCTATTGTCTAAAAGTCTAAAACTGTCAGAAAATGTTACAGCTTAATTTTGGTCAGAGGAGTCAGACTGTTCACTTTTTTGGTAGTCCTCTCTTTCATCTCTTCACTCTCAAACTTTGGACAGAGGAAACTAGTTATTTGGACCCCACTATGTTTCATCTGTATAGCCATTTTAAGAGATGACAAAGATATAATCCAGGTAATCCAACGATCCTCTTCTGCATTCACACTGCAAAAGTAGAAGTTTAGAAAGTTGGAACCAATGGTTGATGAAGCAACAATAACATCCACAGTGTCACACACCTCATCCATCTCTCTGTTTATAGATTCTGTTGGTGGACGATGGTGCGACTGTCAGGACAGTTGTTGCTGCTGCTCACCGTGTGTTGGAGACACTCTCTGAGCTCGGCTCTTCCGCAAACATGAAGTCTCTGCTCAGATCTTTCCGGGAGTTTTCTGAGGCCCTGCTACTCCTCAACCATCTGACGATAGAGAGAGCACATGCCTTACATGATTCTAGACAAACAAAACAGCTTCTTGACTCACTGGACACCCTGAAGAGGTGCATCTCCATGCTGCACACAGCCATGTGCACAAACATCAAACATCCAGCAAGCGAGCAGGCCCTGGAAGCCAAGAGGTACATTCTCGAAAAGGTGCAGAGCACAGTGAGTGACATAATTATAACCCTAAACAGAGAATGCCAGAAAGGACCACTGGGTCCAGTTGGGTATTACACAGGGAGGAAAACCAGTTTGCTGCAAATACTGACAAGTTCCTCCCCTTCTTCAATCCAAAGCAGTGGCCTGGACAGCATGACAAGAGATCTTGTGTTTCATTGTATGCTCGTTGCAAACTCTTCTCGAAGTGCCTTTCAACAAAGAGTGGTCAGTCATTGTCGTCACATCCTGCAGTTCTGGTCTGACATGAAAGGAATTCTAAAGTCGTCAGAAAACGTTGAGGATCAGAGTCTTGGGACTTCCTCAACTTTGCTGGTGCAACAAATACAGATGCTTGACAAAGATTTGATGAGTGCAATTCTCCATCAAGTCTTGGACACATTTCTTACAGCATCTTTAACACATGAAGAGCTACTAAGTGCGATGAGACAGATCCTTGCTGTAGATTCATCCACAGAGATGGACCTTAACTTTTTTCAGCCACTGGTTGAGGATTTGATAACCTCCACTGACGGAATGGCACAAGTGGCAAATTTTGTCTCGGCTGTGGCCGTTGACGCGAAGACTTTGGAGAATGTGGAGAACTCACGAGCATGCCTTGCAAGAGTCAGAGCTCGAATTGCACCTCTCTCACTGGAGCTTGTGGATAATTCGATGCAAACTGTTCAAAAGCTTCATGGGATTTGTCAGAAATGGGAGGAGGAGACTAGTCAGCTTCAGGATGCGATCAGTGACATAATGGATGTGAAGGAGTTCACGAGCATTGCTATCAGTGAGATGGTCAATGACCGGCATGGATGTGACGAAGCATACAGAGTGCAGAGCTACAAGCTGTTTGAGGAAAATGCGACAAACCTCATTTGTCACATGAAGTTGGTGATCCACTCAGTGAGGAGGTACTTGAACACAAGTGACAACCCAATCTACAGGAACGGCCTCCTGGTCCTGCTGAAACAGGTTCAGTCGTCTCAGACCAAAGTGGCTGATTCAATCAGAAACATGCTTTTTGGTACCTGTCTAAATGTAGAGGTATATTCCACCTTTTCGGACAGCGTATCCACAGTCATTAAGCATTTTAAAGTGCTGAGGGAGGGACTGGATGGCCAGCAGCATCCACATCTCTTGAGCCCACTGCGAGAGGGGGCACGCCAACCTGAAATCTCACAATTAGATTTATCGGAAAAAGACATAGAAGAACTGAACCTGGATCATATAATAAGAGGCTCTTATTCTCCGGCTTTGGACATTATGGAGAAGGATTCCCATACCCAGCATGAGGAGGAGCAGTCAGATGAGGAAACCATAGAAGCGGAACTGCCTCATAAATATGACATTGATGATTTAAGGAGCCCAGCTGTCTCCGAAGTACCAAAACTGATCCACAAGCCTGGAGAATTTGACCTTTTGCCCCTCCTGTATGAAGTTGTGACTGTGACTAAAGAGAAAGATGTGACAGGGCTCAACCGGGCCTGCACTGGGGTTCTTGAGGTGTCAAATTGTTACGCTAGAGCTGCAAAGGAAGCTTTGACCATTGTTGATGCAGTCGACTGTCAAACACTGGAAGGTTTCAGAGCAGAGTTGGTGTCGTTGACTCCGCTGCTTGTCCAAATAGCTCAAGAGACGGCAATGAGCTCGGCAATGAGCACAGAGAGCATCTACAAATACAGCATCCAGTTTTCTGACCTTATTAACAACATGAGGAAAGTTTTACTGCCAGTTGCTGGAACCTGGCATCAATCTGTTTACAGTGAGCTGCAAAGAAACCTGCCAACAGGGGCAGCTACTGCTACACAGGAACTGAATGGAGTGATGAATTTATGTGCTGACGTCGTCCAGCGGTTGACATCATCAGATTTAACCTCACACAGTGACAGCCAAGAAACACTCAGTGTTCTACACAACAAGCTCAACAAAGCCCAGAACAACACAAGGTGTTTGCTCGAGTTCTCTGCCTCCGTGGATGGATGGGTAGATCAACTGGAGGGCCTCTGTACCCTCTGGGGTCTCTCCATTCAGATTTTACTGAATTCTCTCGATAAGATTTTGGGAACATCCGCAGCAGTGAATCAGCTGAGTCCTCAGAAACAGCTGTCAGCGTTGTCGGAAAGCTCACTCCGTATACAGGAGGCCGCGAGGATCACCAGCCTGAATTGTAGAAGTGCTTTCAAATCAAAACAGTTGACAGGCTACCAGGAGGAACTGAAAACCCTGACAGAAGCCTACATTGAGGCAGCAGATGAGCTTGTCTTCATGCCAAGAGTGATGCAACTTGCAAAATCTGAATTTCTCAAGAGACATCTTTTGATTAAAGTCAGAGTCCTTTGTGGTCATTTGAGCAAAGCAAATATGGATTATGATGCTGCACTGCAAAATATTGTCAGCATCGCTTATTACGCAGCTAGACACTACAGGGAGAAGGACATAGAAGATACAAAGCAAAAATTTGAAACAACATCAGAAGCACTTTTTGAAAATGTAAAAGCTGCGTCCAAAAAAGTGGAAGACTGCTTAAACTACGTCCAGGACCCACGCACACGTTCAAATCTGAGGTCTATCAATGACCTCTTGTCCTTTCAGGTTTCGGATGTGATCAGCAGGGCACGGCTTGTGGTAGAGACTCAATACATTTGTGACACACTGAGGTTAGACGTGCAGATACAGTGCTGGTCGTCTAAAGCTCACTATGTGGTGGAGGAGATCAGGAAGCAGGACAGGGTTCACCAAGATGTCAAAGAGCACATCAGGACTGGTCTACAGGGCAGCATCCCCAAAGACGTGTTAGCTGCAATTCCTTTGAAAGCCAAAGAAGTAGAAGTTTCCTGTCAGAAGGCAACAACATCAGGGCTGAAAGGCAACACAGAATATGTGGATGCTCCAGAAATAGATAGAAACATGGCAGCTGTGGGCAAATATGAACCTGGGAATATGGACACATGTGTAGGTATCTAATGATGGACAAGATTTTACAGAATCCTTTATGCTGAAATTAATCAAGTCTTTGTTTTCTTCTTCAAGGATGGTGCCGTATATGGTGCATTCAAAGAAGCTTCTTCACTGGCCTGCACCTCCCTTTTTCTAAAACAAGAAAGCAACAGCTGGGATACCAAGGACAACAGAATAGTCCAGGTCACCAGGAAGATGGCCGACACAATATGCTACATGACTCAGTACTTAAAGCAGAAAGGCCCAATACCGGTAAGGACCATCAGAGACGACTGTTTCAGTTTTGTCTCAATATTGCAGGGAGTTATATTCAATTATTTCTACTTTCAGAATAAAGAGGGATTTGTCACTGCAGCCAAAGACGTCATCTCAAATTGCCAGTCAGTGACTCAGTTCATCAGAGTCATTGCCAGTCATTGCTTGGATAAGCAGTGCACAGTAGAGCTGTCACTGATTGTCGAGCAGATTCTCACCATCACCAACCAGCTCAACATCATCTCCAGGTCAGAAAGGGTGAATAACTCTACCCGGCTCTTGGCTTTGCACTGTAAGATTCGAGTTTTGTTTATGGCTTCTTTATTTATGGAGTTTTTAATGTGTCTCATTGTGTTTTGGTTTCTGTTCTTTTGTTTCTTTCTGAGTTCTGTTTTCAGTTTTATTTTGAAGGGTTGCACCATGTGACTTTTCTACTTGATTTCCTCTCTGTCTGTGATTGTCCCTCATGTGTCTCACCTGTGTCCAATTACCCTCCATTCCTGTGTGTATAAGTGTCTGTGTTTCAGTGTGTCTTCTGATGTCATGGCAGTCACATTGCTGTGAGATCCAATGTTTTCCATGTTGTTTCAGTTGAGCCTTTTTGTGTAATTTCCCTGGTTTCCAGTGAATTTTCTCTTTGTGGATTTAGAGCTGTAGCCCTAATTAAAGGACCATTTATTTCTATCACTTTAAAGAAAGTGGTAAAAATTATCTTGTAGAATTGAATGGTTCTTTTCCTGATTTTTACAAATCATAGCCTTCAACCTGGAAATCTTGTCTGTGATTTTTCTCACAAAGATATAAACTAACAAACAGCTGCAAACATGCGCTCCTTAGTCAAAGTAATAACAAATAAAGGTGATGAATCTCCTGATTTTTCAGTGTTAATGCTGTAACACCTGGGTGTAAATCATCTGATGAGATCCTGGTGAATAATGCACAGAACCTCCTCCAGACGGTGCTGCGTGGGGTCCATGCTGCAGAGACGGCCTCCATCATAGTAAATTTCACAGCACAAACCTACATTGACAGACTTAATTTGTTTATTTATTTATCATTTATTTATATAACTTTCATTCCAGGGCTTCAAGCAGCCCGAGCCAGACTCGGATGGCGCTGAGGCTACAGCTCTGTGTTTCCAGTGGAAGAGGAATCTGGAGATCCATCGAGCTCAGCAGACCTCGAACCCCAAGACTGATGAGCTGGGTTTGAGAAAGACCTCCCCGCACCCTGTAGCCCCCAGTCTTGCCCCAACAGTTAATGTGCAAGATGTCTTCAAAAAGTAGTGCCTGTCTCCAGAAAGGCATGACTGATCAGATTTTTGTGACATATCAATGAAGATATGTACTGAACCGTTGAGGCCTTTCCAGAGAGCCATGTGCAAATATTGTATTGAAGCAGTTTAGACAATTTGAAAATGTACAATAAAATTAAAGATTTCAACTTAACCTTAGTAAAATTGATGTTTTATGTCTTTATTAAGATAATGATAATAAAATCAGACCAGGTTCCTGTGACGGCAATGTGTGTTGTTACAGTAACTTAGTTTTTTTTTTTTTTATAACCACCATACTGACAAGAACAAAAATAAAGGATTATTCATCAAAACACTTGAAAAAAATCAACACAGTATACATGATACAAAATAGCATTTACATTGTGAATTATGAAAACAATGAAAAGTAAATAGTTCAGGTTCAGTTAAACTACATCTGTCAATCCAAAATATTTTCCAATTGATAGCCTATAGGTCTCCAAGAGTCGACCTCTGTAACAATCTTAATTCAACTAAAATAAAACCAATGGTGAAAATAACTGCCTTATTTTTAACATATATACTGTATATTTATATATACATGTAATATATTCTCACCAGGATTTTTTTTTCCTTCTTTGCTGACGTCTTGTTGGATTTTTTTTTAAGTGAGAAAACGTTAAATGCAACTTACAAGCTTGTCAGCAGTGAGCATTTTGAGGAATGACGATGACAAATCCAATTCTGTGTCCAATGTAAATTTCTTCCATTAACTGTCGTTATCAGCAAGTGAGAAAAGGCCACAACAGCAATGTCCTCAAAGCATTCAGACCAGATAAAATTACAATAGTACCAATATTGTACAAAAAAATACACATTTCTTCTCAGCTAAGCAGTCAAAACATAACATTTTGCACAAGGCAATGCACCAAAACTCGATAGCGTCATTATAGAGAAAAGCGAAAAACCTAAAAAAAGGGAGCAGCGATCAGTCAATGTGAAAAGCAACCAGGGGCTAAGCTGATCACAATCCTCAGGGTGTGGGGGGTAAAAATGTCCCATAAAACTTCTGTTGCTTCATGAAAACTCCCTTCTTACACAAGTGAACATAAACATGAATACATCACAATATAAAAGTGTCTTGAAATAAATAAGTAATTATAAAAACACCCTTGTTTGGTTGATTACTCTGTGTTACTTCTCTCCACGTAGAGAATGAATGACTCTAATCTACAGGGTTTAGAAGAAAAAGTGTACAAGTTCATCATTCCTTTTTTTCTGACAGTTTAAAACAACTAAGAAAATTACAGACTGATAAAAACACTTTCAAAAACACACAGCATTAATGTGATTATGTTCAAAGGAACTATACAGTGTCTGTGCACACATCTATCACCATGTCGTGCACTTGATAATATGTGATTCTATACAGCATCGTTCATATACACACATAAATAGTTTCATGTAAAGCTAAATAAAGGTTAATAGAAATGTCTCATCAATGTACAAATGTCACGCAGCTCATCAAGTTCCCCAAAGTGATCACTGACAGAAAGGAGAGGCAGTGGGGTCGAAGGTCTTGAAGACATCTTTAAGTGTCCTGTCGTCTGCTTCCTCCTCTGGATCCTCGGGTTTCTGTTCCTCCTTCAGGGCCTCTTCTTCCCCGTCTTGCTGCTTCCCCTCATTTGACTGCTCCTCTTCCTCCTCTTTCTCCTCCTTTAGCTCTGTCACTTCTTGTGCTCCAGTAGTGCCCTGTCCTCCCTGCTTGACCTGTCTGGGGTCCATGTACTGGGGTCGGATAAGTCCGGCTAGAGCCTGGATGGGGAGATTATGAACTGCAGGGGGTTTGACAGGTGAGGCTGGAGGCACAGCCGGAGAATGGGAGGTCGGAGGCGGGTCTGAGGCAGTGTCTGTGCTTTTGACCTCTTCAAAAGAGCTGCTTTGTTGGGTTGGTGACAGGGACTGAGGTGCAGGACTGTCTCTCTTAGCAGAATGTTTCAGAATCCCTGCCTTTTTAGGAGGCTCAGCCTGCTCCTTCTGCTCTGTTTGAGCACGAGGATCATACAGGCTGATGCCCCCGAGGATTGTGGTCGGACTCTCCAGCCCTCCACCACTGGAAGCCAGACGAGGGGCGTACGGCGGGAGCTTCTCAGGCTCTGGCTTGGCTCGAGCGGCTTGAGGAGAGGAGGTGGCTTTTTGTAGCCTGGGGTCCACACCGCCTCCCCCAGAGGACGACTCTTTCTGAACCAGCACCTTGGAGTCCAGACTTCCTGTACGCTTAAGTCTGGGGTCGACAGCCTTTTGGCGCGGGTCTATGGGTCTCTCTGTGGGGAATCGAGACTCAGAACCAGAAGGCAAGCGGTTCATACGTTCCTTCAAACGTGCAGCTATCAGCCTGGGGTCAGAAGGCGGAGGGCTGGAGACTGGGGGATGGTCGGGCAGGTTGGATCGGTTCATCTGAGCGTCAGCGATGAGGGGTGGCAGAGGGAGGTTGATGGAGTGTTCCTGTTTGGGGACCAGTGACGGGATGAGGTCCTCAGGGGCCCACACCACGGACTGAGCAAAGGCAGGTCGCTGGAGAAGAATATCCACCCTGATGTGGCTGAACTGCTTTAATTGGCAACGAGGGTCCCGCAGCACCACACTGGGGCCGGCTTCAAGAGGGATGAGAACAGCTCTGTCCCTGAGCTCCCTCTCTCCCTCGTCTTCTTCCTCTCCTGTAGGAGGCTTCTGAGGACCAAGGTTGCTCTGTGGTTGATAAGGACTTTTCTCCATTGGCCTCATCTTCCTGGGGTCTCTGGAGAACCGCGGATCTGCAGCCCCCTCTGACTCCTTTTTAACATCGGGGGGTCGCTGTCGAGGGTCTGCCTTCATACGCGGGTCACAGGGTGAGGCCCTCTCTTTTACAAGCCGAGGGTCGCCCGACAGCAGTGCTGCAGTCAGAGGAGGCTTGGACTGAGACTGCTGCAGCTCACTCTGCTTTTTCAGCGATTTAAGGATGGAGGCAACACAGCTCCCATCCTCCTCATCGCTCGAGTACCAGTTTGTAGTTTCATCTGCAAAGATAGATGTCATATGTTCAAAATAAATAGGTGTTCTATTTGTTCCTTTTTGTATTACTGCGCACAGAAACTTACCTCTGTTTGTGTTATCATCCTGAACCTCTGCTCTCTGTGGCTCGTTCCCCTGTTGCTGTGTCAGGTGTAGAAAGATGGCTTTCTGCACTGCTGGTGGTAAAGACTGCAACTGTGACTCTGCACCAATCTGCTGCTGGAGGTTCTGAATGAAGGCCAGACTAGGGTCTACTGTGTTGGGAGAGGGAGAGATTCTTTTTAATTTCAGTGAAAGCTAAAAAGCTAATTAACACATTCGACCCTTTCTAACTGGTCAAACTAAAGACAAAATTAATCTGCAATGGTAATGGATACAATTATCATTCACTTCCAGGATGCTGATGACTATTATTATGCAACGCTATGACAACAACAAGGATGGGGAAACATTGGTCAAAATATTTTCTAACATCAAACATATGGAAAAGAACTGCATCAATGGGCAAGGAGTCAGTTGCCTTTTCATATGCATATATCCAGTGTATAGAAGTAGAACAACACTGACCTCCTTGTTGACCAATGGCCTGGTTCTGTTGGAAGCTGCCAAAGGGGTCCACTGGGTTCTGGCCCATCGTTGGAAAAGTGAAGGGATTTTGCATCATCTGCAAATCTGGTATCGGAGGGAACGGAGGCCTCTGCATATTCATCTGAGGATTGATATTCGGTCGGGTTCCATGGAATGGTGGCGGTTGACCAGGAAACCCGTGTGCAGGGTGCTGACCTGCTGGGCTTTGTGGCATTGCGGGTCCTGTGGGGTGACCCATGGCACCAGGTGAACCAGGGGGAGGAATAGAAGAAGCGGTGGAACCTGAAGGCACCATCCCTCCACTCTGGGTGTCCTCTGTGCCGCCACTAAACTGACTGGTGCCATCTTCTGGATTCTGGGAGTAGTTTGAGCCACTGAAAAATAAAATGTTACAAAAAGTTTGAGGTTAAAATCCAAACTTTCTTCTAGTTTTCAGATCAGATACAGATTCTTTTGGTTACCTGACGATTTTTTGCACCAAGTCGACAGTAGGTTGGACATTGATTTCAAACAGGGAGGGGATCTTCTTTCCCGCTTGGCCAGAGGCTCCATCTGTCGGACTGCTCTGACCAGGAGTGGGCAGCAACCCCACCCCAGGAGGCGGCTTTGGAAGTGGGGCGATACCCTGCTTTCTCAGATCCTCCAGCTCCAGTTCATCCTCACGCGCATTCTCCTCCTCAGTGTTGATGATCTGACAAAGACGTCAGTGAACAGATATAAGATAGACATAATCAAAGGAGGGAAAGTAAAAACAACTTACCAACCTTATCAAGCAATTCCTGGGTCACATCATTCAGCTCCTCGTGGGAGAATTTGCAGTTGTCGCCTTGATAACATTTGGCTCCCGTGTGAAAGAACTTGCATGGGTATTCATGTGCGAACACAGGTTAAGGAACAGAACCAAATAAAAGTCAGGAGACCTCAATGACTGATGCATACGAATGTAATTAAAAACATGTGAAGCATGTCAGCAGTGAAGGATATTGTGCATGTAAATGCAGTTATCTCCTTTACTGCAGTATCCTTGGAGGTAAAATTTACACAGTTCCTTTTTCTTATCTGGCACGACAAGCTCGTGTTCAAACTTGCACTGTTCCCCCTGGATAAAGACAAAAACATTTTTATCGAAAACATTATCAAATTTTCCACATTTTGCTGTAAATCTATTTACTCTGCTATAACACAAGAGAACTCTAATAATACTGTACCTTGATGCATCGGCCCTCCAGGAAATACTTGCAGATGTAGCGACCATTGTGTTCCACTGTGTGCTGGCTGATGAACTCCTTGCTCATAATTGGTCGTTTCTTCTGAAAACCAGAACAATTTTTTCCTTCCTGTGTCACAAAATAAACAAAATAATTAGTATGTTTATTTTTTTTAAAAGCGCATTGAAGATATATATTGACACAGTTTTAGGGGCATATTTACCATTTCTTCCATCCCCTGGTCACCTCCTCGACCTCGCCCACGTCCACCCCAGGGTTTTCCCATCAGCTTCTTGTTCTTGTTGAGCATCCCACGTCCTCTGCCAGGTCCGCTCCCTCTGCCTCTTCCCCTTTGCCCAACTGAAAATGACAGTGTGATGTAAGTTTTCATCTGTCAGATGAATGAAAATATGCACTGTGACAAAGGAAAAAGCCTCCATACACTGTTGCTTCATCCCCCTCATGCCTCCTCTCCTCATCTGGTCTTTGGCATAGCGCCCCTTTCCCTGACTTGGGGAATCTTTAGCGTGCTGATACTCGGACATGCTCTCGTCATAATCGCCCTCCTCTTCATCATATTCGTCACTGTAGTCACTGTACTTGTCAAAGTCACCGCTCTTGTGTGGCGGGGACTTCTGCGAGGTGCCGTGGCTTCCTTTTGACTCCCGTCCATGCTGGAAAACAGAAAAAAGTCACACAATAATGCTCATGGGAAAATAAAGGGTCAGCTGGCCTGTGAAGGTTAAGTCACCTGAGAGGGCAGGCCGTCAGACTCGCGGCTCGATCCCTGGCTCTTCCTGCTTTTGGGCCTTTCTGGCCGGTCGTAGTCAGAGTCATAACTGTCAGAGCTGGAGCTGCTGGAGGGGGAGTGATGCTAAGGAGAGGGCACAACACCACAGTGAATTTTCATTGAGTTGATGTTCACTTCCTGAGATATCATGTTATGGAATCTTACTTTCTGTCTCTCACGCCTCCTCCTCTTTGACCTCCTCTTCTCTTTGGTCTTTTTGTATCTTTTCCTGGAGTGCCTGTGTGTCTTTTCTTCTTTTTCTTTAACTCGCTCTTTTTCTTTCTCTTCATTCACCTCTGTGGCCTCTTTGTTTTCATCTTCAATCCCAATCCCTTCATCGTCAATTTCTCCATCTTCTAGTTCCCCGTCCTCTCTAGAAAGAGGAAAACTTACAACGTCAGTACAGCGGGTCCAGGCTAAGGATTTACATGCTATATTTTGTCAGCCTCAGACATTATTAAAATGTTTTTTACATGAGCAAAACACATGCGACCTGCTGTAATAAATTGAAAGAATTGTGATGTCTTTTCCCTTCAGTTGGAACGAAGAACCAAGTAGCATGCCAGACAATTTCAAAAAAGCTCCAAGCCTTTCCTGAACTAAAACCATCATATTAATAATTCAAGGCAGAGTCTTTATTTCCAGAGAAGTTATTTTGTGAAAACCAAATTAAAGTTTGAGGTTGAAAACATCCAAAAACCTCTTATTTCAGTGAGCAGCATTATTTGCATATCTTTAAACAAAACCATCTGTCAAAAACTAGTGACATTGTACATTAAAGAGGATGTTCTACATCAGCTATCTGACTGACAGGCCTGCAAAATAACTACAATTTAAAATTAAAAAAACAGGAAGCTACGATGAATAAAGTAATGATAATGATGTTTAACAGAATTAAAGTCTGTGGGGGTTGTTCCTTAAAATAAATATTTTTTCCCATTTCAGGATAATGTTAGCCGGCTGGATCAATATAGCTTAGCAGGTAGAACAGCCACTAATTCTTTGGTCCGAATTTAACGTCAGTCTGATAAATCTTGAAATGAACTCACACTGTGTTACAGCAGATGGCCAGCGCAGATTAAACTGTGTAAGAGTATATCCTGAAGAATGTGTTTAAAGTGCAATTTCCGATCAAACTATGATAGTGGTCTTGTTTTTCTAGCATGTAACGTCAGCTGCTTGAATAACACAGAGCGGGCAGCAAAAGTAAAACAATATCACCATGAAATAGGAAAAGTATGTCCACCCGCTGATCTGTCCCCGTACACTGGTGCAGCTCAGGCTTCAACCTGGCACCTCACCAGCGGCAGCAGCCATGACACTATAACTACACTTCTTCACTTTTAGTCCAATAACAGCAGTACAGTTTTTGAAACAGCTGCTATCTTAAATCATTTGATAATAAAGCAAAGTATAGCATAAATGTACACTTTCCTATTTTTTTAATTTTCACCTGTAGTTAGACCAAATGCAGGTCTGACAACAAGCCGGGCAAATCCTGCGAATGTGTATTAAAGTAGTGATACCATAGTAATACAGCCCTGTTACACGATGAGGCTGAGGACCCTATTGAAACTATAGATTCTTGTCTTGCCCATTTTAAGGACATAAATCACAGGTCTATATCTCTAAGATTAACAGGTGTCCAGGACAAAGCATGTAATATAAACCATCAACAGTTTTCTTTCCCAAGCTCAACACTAAACCAACTGATTGTATCTTCTTGGTCAGTGCAATGTAGTCTAGTTCTTGGACCTCCCTGGCCTGCACACAGCTCTTAACCCAGCCAGAGACGCATAATCTCAACCCTGCATGACCCTGTCTCAGCGGGATGTTCACTAGGCAGGGGTAGGGTAAGGAGGGGGGCCCAATGTGAGGACAGGCATGACATTGCCATTATTTTGCACATTTACAGTTTCCAGCAGATGACAACAAGGACACCCACAAGCACACAAAACCCACATTAGAGGAGCACTGCTGTGAATGATTGTGAATGTCTGTGATTGGATATCTGGCCCATTGGGACAGTACTATTTAGAAAACACCACAGAGCCATGCAAAGATTGTTTTTGATAGGGAGGAGAAAACAGTGAATAGTCTCCACACAACCCCCGCTGACTCTTCCTCTTCTACAGTGGAGGACCATCAAAGCACTGCACGTGTATCCCTACATGGTGTAAAGCCCTGGTACAGGATTACAGAAGAGCACCCACGGCCCTGAGCCCAACCTGAGGTACACAAACTCAACCTTGCATGACCCCTGTCGCTGCAGTACCGCCGCGTGTCCGCTAGGGAAAAGGGGGTGGGTGGGTGACAATGCGAGGATGGGCGTGGCACCTCCATCATTTGCAGTTTCCTGCAGATGGCAACGATGACGCCCACGATCACAAAACAACAGAGGATGGCCACGACTGTCGACACGGTGATGGCGATTAAACAAAACAAAAAACAAAAAAAAACAAGGATGTGTTGGACAGCGTCGGTTACACTGCACCAGAGAAGCATGCAAAGATGAAGAAGGTTTTGTCTGACTCTGTGGAGGTGTGGGAGAAAAATGTCTCTGTACCCTGCGGTCAGTGAATAAAAGAAGAACACAAGTAGCACAAGCACGTAGAGCCACAGCACTGAAACGCACAGATGAGCGTAATTGAACAATTGCACAAGAAGGTTACTCGACCTTTCATCCCCTGCAAGCTCAGAGTCTGTCATGTTTTTGTCAAGGACAGGGGCTGGGGGACTGGAGACAAGGCTCACACAGGCCATTGGACAGCGGATCTGCCTCCCCCTCGCTCCGGTGACAGAGAGGGAGACTGTGAGAGAAGCTGGAAGATGTCAGACTGGAGAAAAACTCACGGTGTTACACGTCTCCAACAGAGACAGTGAACGGACACCGTCCTCTTTCATGTCAGTGGCGTTTTAACTCAGCGAGCAGCGCCGCTCTGCTAATGTCCCGTCGGTAGACAGCTGCCATGATGGAGGGAAAGAGGAGGCACAGACAGGAGTGTGGCCCTGCTCGTTGGTTCTCTGCATCCTCACGGCTGTTCTCAACAGGGACGCCATCATCATTTCAAAATGGCTTCTGAGTTCTGCTGCACATTTCCTCGCGCGTGTATTCCTCCGTGGGTTTTATACTCCGCTGCGGATCTATCTAACATGGACACAGCGAGACGTCGTCGCCGATTGGTCCAAACGGTGGAGGCAACGACGGTTCTTATTGGTTCAGAGCCACGTCAGTAACTCCCAACATCTGTAACAGGGAAGCGTACGTGACGCTCGCGTGTGCGTGCGCTTGTGCGTGTGTTATTTCGCTGTAATGCGTTGTTATTAACGATCATAGATTTATATACAGTATTATTATAATGTTATACGCTTGTATTTACTCTCGCGCACCACAAACTTGCCCACCTCGTGGACAAACACAACAACAACACAAGTAAAACTCAGGAAGACCAGAGAACACGTGAAAGTATAAAGTATGCAATCAAGGAAAATCGGAATTCAAATGGAATTTAAATCCAGAGAATGTACACAAATCGTAAGTCCATGGAAATCAAGTCGTAAACACATATTTACGATTTTAAATATAACAGGCACTGTGCAATATATTGTGATTGGCCCATGATTTTATGACGTGTTCTACTTTGTCTTTGTAAGTTGTTATTGATGTTGTTATTATCATTAGTATTATTGTTGTTATGCAGGTAACACACAAGTTGCAAACACAATGTGAGCACACCAGCCGACACACAGTAACATGCAACACACTGATTGTTGCCAGTGGTCAAGTAGGAACTTAAACATTTTACTTCCAAATAATGGACAAAATCCCATCCCTGGCTCATTGTAGCAGAAACACAAACACTGAGCAGGTGGATTAGAGACAAACTGCAGCGTCTGTGTTGTCTGTCCACAGGGGGCAGGTTTCCTTCTCTTTTAAAACTTTCTCTTTATTGCACTTGATTTTATATATTATTACACGTATTATACAATATACCATTGTATTATTATGTAAGATTTTGTACTTTTTTCCTTCTCTTTGGATTAATAAAGTTACGGAGTTTTTGAATATACAGAACGGACCAAACTGGGCTCTAGTGTTATGGAGATCCTCTACTTCCTCTTCCTCCTCCAGCTCTGTATTCCCGTCAGGAGCCACCAGGTGTCACTGCAGCTCCATACGTTAAAACCTAAGGGCTCCTCTGAGCTTGCGCAACAGCAACGGGCCAATCATCATAATGCATGTCCAGAAGTGTTGTTTGTTAAATTAATGATAAGGCCTGAGCATCGCTGTTCCTCTTTCAAGTTTGCAGAGTCCCGTGTCAGTGAATACAATGAAGTGCACAGCCGTATCACAGAGGTTGGTCCGTTAGAGGCGTTTTTAGTTTGCAAAGAACAGACAAACATTCAGTGTTAAACCTTAATGACCATATAAGAACTAATCTAAATGGCCCTTTCTTCTTGTATGCTATAGTCGCACTGTGACTAACCTCTTCAGCAGATGAGACACGAATAAAGGGGCGCTTTACAGCGTTTGGATCCATCTCGGTGGGAGGGATTCTGGCTGCAGGAGGAAACTTTGGTGGTGGTGTGCAGAGCGCACAGGCTGGACTCTCCAAGCGCGCAGCTCCACGCACCAGAGCGCATCTCCCTCTGCCACCTGATGAGCGTCTAACACACGGGACTCGCTCATTCTTCAAGAGTTAGCTGTTCATTTGGATTTCTATCAGAACCCAATAAAGAGAGGAGCCTGTCAAATCTTGGAGATCATCAGCAGTGAATTGTCAGCTGGATTGTTGAGATATGGAGTTGTCTTTTCGACGCAGGTGTCTCCTTTTGCTGTGTTTGACAGTTATCCAGAGTGGACATGCTGCTGTCCAGGTAAGAGTAGTCCAGTTACTTGTGTATGAAAATCTTGTCATTCACTTGTCCAGCTTTGACACTTGTCCCAGAACATGTATAGCCTAAGAAACTGGCCCAAATAAAGTGAATGTGACCATATCGAATCTTGTAATCTGATCAACCTCTGAGGATATCAATATCAGGCCTATTATCCACAAATACCGCAACACATTTTTCTTTTTCTCTTTGCCTTATCCAGGTCGCATCTGTTTTCATGTGACATTTGATGTTCCGGTCTCTGTGGTACAAAGTTCATAACTTCTTTTTGAAGGTTTGACTTGAAACCTTTTGCATCACAAAAAAACTCACTGTTACATCTGGATGTGAAGCCTCTCATGTCTTGTCAGCTGGTGGCCTCCCCAGCCTTTGCCTGGGGCAGAGCTCCATCTGAGCCCCTGCACAGGTCCATGCTATGTGCACAATGTTAATTTTAATGCATTGAAATTGGTCGTTACCCTCCTCAGAATGCCTGCGCAGGAATTTAAGGTATGCCTTCACAGAGGAAATTGTTCCAATGAGCATGTGATTAATAAAGCCTGCCGAAAGGATTAGAGGCACTTTCTCTGTAGAACTTTGCATCGGCTTGACAAGCCCCCTCCACCCCTCAACTATAACCGCCAGTGGCACCCATGTTGTTTAGAGTCTGCCCGCTCGCAGGATGATCCACTGAGCGTATGCCTTCTTGCCACCATGCAAAAATATACAGAGGAACAGTGTTTTGTCCCTCTAACATCTGCCAGGCAGCTTTTGTCCAGCTGTGTCTAGAGCTGGTTGTAAGTGGAAAGACACGGCAGAAGAAAAGGGAGGCCTTGAATATTTCAAAAATGAGTGCAATGAGGTTTAAGTCGATTTAAGTAAAAGAAATTGTGGTGTGTGAGTGTGTCATGTGAGCATAATAAAAACATGTCACTAATCTGCCTTGTCAGAGTTACATAAGGTCTTTTAATATCAATGAAAACACTCTGTAACCTTAACGACCATGTGCCTACTACTGCAATGGATTTAGTTTCGATGACATCATGTTCCACAGCTGCACATTAATGTTTATTGACCACTCAACTTTTTTTATTTTTTAAACATATTTTATGACCATTTAACTGAGGCAACCTTTTATTTCTCTGCTTGTTTTACTTCTTGGAAAGTGGTGGTGCATGTAATGACGCTTTGCCAAGACTCTCTTGCAGCTCCCTGACACTGCTGCTCACAGTTGCTCGCACTGTGTTCACAGACGTGCATGGACAAGCACCAGGTGGTCGGGGTGCTCCGTCAGATGGAGAAGTTCCTGAAAGGTCAGGAGATGCGATTCACAGAGGGCCTCAGGATCATGAAGTCCAAGCTGGCGACGCTGCAGAACTCTGTGTCCAAGCTGCCTCAAGCAGACCAGTCAGCCAGTGAGTTAATAAACTGGTATCAAACACACGTCAAGTTGTGCAGGGATGTTCATATTGTATACACATGCATACATTCGATTGTTTGATCTTCAAACTTAATTTTTTGTCCCCTGACACCCAGTGACAGCAGAGAGCCGGATATGGCTTCCAGTATTATGGCATTACAGATTCATCAAAACTGCACAAGGCCATCTCAGTTACAGTGCCGGGTACTCTCGACAGTGGATTAATGGAATTGTGTTGTTTGGCAGCGGCCAAGCAAGAGGCCAATTTGTTAGTGATGGACCTGTCCAGTCCATAACTCTGTGGAGAACACTTGGCAAGATGGCGGGAGACTGATACTTAACATTCACAGCAATAAAGGAAAATGAGTAGAATCATTGCAAGGTCTCAGATCAGGTTCAAAAGGATCTGGTTATTGTCATAATAATAATATATTCATAACATGTATTACAGACACACTGATTTTTGTTGAGATCTGCCATTTTGTCCACATTTGTCTGAAAATCTGACACAAAAATTGGTCATAAAAGGCTTTGAATGAGTCAAAGTTGGCCGTCGTTGTCCTGCAATAATAAATATGAGCTGGACTACATTGAGGTCTGGCAATGCAAAGCCTATAATACAGTTTCTGAGTGTTTTCACTTGAGGTTGATAGAATAGGAAACATTTTCTCACAGTCCTTCAAGATGGGAGAAAAGTGACTGGATCATGAAAGTCAGAAATGGAATCCATTCACAATGTTATGTAATGCGATTACATTATATGTTATAGAGGCATTATACCTTAGAAATGTTAAGCATAGCATAGCATCTGGCTCCTGCGTGGAATGGATGTTTCTCTGCTAACTGACTGCAAATGGGGCGTTTGGAGCGTACCTTCCCATGAAGGCTCTCCGCTCCCTGCTCAGTGACATGTGTATCCCCAGGCAGGGAATGCCAGACGATGTCGGGAGGCTGACTCCCTCTCGTGCTCTCTCCCACAGCTTCCACCAGCTGCCCCTCCCTAGAGGCCCCAGCTCACGGAACCAAGTTTGGCTCAAAGTATTTTGTCGGACACGAGGTCCACTTCACTTGCTCTCAGGGCTACCAGCTCGTTGGCTCGGCCACACGTGTTTGCCAGGACAATGGCACCTGGACCGGCATCAGTGCCATCTGTAAAGGTGAGATTATCACTTGACGAGCCATGTACAGAAACCTATCCTATACCTTAGCTTAACCTGTCCTCACACACAAATTGGGTACTTCTGCCTTAGTGAGGACACTTGGCATAGTGAGTTCCCTACCAAGTGTCTTCACTCCGTGAGGTTATCCTCAAGATGGTCTCACAAAGACACACACAGATAACAAGCAGAGAAAAGAGCCATTCTTTAGCTCCTCAGCATACTGAATGAAGCCCTCGTTAAAAAGGCATTAGATGTCTCTGAACACAGAAAAAACACCTGTACTGCATTCCACCCAGGGCTGCTCTCCCTTCCAGGTTTGTCCTCCTCAGGAACAGTTACTGTAAGATAACGCCCTCCCTCCCTTGCTCATGTTTCCCCTGGATGGGGTTAGGACCAGACATTATACCCACACCATGGTCTGATAGCACACAAGTATGCTAAGCACGCTATTGATAGCCCCTTCAGCCTGCTCCGATTGCACTCTTCCAAAAAATTCCAAGTGGCTCACTCAGTTTAACATGTGCACATGTGTTTATTGACATTCACGGTTAAAGCAACAGGAGAAGGTTCCACTCTGCACAGTGTAATCCCTGTTCATGTTTGTCAGCCCTGGAATCAGAGGTCTATATTTAGCCATGTCCAAAGAGCAGCATTGACAGTGTGAAACCCTCAAAAGTTGAGAAGAGTCTAAAAATATTCAGCAGAGTCAAGTGGGCTTTTTCATGTTATGGCTCTGTGGTGGCCCCAGAGGAAGCCAAATAAATATTAAAGGGATTGGTTGCCATCCAGTATTGTATGGCGTCAGTGCTGGAGCTCCAACAGCAGCAGAGAACATCTGCACAACTCAGTGTCCTGATCAGAGGCATGACGCTCTTTTCGTCCACTCCATCATACATGTTACTGTCAACAGTTAGTAGTATTTCTCTATTCAGAAATGGGAATATTTGACTCTCTTGTTATATATTTGATATTTAACTGACTTTCTTAGCCAATGATTCATCTTAGTTTTGTGGAGCTTGTTTAAGCGATGACACACAAACACTAGACATATTGAAAATATTCACACCTTCCTGAACTGACATCTTAGAGACTCTTTGGGAGCAGTGCAGGTTTTTGTCTCATTTAACAACAGCTGGAAAAATACTACCTCCCTCAGATATGGATGGACTTTGATTTGGACCTCAAGGTATTCCCAATTTATTGAAGGGTGTTGAAAGCAGAACACCTCACAACTGCTTGTTTTTCTGAAAGGAAAAGTCTTTTAAAAAACCAGTGTCCTTGCACATCTTCAAACATTTTTAAAGTTAACTAAGATGGATCCACGTACACACAGCAGACAGCGACAACTTTAACTTTGTAGCTGCAGATGGACTCTATTGAATTACACATTAATAATGATACCCTTCTGATTCTCTGAATTTAGCCGCTACTTTTCCACAAATGGAACAAATAAAAGGGCATCACTGACTTACTGTTGACATGCTGTGCCCATAATGACAGTAGCAGCCTCTCATTCTGAAGTATCATTTATCAAAACTGGATGCATGGACTCATTCCCGCTCCATGGATGGATTGATGGCAGACAGGAAAGACTCCCTCACTTTTTTCCATCTCCTGTAATTTTTTTAAAGTGTGACACTTGTTGACTTTTCACAGAAACCATATTAATATCCACTCATATTCTTACAAATCTAATTTTACCATAACTTCGATTCATTGGAAATCACATCATCAATTAGTGGGATATTCTTGAAATGTATAATGACCATGGAACTTTTTTAGAGGGTTAGAAGTTACTCTCCATCTGAACCCACAGATATAAGCGAGTGTGCAAGTAACCCCTGCCAAAATGGAGGCACCTGTGTGGAAGGTGTTAGCCAGTACAAATGCACCTGCCCCCAGAACTGGAGCGGTTCTCACTGCCAGCACCAGACCCAGACAGGTCAGTGCTACAGTCCACGCTGAGATCTGCCAATCCAGGTTTATAACGTGTATTTCATCCATCGTACTTCTCTCCCTGACGCAGCACCACCTGAGTGGAGCGTCATGAATGACCCTGCGTTCAGCCGCAGACCTCGCTGCGCCCAAGTGAACCGAGCCCAACACTGCAGCTGCGACGCAGGCTTTCACATGAGCGGCACCTCCGAAAACAGCATCTGTCAGGGTGAGCTGAAACTATGTCATATTTATCTGATCCCTGCGGGGAGACCAATGTTATGCGTCCTCCCAGAGAGGAGTGAAGCCCATCTCACAGAGGTTTACAACACTCATGTGTTGATGAAGTATACTTAACTCATGGAGAGCTATGAGGAACTGTAACCCTCAAGGTGTTCCCAGAACCAAGAGGTATGGCTGTATGTTATAGTCTCAGAACCACTCTTTAAACTGCATGTCCACCATGTGTTTTACAGTATGAGGATTGTCTGTTTTCTTCAAATCAGATTTCCCCCCCAAAAAAGGCACCTTGAACTTTGAACAGAGCTGGATAGATACCACATGTTGTTGGGACTTGGATGCTGAAACGATACTGACTACGTGAATCTTTTACTCCTCTAGCGATTAATGTTGTTACAAATGGGTAGTAATCTGCAGAGCCAGTCTGTGACAAACAAAATAATCCTCTCGAGAGGTCACAAGCTGATTAGCATTCAGGTCACAGTTGTTGCTGTTTTTAAGATGTAACTGGTCAGGAAAGATTGTAAAGTATTCATTACACAGTCCTTACCAATACCCCAGGTTAGGTTCTACAGCATCTGCACAAAGTGTCAGTGTTGTCATCTACATTTTAAAGGTGCACGTGCCCGTGCATTTCTTCTTCTGTGCCTTGACAGATGTGAATGAGTGTGAAGTGTACCGGCTTGACCAAGGAGGCAAGCTCTGCATCCATGAGTGCGTGAACGTCCCCGGCTCGTACCACTGCTCTTGCCCCAGTGGCTACAAGTTGCTCCCAGATGGGCGGAGCTGCGAGGGTGAGTGACAGGAGGCAGCAGAGCACAAAGGCTCATTCAGAAGGTCCCTGGCTGAGATCTCGCTGGGCATGCAGCTCCAGAGAGGAATACCTGGGAATTAGAGAGACTCGAAAAATCTTTGTAGCCGCAGAGCGCTCGGTTTGTGCAGAGGTGTCGGTGCAGACCTCGCTACCGCTTCCATCAGCACCCCTGAAGCTTAATAGGCTTTTGCCAGTGGAATGAATGACCTCAGCATCTCCCAGCAGTGTGGATCTTTGGGACATGAGGCGTTTGTGGGAGTCTAAACTAAAAAAAAAAAAAAATCTAAAAAAATAAACACTCATTGCACAGCATCCACCGCTCGAACTGTGGTAACCAGGAAGCAGGGAGTCAGTCTGGCAAGTTTCTCTCCTCGTTCTTACATGCCTGTGCTGTTTTGTCCTCCAGATGTGGACGAATGTTTGAGCCAGCAGCACAACTGTAGCCGAGGGACGACTTGTATCAACATGGGGGGAGGCTTCCAGTGCGTCAACCCCGAGTGTCCCCGTTCTCATGGCAACATCAGCTACGTCAAGACATCTCCCTTGTAAGTGGATACAGCAGCGTGTGGCCTTTTTGTTTCTTCCTCCCGTGTTCTGTAAGTGAATAGAAAGAAATAAACCAGGAGCCACATCTTCTACACTTCAGCCGAGAACTGCCATTAAACATCACATGACCACCTGCATATAAATCAGATTCAACAGACTGATGCGAATGGATGACGTGGAAAGAAAGATCCGTCATTCAAAGCTCTCCAGGTTTAATGCAAGTTGGAACTTATTTTGGTTCCGATGGTCATCCGTTTTGTTGGTTGAAATAACACTGAAGTCGCCATGGTAACAGCTTAGATCTGGCAATGCAGCAACATCACCACCGGCCAAGTTAACCAAACATTTGGGGGTGAAATCGAAGACTGCCAACGAAACCATGACGAAAACTGCAGTAAACATTTATCACAGTTTAGCCACCAGCCTCAACTTTGGCACGATGGACCTGTAGTTGTGCATTAACCGTACTACACTGCAATTATAGACCATTAGAAATATTTTAGGTGCATTGAATCTCAGTTGTACCTTCAAATTAAGTAGTTTCAATAATGAGGCATCGTAGATATGTCGCCATGTTCCCAGATCTTACTTTCGTCCATTTTGTTATCGGAACTAATAGAAATGATGGCAATAAAAGGAGAGTTGTGGTTAATGCTGAATTACAGATATCTGAAAGAGAACATGCGCACTCAGCAAAACCTTACCAGACAACGTCATTTCTTTCTTTTTTTTTGTAAAACCACATAGAACGCCCTAGTCACTGGATCTTTCATCACCCTGTTTGTGTGTCATCAGATAGGCATGAGACAAAGCCTTGACTTCTACTAGTGAACCATCGATATGGTGAAACTCAGCTAAGGCGATGGACGCATGTTTAGGACTAAAGCAGAAATTAGAGACGGCCAGTAGCTGTCTCCTGCACAAATCAGCTTCATTAATGGTATGTCCCAGGATGGACTGCGAAAGGGAAATTATTACTTACAGCTGCAAGAAAGTCCTAGGACCTAGGACACCCAGGACAAACTCAGCCTAAGTTTTTCTGTGTTTCTGTCTTGTAGTCAGTGTGAGCGAAACCCCTGCCCCATGGACAGCCGCTCCTGCCATTTGGCCCCCAAGACCGTGTCCTTCCACTACCTGTCTCTGCCCTCCAACCTGCAGACTCCCGCCACGCTCTTCCGCATGGCGACCGCGGCCGCCCCTGGGCGCACGGGCCCAGACAGCCTGCGCTTCGGCATAGTGGGTGGAAACTCCCGGGGCATGTTCGTCATGCAGCGGTCGGACAGACAGACTGGCGAGCTGATACTAGTCCAGCAGCTGCGCGGGCCGCAGGAGATCAGCATTGACGTGGACATGTCCGAGTACAGCGACCGCACCTTCCAGGCCAAGCACGTAGCCAGGGTCCACATTCTGGTCTCGCCTAATAACTTCTGAGGGCAAAGTTTTCAAAGGAGAGAGTCTAGACACTAGAGGAAGAAGAAAGAGAGCGTTTCCTCATCCCCGATCAGAGATGAATTTATCTGCCAGTCGCAGGCCTAATTACCAAAAGAGTGAGAGTGTAACAGTTATACCATGAATGTAACAGTATAAGGCAGAAACATGCATAGAAGCTTCTTTAGTCAGGATGACTGCTGATGTTTGACTGAGTGAGCCTGAATACATGACAAGGAGCTAAAAGCTCAATGAACGTGGTGGAGGGATGGATGAGTATGACTGTTGCTTTATGTTTTTATTTTTGTTCATCCTAGATCATGTCTGAGTAGCTCAGGGTCCGGCCCTGGGGCTGATGCACTGCCCTCGCTTCGTCGATGATACATCCTTATAAGACATTAGTGCTCCTGTGGCTCTAATTTATTGGAAATATTGTCGCTGGATTTTACTTTGTAATACCACATGTTTATCTTCTATTACATTCTGTATATTTGTTTTGTTGTAATAGCTTGCTTCGTTTAAGGCACCAGTAGTTTACTATGGGAGTCGTTTTATTGTTTTGTTTTTTTTTTCTTTTAAACAGTAGATGCATTATTACACCGCATGTTTTTTCTCTATTCAAGAGTGAGGTCTTCCAGTTTGAGAGCAGGACTTCACATTCAAATGCTGTAATGCTTTCACTCCAAAATCCGGTGTTTATATCATTACACCCCTTAATTTTTGTTAGATTTCCTCAGCTTGTGCTCAAACTGCGCGCCTGCTTGCACTTGGACAGACATCCTGCTTTTCAGCTTCAAGCTGCTTCTGTTCAGAGGCAGCGTGAGAATAAAAACCGAAAGCTGGAGCGCAGAAAGTCTGTCACAGCAACAAAACAATCTGAGTACAAGGGTGCAGTATGAGCAAAACAGGGCATATTTTACTGCAAGCTAAATCTGAGCATGAAATCAATACGTCTTGTCCAGAATCTCTTGAAGAGAGATAATAAAAAACAACTTCCATAATATTACTCTGTATGTTACCCAGAAATATTCTCATATCCTCATATTCTAATTCATAGATGATTTAGCGAGCTTGTCGGAGCACTCCATAATTTATCTGGAATTTTAATTGTAAAACAAATAAAGCCAGTCCAACTTTTCAGCATTTGTTAAAGCCACCTCACTTGATGTTGAACAGCGTGCTATTCCACGTTCTTGCGTCGGCGCTTTACGTCCTCCGCGGGCGACTCTTGACTGGATCAAAGGTTAAAACAGGAAGAGGTATGAGCCTCACGCTACGACTCTGAGCCAATGGTTCACAGCGGACACATGGCAACAAAAGGAGCCTCTCAGTATTTCCTGTTTGACTCGAACACAAGGAACTAGATGTCACATTTTGAAAACATATCACAGTGTGTCTATTTGTTACAGAAAGGAGAGGCTAATGCTCACCACATGTGTTCTCTCAGCTTCCCTCGCTACTCAGCTGGCTCCATCCAGGGGTTTACGTTGCAATAAAAGGGGGCCAGAGGAGCTTCATGCTTTCAGTGAGGGAGTGGATGGTGAGAATCAAAACACATGCCGCGACGGCACGCACTGCTTTGAAAGTGACAACGTGCCTTAATGGCGGGACCTAATTTCCTCCAGTAACCGGACCAGGAGCGCTCACATTGCAGCCTTTGTTTCAAGTTTTTTCGCTCGGGCTGTTTGATGTTCACATGTTTCATCCATTCTCGGGCTGAGGGATGTTGCCAGCAACGATTGGAGAGCGCTGAGCTACATAACACAAGCCATTTGGTGGAGGGTAATGATGAAAATATACAGTGGGAGCCTTGAGGCGCAGCCAGGACAGTGTGGTCGCAGAAACACTTTCCTGCTCTGTCTGATCTTCCTCTTCATGCTCGAGGTGACTTCAGAGCATCATCTTCGCGCTCACCCTGTGCGTTCAAAAGTGCGATACATGAGAAAGTCTGGTGTTTAGCTGCAGGGCTTCGCTGTGTATTTGTAGCTGGACTTTAAAGCTCCTGCACATTTTTTTTGCAAAAAAAAAAAAAAACAAAGGATGAAAACAATCTCCTCATCAAAAATTCCTGAAATTCCAAAGGAGGTAAAATGTTCCAGCTCCAGTTCAATGCTGTAGCATTCTGAAAACACCGCTTAAAATTGTCCATTCATGCACCGAACTGTAAATCATTTTGAAGTGAAACAGCAGAGATGTTTTCACTTTATGGAGCGCCATCAAAAAGTGCCATTAAAGAGGCACGTGTGTTGTTGCGGGTGGGTTAGCGCTGAATGAGAAGGCACAGCGGTGGAATTCAGCTCCACTTTTATTATGCTGGGGAGGAGAGAGGTCGTCTGTGGATCAACTTTCATGTGGGATAAATGTTTGGAGGAGGTCCAGAAATATGTGAGGGGAACAGGAAAGCATTTTGCTTCTGTCTCTCTTGGCCTGGAATCTACAATACAATTATTAATACAACTACGACAGTGATAATGATCCGAATATCATATGACCATAGTGTTACCTTCAGGTTAGACAGGAGCATTCATTAGGGGGAGTTTCAAGCTCAATCAGTCCTGGACAAATGAATGGATCCAGGAAAAAAACATTATAGGACTCTTGGTTGAGGTATTCTACTTTCTTAGCTGTCTCTGTAGCTCAAGTTGATCATTTGGTCTTATGAAAGAAATAATGTGGCTGATTCCAATATGTCTTATTTCACTGACATCAGAACAAGACTTCTTAAAATGTTGTTAGAACCCAGCACCACATTCTTGATGCCAACTTCTAAAGGTCAGACCAGGATGGTGACATGACAAATTTGTTGGCCTGTAATTATACGATCTGTTGTTTCAGCTCCTTAGTTACAAGCACATTACGGGCTAATGGTTTGAGGGGAAAAAAATACAGCAACTGGGCTTCATTCAAAGTCGCCTGTTAATATTTCAGTCTCGGCGTTTCATTGTCATTCATCATAAATTTCCTCACTTTAGCCTTTTCATTCAACAGATCCAAACTCTTAAGTCTAAGACGTTAAGAAACAGACTTTAAATCCATAATAAAACATGTGGTGTGTTTTTATTGCCAAATGAATAGCGAAAAGCATAGTTCAGGAAACAAACACTCCTGTTTTCATTTCATATTTAATCCGAGTGTACAAACTTCCTGAGAAGGAAGAGAGAAGAAAACGGCTGGTATGAAAACGTTTAAGCCCAGGTATTCATAACAATGGAGAAAAATAATCATTTTTAAAAACTCATATTATGCAGACACCGCTCCACCTCTGGAGTTATGAAATAACAGGAATGAGCCACGACCCATCTGTACAAATAATCAAAGGTCCACTGCAGGTGTCTGCAGTTTTATATAACAGGAGGACAGCCTGCCATCACAAACACAACTTTTCCATGTTTCCAACTTCAAAAAGTGACATTATAAACTCATGCTGATGATCAGCTTGTGCTTATGCTAACCACGTCGCTGGACAGATGACCTGAACATTTACTTGAGACAACAGACATGAAGATGAGTGTTCCAACTCCAAAACTATGTTGAGAAAAACACTGACACCAGCCTTTTTTTTAAAGAGAACCATAAAAAATAAACAAGATAAGACTTATCTGAAAGAAGATGATTGAAGTTTCTCTGAAACCAACACGATGATATCATCGGCAAAGACGGCAAAGAAATGAGAAACAGGATGGAGTTTGCCATCTGCCTAATTCTTGGTGAGAATGTTCCAGATCCAAATCATTACAAAACATGGAGACACACATTGTAAACACACTTGGTTGAACCCACACTTTAACAACTTATAAGTACACTTGAAAAACCAATAAATAATTAAATGTATCAGCATACACGTAGTATATTGCTCCTTAATTCAGAAGACACAAAACCAGGCCATACACACACCTACAGTAGACTCAAAACAAACAAAATTGAACAAAACATTTCAATTTAATTTGTAGAAATCCCTGGTTTGTGCTTCTCTCAATCATTCACACATCAATACTGAAGATGTTGGGAATTTCCAATCCAAGACATGAACAAAACTTTGATATGCTCTAAGATTCCTGAACAGATTAGGGCCCCAGACAAGAACAACACATAGGCACAGACTTGATCTTCAAAAGTGCATTAGAGCAAATGTTCTGTTTAAAGTTTTGAAATGTTCTTGTCTCAGATTTTAAATGCTTGCAACAGAAAACAATTTATCAGACACAGTCACATGTAAAAGACAGTGCGACTGAAATCGGTAACTTGAAAATAATCATCCTCTGAATCATTGGGTGTTTCATTATTTTCCTCCACCACAAATAGGCATCTATTTTATTGAATGTTTTTACAACCAACCAATAATATGTAGATACCCTCAAAAAAGACACTTCATGTTTATAAATTAAAGTAAGTCCATGCGTGTGGTCCTTAATTAACTGATAAAATACATTTACATGACAGAGATAAATACAAACGACAAAATGAACATTCTCTTTGGAAAGAAAGCCTCAGAACTGATCTTGTTAGTGAAATAATGAACCAGCTGGTTAGTAAAAAGACCATTCTTCCTCTGGTACAGTTCTTTTGCTCTTGTGAAGTTGAGAAACTGAGCAGACCTCCTGCTGAATTGCGAGGATCCCCTTAAAAAAGCTAAATGGCACTGCACCACCACCTGACTGGAAAAGAAGAAGCAAAGACCCTGGTGCAGAGTCGGCGACACCTGCTTTTATCCTCCCTCCATGTGAGCTGAAGGCCAGAAATGTTCTGTCTCACTCCAGCTTTGACATCTCGTACTTTGTTGTCATGATTTCCTGGAAAAAAAGATAGACTTTTTAAAAAATTTTAATTCCCATTTCAGACAAAATAAAACAATGTTACTGTCATAAAGATAATAATAATAAGCTGTCTCCAGCTGACTTTTGCAATTTTATTTTAAAAAGGAGATTCTTGTAAAAGTCATCTTTGATGCATTTTATGGCAAGACGCATGATGTCATGCTGAAAGAATAAGGCTAAAGCATTTCCCAAACTGAATCGTCATCATCCTCACCAGCTGAGAGAATGGAAAAGCAGAAAAAAACATTTATCTTGGATTGCAGTGTGGAGCTAGTGTAACGAGTAAAACATCATCCTCAAATTCTTTAACTCCACACTATATTTTGGAGCGGGAGGAAAAACAGACACAGTGGCCTCTAAGGGCTGAAAGGTATTTATAAAAGTCGCCCTGGGTCCTGTCACTGATTCCTGAAGTCACCACTAATTCAGCCATGTAGAATGAATCACCACCGACATGCTTGCTTTATTTCTTTCCTACTGTGTTTGTTGGATGTTACCAACCTCCACTTTTTGGACACTAACGGTGGTAGAGGAGGTGACGTGTTATGTCTAAATCCTGTTTTGAGTATTTAAAAGTGAGTTCATACCTCGTCTGAGTCGAGCAGAACTGGTAGAGCTCTGCAGGAATGAAAAGGACCAGAGACAAACTGTGTTACAATCAGGCATGTTGTGAAAAGATCTCAGTGGATCAATACAAGTCAATGTGATATGATTCTTACACATCAGAAAGGGAGCAGGGAATGTTGTCCTCCACCCACTTCAAGTCATCCTCCTGGACAAGTAGAGACAGGGTTTAAAGAAAAGAATCAACACTGCCATCTGCTGAACTGTGGACTGTGGACTGCATTTACTTCTACAGTTGATGCTTCACCGTCAAAACACAACCGCAACAAAAAAATCAAAGGTGACGATGTTACTTACAGGGTTTGTTTCTGCAGGCTTCACTGTGCCGTTTGTCTCAGATGTAGTTGCTCTCAACTTAATGGCATCTGCTTTGAGTTCATAAACAAAAACAGAGAACGATAAATATAACAAGACTTTTTATAGACAGTAACTGTCTGCACAGTTCTGGCTAAGTAAAGGATGTCTGTGAGATTGTTGTACCAAGATTTTTAGAAGTGATGAACTCTTCAATCTCGTCATCAGAGTCATCAATGAGAGGTGTGAAGGCGTACCTGTGGACGATGAGATCAGGGATACGTTAAAAGAAGGAGTTCATGTTGTTAAACCTGGAAACAGTGGTAATGTATTTCTTGCCTTTGGTTGTTCACAGATGGTCTCCATAAAAACATGATGACAAGCAGAATGATGGAGAACAGGAACCTCCAGAAAGCATCTTCCACCCACAGCTCGATCCAATCCTGGACACAACAAATAGGCTTGTCAATGACATTTTGAGTCATATTATTATTTATTAAGAATGCAAATCAAAAAAATACTTACAGACACACAATCTGCAAGCCTAAACTTTTTTGTTGTCCAGCCCATGAAAATGATGGAAGCTGAGGAAAGCCAAAGCAAAGTTTGAGACACAAATCTTCTGTTTTCTTGAAGACACAACATAGAAAGGTTCTCAATTTGATTGCAAATCTATTATATAGCACTTACCTATCACAGCAAATATCAGTGTGTTTGTAAAGTGTCTGTAGAGAGACAACTTGACAGGGTTTCTCCTCAGCTTCAGCGTCTTGATGGTTTGTGCAAGGCTGACGAAGATGTTAGTGGCAGTAAAGGCAAATATGTGGGAATTTCTTCACCATCACACACTCCCATTCAATCCAGTTTAGAAGGTGCTAAAATAAATGTTTTTTTCCTACATAAACTGACTCAAATGAAATCAAGGATAGAGTGATCTCTTTACTTTCCTATTGTCACAAAGTATCAGTGTATGATTTTGATGGATGTGGTTCAAATTCAGACAGTGGTGTGCACTGAGGTGGAACCACAAAATGCTGAGAAAGGGAATTGTTATTGTTATTTTCAGCTAGAAAAAAAACAAATGATTTCCCAATCATTGTTTATACAAGAAACAGTTTCAATTTGAAATACATACACTGTAATTCCTACCTTATTGGCATCCTTATTAATATCACCTTTAAACATGAGCACCTATAATGGGCGTAGGTCATGCAAATCCATCATTTTGCCCATTCCAATCTAGACAGATCAGCAAAATAAAAAATAGCAAAAAAACAAAACTGTGCAAAGAACAAAAAGAAACAGCAAGTGCTGGAAATTTCAAGAGCGGTCAAACCACCAACCAGAGGAAAAATCTCTTGTTGCAAAACACAGGAGAAGAAGTATGATTATTATGCAAGGCTGTATATTCAGATGTGACTGGCCGCTGGTCAAACTATCCTGGTCTAATCAGGGCTCATGTGAAGGAGGAGAGGAGCAGAGGGGAACCACATGAGGAAAGGTTGTAGGTGCACAAAAGGATATCCACCAGCATAGAGAGGAGTCAAGCAGAGCCAGGGGAATGTTGGCCAACAGGGCCAAGTCAGAGTCTTTTGCCTGGAAGGGAGGACAGAGCACCACCAGGGGACACAGGGACAGATGTGGAAAGAACAAAATCACAGAGAGGATAGATACAATATAGGATCAGCACGCAGGGTAAAATATAGGATGATTCAACAAAGTGCAAAGAGGAAAATCACCAAATCACACAACCCAAAAATGCAAGAATGCTCAGCGTCAATTTGAATTAATCGACAACAGTATTGTCTGTGGTGCTGAGGAGTTCACACTGGAAGGATATGAACCAGATGGCACAGGAGTCAAACACAGCCAGACCAATCGCTGTGATGAGAGATGGGCCATTGTCTCTACCCTTGATTTTTGGCCCCACGGAGAATAAAGAAAATACACAAACTGCAAAGTGAGTTTTACTAAAACAACAATCTGACAAACCACACAGCTTTGGAACTGAGCCTTTAAATCAAGTGGTGGTACAATGAGTCAACTCACATATCATGAGAGACTTCAAGATCGGGTGAGATTATTTCAATTTTCTAACTTACACAAATTACAGGTTGCAATTCTTCTTCACTGTAGGTCTTTATGATGCTTGGTTATGTCCATAGGGTAATATCAATAGCATCAATCTCTACTTACCCCAGTAATCCTCAGGACACCTTCAATGCTTGCAAAGGCAAAGTAGAGGACACCAAGTCCCACAACCCGGTGCATCACTGTCCCCAGACGAGGCCTAAAACAAAAAGAGACTGTTGTCTGATTTTCATTGAACAAACTGCATCTTGATTCTTTGCGTCCAAATGTTTGCTGACTTACTTTATAATCCCATAGCCAAGACTCACAATGATGACGAGCAATCGAGCCAAGGTCCTCTTGAGGGCAGAGACCAGCTCAGCAAAGATCAACAAGCCTGAAGCTAAATGCCATAGCAACAGAGGAAAAGAGTTAGATATAAAAAAAATAGATCTATCTCCTTATGAAAAATGCTTTAAATGCTTTGCGATGCTCACAAGCAGAGCCGAAGGCATTGGTGTTTTCATATTCGGCGCAGAAGACGGCCATCTCCACCATCCCGAGAAATATGACACCTGCGATCCAAAACTGGATCCTTAGCAGATCCTTCCAGTAGCACGCTGCCCAGACAAACCACAGCAGGGCGTAAAGGATGTACACGATGCACATCACCATGTAGAACTACAAACACAGAGAGAGGAGTTAGCCTGTGAACACATGTGGGAGCAGTTGGTTTTCATTAACTTGAAACCAATTTCCTCAAAAATGTATAATTTGTCCCAAAACATCTTCAGTGTTGCACATATTCATCCCCTGGGAGATTTCCCAGGGTCTAGATCTGTAACATACTTGAAAATTGCATTTCTGTTTTAGGTGGATTGAAAGGAGTGGCCATTTTTTTTCTCTGTAGGTTCAGTGTGCTGTAAATAACCAGTTATTTTATAAACTGCACATACCAATAACCATAGAATATCTTCCTTTAGAGCCAGGGACGAATTAGCACCATAAAACCGTTTTATATGCATTTTACAAGTACGCAATTTCTGTTTATGACATAACAAAAATGGCATCTACTTACAATCATGAGAGGCCACTCTGTGATAGAAATGAAGCCATGGTTGCCTTTCATCACCACGTTCACTGGAAAAACCAAACCCAGACAATAAATAAATGAAGTGGAACAGTGTTTCCCAACAAAAATGTTTGTGGGTTTGGACAAATTCATTAATCCGATGCTTCAGAGTCAACTACAAAAAGGTTTTGCATTTAAAAAGCCAGGTTCCTATTATGGAAATCACTTCAGCATGTGAATGCATCACTGTGGCAAACACTTAGACGTCATTCAGATGTGGTTTAAACATCCATCCTGAGAGATCCAATCACAAGGGAACGCAACCAAATATGTACTGAATTGAGCCAGAGCTCCTATCACTGGGGTGGTCTGGACCACATTCATTTCACTGTATGAACACAAATGCATCCTGGACCTCATCGGCTAACGTCACTACAATTTCACAATGAATCAAATGTAACTGAATGCAAAATAATCTGTCTATGGGAAAGAACAATCACAAAGAAAAACTCTTTACATTGCTGTCCACTGATACGGCCTGTGCTTCTAACTGCATTTCTCTAGCAGCTAAAATAAAATGCTCAGTTATTACTTCTCTAGTTAAATCTCACCAGTTAAATTCCAGTTAGCGTCCTGTTTACTGGGCACAATCTTAACAACCAGCAGGTACGGCCCATCCTTCCACGTGGTGGCTATGACATGGTCTTTGAGGTTCACACTGCCGTTCTTTGTGGCACTGTTGCTCTCATACTCCTGAGTAATTAATTTTGATTCATTTTCATCCTGCAG
Source organism: Pseudorhombus dupliciocellatus (assembly GCA_016785235.1). Classification (NCBI taxonomy): domain Eukaryota; kingdom Metazoa; phylum Chordata; class Actinopteri; order Pleuronectiformes; family Paralichthyidae; genus Pseudorhombus; species Pseudorhombus dupliciocellatus. Next base: position 202,479 of record JAFBJW010001319.1, on the reverse strand, counting down.
TGTTACAAACAAAAATAAGGTCATGTAAATCCAATTTAGCAAAATGGTTCAATCCAGCGTGCATGGAAACTATTAAGGGAAAACACAACGAATAAAAGATTTTTTCAGTTATTTTCTCACTGGCACTTTGCTCTTGACAGGCGGAACAACTGGACGTGGGTCTGCCTTGGCTTTCTGCAAAACATAGAATATGATTATAAGTAATAAATGTATGTGCCTACACTGATGAGGGTGAATAGACAAACTTACTTTGAGCATCGGGAAAGAGTGCAGTGCACTGTTACATGTCACAGGTTTGTGCTTGTGTTCGATAAACTCTCCTTGTCCGAGGGGATTTGGATCCAGGCTCTCTCCACGACTCAGAGGCGTTTTCTCATACATCTCCTGCGGACAGTGGAGGTTATAGTGCAATAGTTATCAAAAATGAATCCTAGGCAAATACACTGTCTGGTAATTAATGTGTCATTAAATTCCGGGACTTACTTCAATGTTGCTGAATTCATTGTGACAGGGGTAGTATTTTAAATACCAGTGAATGGTGAAGGTCACTTCCTCAGGACAGCCAAAGAACGGAACTAAAGAAAACGGTGGAGGACATCAGTGATGACAAACACAGGGGTCTTATGTGGTGGGTTACGTGCTCACTTTCTTTGTCTTACCTTTCAATTCAATATCAGTGTCTTTAAACATGGATTTTCTTAACAGCAGAGGTCTTGAAGTCTGGAGAAAAGTAAACAAGGTTTGTCAGAGGATTTAGTTTCTTATCAAACAGGATGTGGTTAGATTATTGAACATTTGAATGGGATGGAGGATCAGTGGTTAGTCAGACTGGGACCTCTCTGTGGGGATCAGACGAAGTGGAAACCTTAGGCTGTCCTTGGGTGTACGTGTGTCTGTGCGTAGACTGTCCAGGTTACACAGCGCCTCTCTAGCCATATGATACTACAGGACGTGGACGACAGCAGAGGAGAAACTGAGACCTCTCACTGCTTAAATTATTGATGGAGGTTTTCCTACCTTTCCTCGGAACACACTCTGTGACCTGACTCCTAATACTGATAAACAAGAACAAGTCAGGAGTCGATGATTCCACTGGAGATCAGGCTCTGTATTATGTCAAACCCATGTCCTGAGATCCTGGGATGTTAATAACGACATAACACATTAAGAACAACAGAGCCATTTCAAACAAGGATGTGGACTCAAGTAGGAGTTGGAGAAAGGATCGGACATTTGCATTGGCGGTGATCTGGCTAACTCAGATAGACAGTATACAAACCTTTGGACTGTCTCTAGAGCTAGTTAGCTGGTAGTCACAGCTTCTCTTCTCTGGGCTAATTAGCTCAATTGCCCCCCACCCCCTGTTTCTCGATGTCAATCTATGGAGCACATGAGGCTGGGTGCTTATAACGGTGGTATTAACACGGGACAGGTTCCAGGTCTGCTCCCACTCCCACAGCTGACACGGAGCTAACACAACAAGGCTAATGTTGGCTAAGGTTAGCTGCCCGGTGCTGTGGTTCTCCAGCAGGTTAGCTGACACTCACATTTACAAGGGTGGTCGTCCACACTCCGGTCTCTGGAGCTGCGGCAGCCGCGTGTATGGAGCTGAGTAACACCGGGAGCAGGACTCTCCACGGGTGGAAAAGTCCTCCGGTCGCACTGCTCCACGTCCCCATCCTGACCGCGGCAGCCATGTTCGCTGGGGGAGAGTAGTGTAAGCGGCAGGGGGCGCTGTCAGCCCAACACCAGTGATCAGTGATGATGCAGGTACAGTGTCAGACTTTATGATAAAATACTGTCTCACGTTTGTCTGTGTGCTGACTCATACAGTCACCGTCAGTAACGTGTGGCTGTACCATGCAGGCACGAAGGTCAAGTGAAGGTCATTCTGTAGTATTACTTTCCTTTTCTCCTCCATTGTTCCTCCTCTGCCATGTTTGTAAAGCACTTAGACTCAGATCCTGTTGTTCTAAGGAGTCAGTATAAATACTTCTGACTTCAGTTTAACCTTGAACCTGCCACCTCCTCATGTTTCCGAGCACATAGATTGATTACTACGAATTTCGATCACTGAAATCTAATCAGTTCATCCAAAGTCGGACTGTTTTGTAAACATGTTTGTAAACATGTTGTAAGGTTCTCTTTTGAATTTTTAAATGGGTCTTGCTAATGCCAAAATTAGCTTCAAAGTATACTTTTATATATGTGTACTTACATTATTATTCAGTCAGATGTAGTAAAGTTGTTGTTGGTTTGACTGGCGGCTGGCATCCTGTTTATAGTTGCACTGGTGCCACCTACTTCATTTTATTTTGTTCTTCTTCTTCTTTTGGTCCGCCAACTACAACAACATGGTTTGTAGTAAAGTATTTCCTGCTTATAAAATTATCATCATATAAACCCTAAACCACAGTTTAATCACAAAATTAGTCTTTTATGCTTTTATAGTATAACATCAATTTATAAAGACTCTGTACATTTCTATATTTACATAGCAACACACAATTCTGCACAGTAAACAATTTCACAGTACAGTGCATCTTAAGCTTATCTGACCACATACTCAACACTGGCGTACAGGCCGTCCACTTAAAGCATGAAGCTGCTTAAATAACAACACTACAGAAAGTCCACACCAGGAGACGTTGAGGTTCTCCCGGGCTAATGAGGCAACATTTTTTTTAGTGCTGAGGCAGCAAAGTGACAGTTTAAATACAAATTTAATCTGCTGGGCATGGAATGTTACAGCAGGAAGGACGTGTCACTCGAGGTGTGGTCAATCCCAGCGTCTGTGTTTGTTCGGCTTAATGCATCACTCGACAGAAGAGGAGTGTCCACTGTGGCAGATCGCAAGGAAGGATCAGTGGAGATCACCACCACGTAGCGATCATCGCTATTGTCTTCCTTGTCCTCCACGCTGCCATGAACGTCCACGGTGATGACTGAGTTTTCTGCTGCCCGATGGCTACAGGAGGGGGAGGAGCTGAACACAGGATGCTCTGCAGGATGTGTGTCCCCATCAAGGTCCTCTTCAGGAAAGCTGGTGTTAATATAGATGATATCGCCTCTGCTGGAAGACTCCGGGAGCTTGTCCGTGAGCTTTTCCAACATTTCCCGCAGTTGGGGGAAGAAAGGTCTGTCCAGCGGATCGGCCCTCCAGCAGCTGTACATGATCTCATACCTAGACACAGGAAAAACAAGGAAATTACTAATTTAATACATCCTGATGCTTAAAAAAAACAACCCTTGAATCCAGCAAACCCATGCGCAGGCATTCACTTCATTTAGAGGTAGATTTATATATACTTTCCCTACAGATGGCAGTAGGGAGCAATTTTTTTTAGAGGAATATGGTTTGCTACAGTAAGCTTCCTAAGATTGCCATAAAGTTTACAGCAACACAAAATGAGATTAAGAAATGAAATCATGCAATTTAGCCATACTGCCTTTCACATTTGGGCCAATAAGGTTCCACTCTACCTATATATTCTATTTTAACCAATACTATTTCAACTTGTAATGATGAAATTTAGAATGAATAAACACTCACAGTTCATCCAGACAGTCTGTTGGTTGTTTCAGTCTGTGTCCTTCAACAAGATAATCGTATATCTCATGGTTCGGGATGCCAGGGTAGGGAGTCATGCCTCGTGTAGCGATCTCCCACATGGTGATTCCAAAAGCCCACTGCAACACATAGAATATGAACTGTAGTGGATATCTCCTCATGCTGAAAACTTTCAAAATGTGTCAGCATAAATAACAGACAGTTGTGAGTCTAAACATATCAAGTACATGAATTTGAGTAAAAGCTGGTTGTTAATGAATGCTGTGCAATGTTAAGAGTCCTAGAGTCCTCTGGGAAAGAACTCAAAAGCTTGAGTGGTATCACTCAAGAATAAATGATGACGCGTGAACATCTGTCAAAACAAAATCTTCACCACACCCTTCAAAGGAAGGCTGAGTAAATTCAGATGACAGCTCTGAGTGCATTTCAAGACTCAAAACTGCTCTGAACTTTCCTACAGCACAACAGGGTGTAATGATTGAGAGACAGTGGAGTGGAGACGAGGGATCAGTTCTTATTTTACCGACTCTAAACTGTTTTATAAAGATTCTTGTTACTTTATACCATGACTTCAGAGTGACAGCACAGAGCAGACGGAGAGCAGATGGAGGAGCTTACCACATCACTCTTTACAGTAAAGACTCTGTCTGCCAGACTCTCCACTGCAATCCATTTCACAGGCATCTTGGCTATCCTGCCTTGCCTGTAATAATCTCCACTGTAGATCTTCTTCGACAAACCAAAGTCTGCTACACACACTGTCATGTCATCTCGCAGCCTGTGAGGCAAACAAGGACGAAAATCAAATCAGGTAAATTGGTTCACTTTTACTCTAAAAGGGGCCAATTTGTAACCTACATGCAGTTACGAGCTGCCAGGTCCCGATGTAGAAAGTTGCGTCCGCTGAGATACTCCATACCCAAAGCAATGTCCACCATGAACTTCAGGAGCGTCTGGGTGGGCAAGAACTGTGCGGAAAAAGAAACACATATAAGTTAACATTATTTTGCTTTATGATAAGACGTTGCATTGTGTGTATTATTTCATTGTTTGGCCGAATTCTTGCCATTGGGCTCTCTCCCAGGCGCGAGCGCAGCAGGAAGCTGTGCAGATCTCCATATTCCATGAATGGCAGAATGACCATGGGTTTGGGAAAATGTCCTGCAGCAACTTCCAAGCACACACCTAAAGAGGAGAAGTGAGTCAACACAGATAATGTAGAGCAAACAGAGCAGAGCAGAGAACGGAGCAGGGTAGTGGGGTTTTGCACTCCTACCGAGCAGGCTGATGACATTGGGGTGGTTGAAATCCTTCATGCAGGCCGCCTCATTCAGGAACTCTTCGATCTCCCTGTGAGAGAAGCTGTCCACTGTTTGAAGAAAGACGAGGAAGGTTAATATTTATATATATAAGTCCACACGTCTGATAGTTTAGAGATGTTCAGATGGTATCAGCTCACGTTTCATTGTCTTCACAGCCACTTTTTGCGATGATCCATCTGGTTGCCTTAAATGTCCCTCCACCACTGAGCCAAATTCACCTGATAAATTAAACACAGGTTAATACTCTGCACGGCAGGAGTTATATGCTGTTAAATCGCAATTGCACAGGGAGGAATCACCTTCTCCAAGAACCTTCCCTATCGAGAGCAGGGTCCTCATGATCATCACGTCCTGAAGTTTGGCCTGGAGTTCATCGCTTACGCCGAGGTTCGCAACTACAGGAAAGTTATATTAAAAAAATCTGCTTTAATCAGTGCAACTTAAAAGTCGACATACATGTGATGAGACAATTTCAGGAAAATGTCTGGACTGTAGTTCAGGTCTGAAAGAAACTTCACATGCAAGAACATACGTGTGACTTCTATGACTGATCGGTTGTAGGATCTCTGGGGTTTGTACTGGACGACAGGCTGTGGCTTCTCTTCACCTCCAAACACCTGCCTGCAGGGGGGAGACAGGTCAAGTGATAAAACAAGGAATGTGGAAAAGTGAGTGAATCCTTTCACCTCAGGCGTTAATAGTTCTGTAATCACTCACACACATTGACATTTAACCTAAGAGTGGGTCAGACTGAGGCAGCCCTCTTTCCTGAATGGGCTCAGATGCGGTTCCTGTGTGTGCCTCAGCCTGTGACACATTCCCATCCGTATCCTGAGAGGCAACACTGAGTCACACACTTCATAACAATGAATTCCTGAGATTTAACAGGTGGTTGTAATATGCTGCTCCAGCTGCACAGTTACTACTGGTGACGATTTAGAGGAAGCAAAAGCAGTTTATTAACAGACTCCTAAACCCCACTGTTGCTGAAGGATTACTTAACATGCTAATACCCCGATTTTCTATTTTTTTGAAACAGAAAAAAACAGGTTAATTCAATCGACACTGTGTTTGAGCAGAAGTCAGCATACCTGATCCAAGAGTCAGACGTCCTGTTGTGTACACAGATAACCCCCCAGAGGATGATGAGCAGGAGACAGACGCCACACACCACTCCCAGCACGACGTACACAGAGTCTGGGACCCCAGTGTCAGGGCTGGACGATGGGTGCACGAATGATTCTGAGATGGGAAGAAGAGCATGATGAGTTCAGAACAGCAACTGGTGGTTGTATGATTCAGCAAACTAGTCCACTTTCAGTCTACAGCTTCTAGATTCACATGAGCTCTCCTTGACATTTCACTGCTAACATCTAATCTTTGAGAAGATGAGAGACACTTGTTGAAGAGTGAGAGACATTTTTATAAAGTCACTGTCACCTTGACCTTTGACCCCCGAAACTAATAAATTCATCCCTAAATCCAAAGGAATGTTTGTGAGATGTGATGGGACAAATTACAAACCACCCCATCCACCTCACACTGCCATTCCTATAGCCATGGTGATGGTGAGGCTAAGACCTCAGTATACAGCCTGTTTCTGTGAGCAAAGCAGTATTCAAGTGTAGTGCAATACATCAGCGGAAAAGCATTTATGAAGTTAACGTTTCCCAGATGAGGAGATCAGTCAGTGGAGCTGCTTACTGTCTTCTGGCACAAACACCCAGACTCGTGGGCTGACCATGCCGCTCCCTGCCTGCGTGCACGCTGCTACCTCTGCACTGTAGGTTGTGTTGAATTCCTGCACAGGTACAAAGGCCGTGGTGCTGTAACTGTGGATCTGAAACACAGCAGTAGACATTATTTCAATCCATCCGAAACTGTGTAGCTAATAAACACTTAGCATCATTCTGTGGGCAAACAATTAAACCTAATGTCTGCTTCCTATTTCACACTTTCCACTCACTTCCACTAAGAACTGAATGTTGTGACTTACTGTCCAAAACATTCAAAAAATCCCTGTGAACTGGGAATGTTCTGGGAATGTTCATATATAATGAAACTCAAAAAGGGAAGAGGCAGCTCTCTGTAAGTTCATGTGCTGCAGTGAGAGGGAGCATGTGACAGACTCAGTCCCGTATTTCACAACAGTGCATGGTAGCATCTGGGGCTCTTCTCCTTCACTGATGTGCTGACACATCTGATGGAGAAAGCTGAACCCATGATTAACCGTCTGTCATGTCTGCAGTCAAGAGCAAAGGGCAAGATGAGGTTGTGCGCTCTTTCAGCGAACACAGGAAAAAAAAAATAATTTAGCATTAACAGTAATAATTTATGTTTGTCTTATTCTAACTTTTGTCTTTGAGGATTGAGGATACATTCAAGGACAAGTTGCCAAGTTGTGCACATTTCCAGTCATTGCTGATGTTACAAAGCCTTTGTAACATTATGACATCACCATCTGACTGGAAGGCACATAATTCAGTCTATGTTACACATCCCGTTGTGTTCATATTCTATTCACTCTGTGATGACTCAGAGTGCCCATGTGCCGATCAGCATGGGTTGCCAGTTTTCACACCATCAACTTCCACTACAGACAGGAAGGACGGGAAATGCTCCATTGTATTGGAGAGTGCTAATGTAGTCACAAAGGTACGACTACGCACAAGCGGCATCATGGAATAATGCCACACACATTTTCTACGAACAAAAGGTTTTGCAAGTATATTTAACTCTGTTGTTTCTTGGAAAGCGTAAGTAAAAGAAGACAGCTTCTTGTTAATTACTTTCTCTCGTTGCTTCTTGGGGAAATGTTGTTGACAGACAAGAAGGAAGTTGACCTCTACTTCAGTGGGCAGCACATAGAGACAGCCGTGTATTCCCGGACTCATTCTTTTCATATTTGTCATACATTAATAATTGTTATGAAGAAAAATATGCTCTGACAAAACCAAAAGAAAACTCAACAAGACGATGAGGGAAATTATGCTCACATCTTATCAGGAATCTAGATTGCTGTTAATGCAAACTGAATATTTACTTTATCTTACTACTACTGTTATGTTTACATGTAGCTAATGTGACACTTCTACATGTGTATTTTGTACATAATATCCAGTTATTTGAGCCTGTTCCATAATTGTGTTGCTGACTCACCTTTTTCTCTTGCATGCCGTGCCTGAGAATGATATCATAACCGCGCAGGATGCCATTTATCTTATCATCTGGCGGCGGCTTCCACCTGATCACCAGCCACGACTCGTTCAGATACATGGTGACATTGCGGGGGTAAACTGACGGCACTGAGAACGTGACAAAGAGGCAAACGGGGATTTACCAAGATGTTGTAGGACTTCCAAACAATGACACAAAAATGGAAAAAAAATAAACAAAAATTGTGCTTCCGTTGGAATGTAGTTATTTCCTGGCAGAGTGAATCAGATCTTTCAACAGAAATGTCCCCTGTGATGACTAAAGGAAGGAAATTCGAAAGCTGTTCCACCCAGTAGGAACTTTGTGTTTTCTCACTGTGACCCCCTCAGGAAAATAACAAAGAGATTCAGTGGATATGACTTTCTTCTGAAGGGGCCTTGCCAACAGGCGGGGACCAATCTGAATTACCTCCCTGTGGATCTCAATAGTCAAAATGCTAATTTATCCCATGGTTTCCAAACACACCTCCCTCTGTGGTGTTGCTCTGGATCCACGCGCTGACAGGAGACACGCCGACCTCATTGCTGCAGGACACACTAATGTTGTACGACGTCAAAGCCTGGAGCCCAGGGATTTCAGACTGGAATGGCGGCACTGTGACGTTGACGAACCTCGTGGTCATCACCTCCCCCTTCCGCCGACTCACCTCTTTAACCTTAGACAAAGGCAAAGAACAATCAAGGATCAGTCAGAGGACTTTTTTTGTTAAAGGCAGCGCTGCTTGTGCAGATGTGCGACTCACCCTGATGTGGCATTTGGTAAGCGGAGAGAAACCATCATGACCTGGGCTCCAGCTCAACAGCAGCTTATTGGACTGCATTTCCAACACAGTGACATTATACACAGGACTGGGCAGCACTGCAAAACAGCATGAAAAGCCTTATTTATATACAAGTAGAGAGGTCAGCCTTGGATGTGTCACAGCTCCATGAGGAGAAGGTTTTACCTTTAATGTTGATATTTGCTTCTCTGGAGGTGGTGACACCCTTCGTGTTGTAAGCCTCACAGCTAAACTGAGTGTATTTGTCCACACCTGCAGTGGACACAGCGAAGAGGACAGCTCTTCAGTGTTGTATGAATTCACAACAATGTGAACAATGTGTCGAGGTCCTGATAGCACTCAATGTTTTGGCAAATCGACCTTCACGTCAGGTGTTCTTTTACTTTTCACACTGGTGGCAACAGTCGTGAAGACACAATCTGCTGCAGCTCTGCATTTGGGGCAAAATAACTCGCTCGTTTCAAAAAGTGCTACGTCAGCCGCAACAGGGAAGCGGGACATGGGGTGACTCACTCCTTTATTATACCTCAACAGCTCACACAGCACGGCCTCATACAGTGAGCTCAAACTGAACCTCTGTGATGTGTGATGTACCGTCATAACAATCCTTTTGCGCCGTCTCTTTCCGTCCGACACACAATTCCCGTCTTTCAGCGGGCACAGATCTGCCCCGTTGGACTGCAACAGCTGCTGAATAATGTCCCTTTTGTGCTCTGTTTTCTAGTGTCTCTGCCTCGGAAGAACCTCTCCACAAAGCTTAACACAGAGAGATAGGACGGGAAACGACTTGGGATGTTTTCCGTTCTGCAGAATATGACAGACTGACTCCACTAATGTTATTCCTCTGTTCAGGTGTGCTTTTCAATGGTCAGATTGAATCAAATATCTAAATCTTCCAAACTGAGCCCAAGCACACAGTACCTCATTTCAAATTACATGGCAAACAGATGGCTGGGTCTCACTGAAATGAAGCCGGCCTTTTTTAAATAATTTGAACCAACCTCAAAGGCACGTGAGGAAAAGCTGGCAGCAGAACTCCTGCAATATATCACTGGAGTTTAGACAACTCTCCTCCCCCCCGGTCCTGTTGTGACACTGCTGCATATAGCTTGTTGTTTCCTTCTTGTGGCTGTGGTCATGTTAAAATGGTGCCACACATTATGGATTCCTGCGGTGATGAGTTTTCATCACAGTATCAGTATGAGATCAGTATTTCCTCTCTCATAGAGCTTCATCAGTTTTAGAAATCCTCCTGGTGTTAGCGCAATCTCCTTTAAGACACACATTCTTCTGAAGTTATATATATATCTTATTTTGAAAAGAGAACCTAACAAAGTTAGGGTTCAGCACTTTGAGTTACGACAAACAGCAAAAAAATGAAATGAAATAAAATAAAACAAAACTAGGTGGTTTGGCCTCTCATATGGAAACACCAGAGACGATGGAGGGGTTCAGTAAATGCAGAGTAGCAAATGAGCTGGAACATCCAAATGTAGAACGTGGACCTGTAATTATCAGGTCTGGCTCCCGCTCACTCAGCTGCAAGACATGTCTGTGTTAGTTTGCCATATTATATTTTTGGCCAGTAAATATAGCCATGGTTTACACCATCAGGTTACAACTCGGCCTACAGCTTCTTACTTGCAGACAAACACTTTCTTAAGAAATAAACTCATCTTAATGAACACATAATATCCTGATTTGAAGCTGTATGCATGATAAATGCATGAATCCTCAAATTAAGCCAACAGTCCTTTAATGTGTCTGTCCACCAAAAAAAACAAATAACATTGTGGTTTCCAGCCTTAATAGAAACAAAGGCCCCTCGGCTTAAAGTATGCATGACAGGAGTTTGTAGCCGAGTGGGTTTACACAGATTTATTGTGCCAATGTTTGGTCGAGCTCTGGTAGGCTGCAGGCTGCCCGCCTCTGGCTGTCCAAGCCCCTCCCTGTTGGCCAGTGGGCCGTTCAATGAATGGGGTCTTTGTCTGTGGGGTCAACCCCCGAACGAGCTCACTGTGCAGCCCTCCGTCCTCACGCCAGGCACAGGTCCTTGCACATGCAGGACCAAAGCACAGCTCTGAACCTTTAACCCTCTTGGTTTGGGACTATGTCACCACTCACTGACTACAGCAGAAGTGCTTGTAGCCTGAGGCGGGCTGAAGATGAAGGCTTAGAGCGCAGAGAGCAGAGGGTTATGCTTCTAATAACAAACGTTTGCTTTGGGGAAGAGGCCATGAAGGGGGAGTTCATTTAAAAAAAAAAAATTTGGGAACTTTGCTTCTACGTCTTCAAAGGTTAACGCTATATCATTTCAAGATGATGCCATGCAGAAGATGATAAAAAAATATATCTGAACTGATCTTTGGAGTCAACCAGCATCCTCCTTCTCTACTTATCACATAAAATAATCACTGTGCATTAACAGGCTGTTAACCAGTCAGCGGTGAAGCATGAGGCCTCACTGACATTGACAATGGTGAAAAATACCACTGCAGTAACCAGTGTACAGATGCTGAGGCAGCAGAGGCGAGGCAGAATAGAAACCACAGACAGAGCTGAGTAAGACTACCTCTGTGCTTTGTCACCACTATCAAAGAGGAAAAAGACCCTTAATCTCTGCTGATGAAAGCTTCTTCTTTCAGAGAGAAGAGTTAATTGGTTAATGAGCTGCCGCATTGACTCATTTCCACTACAACTCTTTATACAACACTGCTCTTCTAATCACAGATGGATCAGACTGTAAAGAGCTGTTCATTGTGATTTTACTTTATTTTTTTTTTTTTATCGGTTGGAAACTTTCCTACGCTTTGAAAGAGATGAGGAAGAAGTGGACTGTGTGGTTGTTGGTCTCTCACCTGACACAGAGTAGCTGCTGGGAGAGTTATGGAAGTCACTATCAGGTAATCCATCGCGGAGCCAGCGGATCTGAACAGGGTCCGGGGGTCCCACTGCCTCACACGACAGAGTGAAAGGCGTGTCTCTTGTAATGTTCCTGTCCTCGGGCTGATGGAGAAAGGTCGGCAGACCTGCAGACACACGCCAGTGTCATTAAAGCATCAGGAGAAGAAGAAGCTCCTAATGATGTCGTCTCCTCATGTTAAAACTCACCATTCACCTCCACGGTGATTGGCTGAGACTCCACCAGCGTGTTGCCGATGCTCAGCCTGCAGCGATACTCCCCAGCATCTGCTCGCTGCACAGAGTTGATGCTGTAATTCAGAACACAAGGACACATCATTGTGTTAATGCAGCCTTCAATGTGCTTCCATTAGATGTAACCCCCATGCTTCACGCACCTGACAGTGGAGAGGAGAGTGCTGACCCCATCTGTGACCGTCTGGAGCTCGTTGATCACCACCTGAGCATTGGCTGCCAGGTCTTGGCCATTCCTCAACCAGATGATGGTGGGCTCCACCCGGGTGTCCGGGATGTCGATGGAGCAATTGAACTTGGAGGTGTGGCCCTCTGACAGCTGGATGGAGCGGATGGTGGGTTTGAAGTGCAGCTGCCGGAGCTGGTCGGGGCTCAGATAATACCTCGAAACTCTGCCTGCTATCACAACAGGCCCTGAGCTCCTGATTGGACGCTGAACATGGCTCCTTGAATGCTGGGCTGTTTGAAGAGGAGGAAGTTTGTTTTATAGAAATGAACAATGTCCCAACACAAGAATAAATCAGAAAACACGTTTCTTTCAGAGTAAAAGAAATAAAAATAGGACAAAAAGTGAAAACATGGAACATTTGAAAACATTTGAAAACATGGAACTAGTTGGTTTCTTGTAAACTCATTAAAAAACAACCTAAATAATTAACTTGCTCATAATATGTGGAAGAGAGATTCTGCCACAGCATAAAAACATTCCATCCACACTATGATTGTGAAATGTTCAGCATCTGTCACCACTGCTGTCTGCAAGCGAATAAATCACATTTTATGACACTGTCATTACAAAGAAATTACCGTAACATACCTGTCAGGGCTTTAATTATTTATTCACATGTTTATGTTTCAGACTTTCTGTCAATGATCTACATAGAAATCCAGTGTTCCTTTCACTCCAACTAAAACTCGCGATAACACTTGAAATATCACACAAAACATTCAACATTTACGTTCAACCCCACCGAAAAAAACAAACAACTGACCGCAGGCAGGAGTCCACGCGAGAATGGCCACTATGGTCGACGTAGAGAGGAAAAGTCCAAAGTAGCCGGGAGTTGACTTGTGTGCCATGACCCGAGCTGAGCTCATCTCTGCGCTGCGCTCCTGCGCGCAACCGTCTCCAAAGGTCCACCACGTCTTTTTATTCCCCAGAGGATGATCCGTGCTTCAGCCTGAACTCTGGCCCACACTGGAGACGCTTCTGTGCGAGGAGTTGTTGACCCGGGATCACATTCACCAGGAGAGGAGGGAGGGATATAAGTTAAAAGCCAACCTTTCCACGACGCGTCAAAGGAGGATCCCGTGGAGGAGGAGGGACTAAAAGCGAGGAATGCAGCGAAAGACGAAAGAAATCCACAAAAACACGGCAGTAAAATAACAGCTGCACACATTCAAGACAACTCACACCGCTTCACTGGACTCCATGTGTTTTATTCACTTTTCTAAATCATGGCTTGTTCTTTTTGTTCAATGTTGGAAACTGATGAATCTCTACCAACTTGCATTACGCACAAGCATGAAGCCCACTGACACAGAACAACACTCATCAGAACCAATCTGCAGTGGAGTAAATTAGTGCAACTCCTCCCCCGCGTGGTCGAGTTTGGGGCTTCTCCAAATGTACCATGGTTGTTATTAAACACATTTAAACAAATCTGGGGGAAAAGGTTTTATTCATAATTTGCTCTGAAGAGTCATGGAGTCATCCCATTAACGATTAACGTAACCAATTTCAGGACTCACCGAGATGATGATTAATGAACAGAGCCTTCACACATCATCAGATGTACCTGTTCCCCCTCTCCCATAGCAAAGATATCAGAATTGCAAGGTTATATCTACATGTATTATCAAAATAAAAACATCCAACAGTTTCAACAAAATAAATGACATACAAAAACATTTCTACATAATCCACCATGAATTGTTTATAACTCAATAACTCATAGATCAGCAAAAAGAGATTTGGTCAAAAGGAAACATTAGACACTGTTTCCAAGTACATGTCAATACAATACAAATACAAATTTGAATAGCATCTACAGTGTCCGAAACAGATATTTTCCGGAGCCTCCTATTTAAATTGTTAGCTAGGAGACTAATGCAATGAGCAATAGCGAGACGGTGAGATGCAAAGAAATATACTTAAATCCTGAAATGGCCTGAAATCTTGCAAGAGGACAAGTGAAAGAGAAACCTGTCAACCCTACTGTACCGACATTCATGTTATATCATCTTTGCTCCACTAGGTAGCGACAAAGCGCCAGACAAGCAGAGAGCGTAAAGGTCACGTTTGGAGATTTGAAGCAGAGGTGCCTCTAGGATTTTTCTAAATCAGGGACAATGAAGGGGCCATGATTACATACACAACAATCTATCTGTGCCTAGATCAAGCATATTTTGCACCATACATACACTCACACATTACATTCAGCATTGATAAATACTACTACTAAACCTGCTACTACCACTACTACCACCACTACGAGCATTTCAGGGGAAAATCAGATGTATAAAAGAAGGTATATTGAATTCGTTTACAATACCAGTAAAACAGCTTTTTCCCTTATTAACCAAAAATACATGTGTGAAACATTTTAAGTGTGTCTGAGTAATACATAGAGATAAACAAAACTCGATGTTTATCCAAATTAAGTAAGTTGACTATCACAAAAAACTACGTTTGTAATTTCAATAATTCCGACTGTACAGGAAGGCAGCACCAGAGTGACGTCTCCCTCCTGCGCTGATCTGCGGTCAGTGTGTGACGTCGCTCCGCGGAGTAATCTCAACATGTGGGCGCGTACAAACCGACCCTGGGTCAGAAAAGCGTTGTACAGGAAGTCAGAGTTCGCTGCTGGTAGCTGCTGCGGTCTGAAGTTGTAGATGAGCGGACGGCCAGCGAGCAAAGTCACAGAAAGTCTGCCCGAGCCCGGTGTTTCCTGAACTGTTTCCCTCCTGCCATGGATAAGCTTCGTCGTGTGCTGAGCGGCCGGGAGGATAACGAGGAGCTGGGTCTCACCGCCCAGGTAGCGCTTGGACGACAGCCACCAATGCTAATGCTAACGTCGTGCCAATGGCGAAAACTTCTTACAACTCACTCATTATTTGCGTCTTTAACCGAGTTTAAACCCTCAGTTTCTCTGTTGGACATGTCTGTCATCGATGTTATTGTTGTTTTACTTCCATTAATTGACACTTTACCTGTCGCATTGCTAGTTACCCGAAGCTGATAGCTAAATGTTCGCTTCAAGCTAGCTGTCATATTCTTCCTTCTACATGATTTAATGACATGTTGTTGCTTGTTTATTTCTTTTACACGCGTTCACGGTGAGAAGGAAACGAGGTAAGACTTGTTGTGTTGTTATGTGAGGTGGTGCTCCTTGTCTTTTGGAGTCAGAGCAGTGCTGTCCTGTGTCCTGAGGTCACTCTGTAGCTTGGTGTTATCAGCCTGGCTGCAGCCAACATGGTGTAAATCATCAGTCGGAAGCTCGCTGGTATTTGTGCAGATCTTGTGACATCCTTTCATTGTTCTCTCTCCAGGTCCTTGATGCCTCCACTCTCAGCTACAGCACCAGGGTGAAATGGTTTGTCATATGCTTTGCTGTGGGCATCCTGTGCTCCATACTCGTGAGTGTCTCTTCCTGTAAAACTTTATACAGTAATGTTCTATTCCTCTACTCTTCCAGTTAATACTTCTGATACTGTAAGGAACGCAATACCAGTGCAAAAGTATTTATTTATACTACTACCCTGTATTTAAGTATTTATTGCTATCATTAGCTGTGTTCAAAGATGAACTCTGATAATCTCCTGAAACTCTCTACATGGGTTTGTATGTGAGAATGTCTTAATGAGAGGCTCTGGAATTACTCCAGAGTTTCTCCTTCCAGCCCCCTCCGGAAATTGTCTGAATTAGTCTTGTTGTGAGAACACATTAAGAGAATTCACAGGCCGCGAGTGGGTTTGTTTAATATCTTTCTGTCATGCAATAGATGGAGGTGTTTGTGTTGTTGTGAATGTGTCAACCAGTGAATCCCCTGTTGTATTCTTCATATGTGAAAGGCAAAGTTGAGAGTTTATTAAATCAAATTTCCCATAGTTGTATGGCCTGGTTCAGGTTATTTTTGAAAAACCAATGCATACAGAGAATGATGCCATGCACCTTATCTTACTATTAAGTTTGTCTGTCATAATTGAAAAACATTATAAATATATGTTCTAGTAATAACTACTGCTTCTAAAAGTTCTAAATATGTAGCCACTGCCTTTGAGACAGATTCCTGTTTTCTAGCGTGAATTGCAGATCAAAGTGATTGACACATCACTTGTGCAACATTGACACATAAAGGCTGCTGCATGTCACTGAAAGGTTCACTTTGTAGTCTTACAGTTGAGATGACAGGAAGTTGTTGGCTGATAACATCGAAGCTGCTACGTGATTCATGCTGACAAAGCCTCAACACAAGTCCTGTGTGGGGGTCTGCTGGAGATCTCTGTGCATCTGTCAAGTTATGATCTAAAAGATTCACTACGTCTCCTCCCTTGACGGAATCTTAAGCGCTACTCAGTCTGTCAACACCGCCTCCCCTGAGAGTTCTTCATCCAGTCGACATGTTTGTGGATTTTAATCAAATCAAGCCATTGATTTTTTTTTAACACAGCCCTGTGGTATTTTAGCATAAGGCTGAGCCCATAATATCTAGTTTTGTTTCAGTAAGACTCTATGAGAGCTAAAGAAAACAAATAGATATGTCACTCCTATTTTAATTTAGACTAATTTAAGTTCATTTAAGGTTTGATCTGCCTGTTACCTCTCAGTGAATGTGCAGTGACATTTGTATGTGTCGCTGACAGATTATTTTGTTGTAACAGGGCTCAGCATTGTTGTTCCTTCCAAATGGAATCAAGCTTTTCGCTGTCTTCTACACAATAGGGAATATCGCAGCCCTTTCCAGGTAAGTCCATCTGATGTTAGGCTGGTCTGAGTTCTAACTTGATGCCATTTATTACTCACCAGTGTGAGGCACAGTCAGAAACAGAAGTAATACACATTAATACGCAACGCCACACCTTATTACAGTCATCCTTGGCATGGCTGCACATTTCTCCAAGTTCGTGAAGAAGAAATGTTTTAATTGTAAAACTGAGTTGACTGTTTAGTAAATACTCGTTCACTGCCCTTAGACAAAAGGTGGTGTGAGTGCAACTGTTAATCCCTACATGAATCACAGAGACTACTTAGACATGTTCATCTCTGAACAGGGATTGCACTATTTTAATGTAAACAGGGTGGCACTCCAATCACATATGGAGATTATTGCATTTTGTTATCCTGATTATGATTATGAGATTAATTCTGTTAAATAATTTCGCCTGCAGTCTCTATGAGAAGATCAGTGTTTGCTCACTAATATAAGTAATTGGTATATGAGCGTAATAATATCAGGTGGTGTCTAATTATTTTTTTACTTTGCATAAAAGCAGAATAATGAGAATAATAAAGTGTTGATTCTGAAAGTGAGTTTCCTTTTTGTAGAGCAGCATTTATCTGTGCTACACTGACATTGAGACACTTTGTATTCCCCATAGCTGTTTTTTCATTTTAAAAAAACAATTAATTAAGAGTTTTCCTCACTAGATAATAACACCTGACTGGATTTTAAAACACCATAAATGATTGAATCTAGATAATCCCAGGTGTAACTCTAATCATGATGTCTTGGACACGGTTAAAAGACAGTGAACCGCTGAAGAGTCTGCTTTCAGACGGTCTCTGTTTTCAGATATCATGTGTCACGATGGTTTGGAAGCGTCAAGAAACAGTCATCTTCTGCTGTCATAGCCCGGGTCATTGATCTAAGCAACAAGACATACATTTTAATCCCTGACCTGGGATCAGTTTCTCGTATTTGACTGATCTCTAGCTCTATACCCTCTACCTGCAGCAGCAACAGCAGCATTTGTGTGAGAGTGTGTCTCTGTCACACTGAGTTGAAAAAAGCAGCCATCCCGCTCAGTGGACCAGTAGAAAGAGCGTGCGTCAGTGTACACTACTCTTGTGTCTCATCTAACAGATGTGACACTCGACAGACTCCCTCTACCCACACAGCGCTTCAGAGCTTCGTGCCTCATCAGTGGCGAAAGCCTTTGTCTTATTACAGTTACTTGACGTCATACATGCATCATGTAGGAGGTTTTAAATGTGTCATTGTGGCGTTGGCCATGAAATATTTACCCCTCCTAATAACTGCATCATGTTGTGTAAAACCCATTATGCAGGCCGGACAACTCTGTCGCTCTTGAGATTTGATTGTGTTTGCGTCGGTGCGGATACACATACTGTAAATGAGTCTTCATCCACCTGGATGATGAGGTTAGTAGAGAATATGTATTCTCTAATGATAAAAAGGTCAGAATATTTGGATTGTTATAGTGGACATGGGTGATGGCATTTGTTCTAATCTATGAAATATCAAATAACTAAACAACCGGTAAAATGAATTAAAATTTCTGATAAAATATATATTTTTTAAATTTAACCATATAGATCAAGTTTCAAAAGGCTCATGCGCATTTTGTTCTTCTAAAGCACCTGCTTCCTGATGGGACCGCTGAAACAACTGAAGCGCATGTTTGAACCAACACGACTGATAGCCACCATTGTTATGCTGGTAAATATTGTAATTTTTTTTTGTGTTTCACTGTCACTTTGGAATCTTACAATACATCAGTGGATATTTATACATCTTTGAGTTTATGTTGGAAGGTATCTGACTTTACTGTAAGGGACAAAAAAAGTGACATTTTATTTACAATGAATTTGCCATCAACCTCCTTCAAAAGGACCAGTTTTGTTTTAAAATGCCAGGTTCAGTGAAATGTCTGATAGTTTTCACCTCGAGGTCTTGAAGGATGGGGAGATGAAGTGACTTATTTTGACACATTTTTTTTGTCACCACTTAGAACATTACAATTACTGTCAAAAGTGAGATTGTAGACAACCAAAAACCATACTGTAACATTTCCTTTCTTCTTCCACCAGCTCTGCCTTGTCTTAACACTTTGTGCAGTGTTTTGGGTAAGAGGATAATACATTGCATGTTACTGTATGTCCATCATAGTTTTACTGCAGTGTGTGTCTAAGCACTGGAATAACTGCTGTGTTTTTTTTACAGTGGCACAAAAGGGGGCTGGCTATTATCTTCTGTATTATGCAGTTTTTGGCAATGACGTGGTAAGTGTGACCCCAGTCTCTGAGCCATCTCCCTACTGTACTGTACTTCAGCTGCTGATTAATTGACTCATCACTCACACCCACTCACATACGGTACTCCTTCCGTGATGGGGAACTTTGCTCCAGCTACTTTGCCTTATATTAAATGCTTGTGAGTTAAGATAATCACGCTGCTGATGCTTTAATCTGTCTTACTCTGACATGTGCATGGCAGTACTATACATGGGTCTGCTTATGCAGTCATTTTCACACTGCACATTCAGTCACACCTAACCTAAAACCCTACTTTGTTTTAGGGGAAATTGGTGGTTTGGACTCAAAAAAATTTTACAGCATAAATGTCAAAGCATGTAAGTTTAATATCTTGATAATAACAATCTCATCGGATAACATATGATGTCCTAAAACATTTCCCCAGTTTCTCTGAGCAGTCAGTGATATGTGATTCAGATCAGTTTGTGGTCTTGTGATAGGCCTGGTAGGTAGGTCATGCCAGGTGCCATAGTAGGCCAGTATATTTATGGCATTCAGATTTATTGCAGCAATCAATGTAGACCCATTTGTGCCGTTAATGCAGCTCTGTCTGTGATCATAGCCAGCGCTAAAGTCACAGGTAAACGGTCCGGTGAGAATACGTATACATGTACAACACTAAAGCATGTAAAATAATGGGGTCAGTGGGGTTAAGTTGCAGCACAGCAGTGAATAATGAGACCTGTGAGCGATGTGCATGTCGGCACTTGTATGTTCACGAATTTAAGCGTATTTGCAGAGCAGTAACAAAAGAGTTTCAGTGTGTGAATGTGCCTGGAAACGCAAACAGTAGAGACTCCAAGGAACGGACAGCTTCAGTGCATCAGTGACCAAGACTGTCACTGACGACGCTGCTTTTGCACCTACGTGTTGGGCAATCACTTCCGCTCTGCCTGCGTTCTCAGAGGCGTCGTCATGGCAACCACAAGTCTCACATCCCAGACTCATTCATAACAGTCTGGGGGCATAGTGCATTCCCACTTCTGCATAAAGGTTGTTCTGTAAAAAGCCACTAACCCATATTCAAACCTTTTTTTCATACAGCCTGTGTAAAGCATAGAAAAAGCTAATGCTAAAGGTTCTTCCCATTTTATCTTCCTTAAATACTGTCGAGAAAATGCCCCATTACCGCGTCTTTACTTATTCATGCTGAACCGAAGAAGCCAGTGTTGTGTTGAAATCTGTTTCCTCAATTGTGTTGTTGCCTCCACCTTTTGTGGTTCAGATAAAGGTAAAGGAACCGGATCCATAGGGAAATAGACTTTGTCACAACAACAACATAGAGTATATCTGAAATCACACAGCAGTGTGAATCTGTATAAAAGAGACTAGGGCGGTGGGCAAAGTCCAGTCCTCAGGTTTAATTCTGTCCAGGAACCATATGACACTTACTGAGCATAGTGCACAGTAGACAGTGGGACAAGACATTGCATTTGATTTTTCTTGTTTAAGCTACTTTTGTTGAAACAGTCAAAACATAAACTTAAAGTGTTTACTGTACTTAATTGACTCAGAAGTAACAGTTGAAGTTTCATGTTAACCCGTGCTTGATAAAGACGGTCACGCTCAGTCTTGGGCTGTAGTTAATAATTCAACAGCTGTACCAGACATTCCTCACATATTTCAAATACATCATGAGTCTGGTTAGGGGATTTTTAAAGCTTAACTTAGACTGCAAACATGATGCAGATAAAAACAAAGTTTGTATTGGACATGGTGTCTGTCTACAGTCATTAGTGCAAAAATTACATTTAGTCTGCTTCATTCTTCATCAGGTTTGGTTAATCTCCTCACTGAGTGACATCAAAGACCCTCCAGTCCAATGACTTACTGCCTGGTGGAGCGTTAAACACATTTTACATGTTGGTTTGTTGCTCATGAAGTAGCAAAGACCTCAATCTATGTTGGAGGGGAGGCCTTTTTCTGCTTTTAATCTTTCTTCTGCCTGTGTTTTAAACTACTCATCCTTATAACACAGAATAATAATACTCTTAATTGTATTTAATGTTAACGTTTGTGAATTTTCTCTTTTCAGGTATAGCATCTCCTACATTCCATTTGCCAGGTAAGACAAGATACTGATTTACGTTGTGTCTGTATTTACCTCATGTCCATACTCTAAACAAATAGGAGCAGACTGTTAGCATAATATACAGTATTAGTGTTCCTCTCAAGATTCTACACTCTTCTGTCCCTTTCCCCTGTGCCACCATTACAATGGCAGCACACATGCCAGAACAATTCTTGGTGAGCTACTGTGTCAGTTGGCGAGTGGATAATTAAATAACATGTAAAGTTTTTATCGGACTCTCTGTTTGCACAGGGTAAGCCTGCAGTGAGCTAGAATAAGTTGTTTAACTTTAATAACTATTACCTTAGCGTAGGGTATTTTTTAAATTAATAATAATAATAATATAATAATAATATTTTCCATGCTTGTTTAAATATGATTATGTGAATTAGCTAAATCGTCTCTGCGATAATACTGTCTCTGTATTACCCTTTCAATGAAAACACCAAACCATTGGCGACGCTTGAATGAAAACATGTTTTTATTTACCTCCCAACACTGTTTGCTTCCACCATATGGCTATAATCCCTCCCACCACTAGTGCAGACACTGCGTCAAACAAATGGCAGCTTGTTGTTTCTCACTCTGTGCCGAAGCCCCATGATGTTATTTGCTTGAGTCATAATATCTAAAGGAAATCTTTCCCTTTGGAATAATGCTCTTTCGTCAGATTTACGCCCCCACCCATGAAGCTTTTACATTAGTTGTTGAAAGGCTTATGTTAAGCTCCATAGGCACAATACAAGAACTAAACTTCAATAGGTTGTGGTGCCAAAAAAAACAACAGAATAAAAACCTCACAGGTCACTTGCTTTGGATCATACACAGTGTGTTTCTTCAGTTTCTACCACAGAATTTTGAATGAAAGACTACAATTGCTGTGTTCTTACCCACGGCAAGGCCCAACAATCTTCTGGTGAAGCCACTTTAAAATCACTCAATCTCAGTGACCTAAAAATGCTTCAAAAATGCTTTGGGAGCATTCGGAAACCGAACAGACCCATACTAAATCTTCCACCAAATTTTTCTCAAGAGATTTTTTTTCACAACAGCCATATAGACAGATGGAAACATACCCCCCCCCCCCATGCTCAGGTATTCACTTCTCCAATTATCCCATAAAGACTACCACCTCAGTGTTTTCCTCAGACCAAGCACGAGGTGTGGTTTTGTTTTGTCAGTCCAGCTGTAAGCGGGGTTATGACTCATTTGGTGAGAAGTCCCGAGCCCCCGTGCAGCCCCCACAAAGTGCCTTGTGTATTTGGGCAACCCTATAATCCATTCTGACAGCTGAGAGACGTACTATAAAAACCCAGAGCAGCCCCTCCCCCAACACAAACGCTAACCACAACACAAAGCCGAGACAAAGACCTTTTCCCCGTTCACGCTTTAAAAACCAAATTCCTATGGAGAAATGTTAATTTGACTGCTTCTGGGCTGACTGTTGAATACCCAGTTATGTGTTTGTTAGTGCTTTGTTATTATATTCTTACATTTATTTTCAACATATTATCCCACTCTGCTTTTAAGCTCCTTACTTTAATCCATTTTTCATTTAATTTAGAGTGTATCATTTAGCTCTCTTTAGCTCTCTTTTGTTTGCCATGTTGGTTCAGAGCCGCAGCATACTTAGAGCCATGGCCTTTATTTCTCTGGGTGGCACATAAAAAAGCCTTAGACACCTCTCATCCCTGTCTGTCGTTAGAGAAACTGTCATACCTGGCAGGTCACAGTGCCACATGGCCCATGGACTTGATCCTTTAATGTATTTTACCTAGTTGCCTATTTATAACCTCTCATGCCCATGCCAGACCTGAGTTACTAAAACCTGCTGCATGTGCACTTCCCACACTCCTTTAAAGGTGCTGTTCTCTGATATTGTATCTGAAGTGGGGGAAAAGTCTCAGATTGTTTATTCATGCAGCTTTTTTGGAAGCAAAAATAGCATCAAACCTCCAGTGAAAGAACAAAAAAAAACCCTGCATGCTGTTATGAAGGACAATATGAGGAGTGATTTAAACGCTGGAGGGACCAAACCAGAGCGTCTGAATGAGCCAGTCTCCTGTCCGTCCGCCGACCTCCCCTCCTCCGCTATCTTAGGCTGCACCCCTCCACCACCACTTCTCCTTTTAACCTTGACGGGCTTCACACCTCCTCCACAGAAATGTGACTGTGGCTGCAGGCGTAGTCTGCATAGCAACACACTGATGGCAAGAGCGCACCGTGCGAAGGGAAACAAGAGAGCAGGCATCGGTCCGTGGTTGCCATGACGATTTCTCCTATTGCATCATCCCTCAGCACAGACTACCTGGAGAGGGATAGCCCCCATCACTCCGAGCGTGTGGTGCTTCCCCTCCCAAGGCACTTACTTATTCATGACGAGCCCCACCCAAATCATAACAACAAAGGGGGAATATGGCTTTTTAGTCTCTTTTAATTTGACATGCATGACCACATTTAGTCTCCACTGTATTCATTTTTTTCTGGATAATTTCAAGATAAATACTCAACCTCCCCGACCTTCCTTTTTCCTATATTTCTTAATCAAATTATTTATCGTGCTGCAATTTGTTTTAAACATTTTCTCCACTTTTTCTTTTTCCCCACAGGGATGCTGTGATGAAGTGCTTCACAACCTGTCTGGGGTCATGATTTCCTCTTGAAGATTGGTCCTAATATGCAAACTGCAAAAACAGTTGCTCTGTGTAATATAAATCCATCTTGTTTATGCACTTTACCTCCAAATTTTTACTGTGGCTGTTTCATGCTGTGAATTTTCGCTTAGTTTTAGAACTACCTGAAGGTTCATAT
>JAFBJW010001319.1:0-178235 GCA_016785235.1 Pseudorhombus dupliciocellatus | reverse complement strand
TAAAACAATTATTATCAGTCTTCTGCCGTTGAAGTGAGAGAAATGAGTTCCTTTGAATATTTTCTGAGGATTTTATACCATTGCAATGCAGGGAAATGAATTCGATTTTTCTATACATTCTAATTTTCAACACAAGTGCCTTAACATTGTGTGTTACACAGATCTGTTGACATATTGACCAATCATACATATTTACATATTTTACAGTGTGAACTTCTGTTTGATTTTTAAACTGCGTAATACTTCTGCTATACAAGCATCATTAGAGCATATCGTCTTTGTTTCCTCTGAGGACACTGATGTATAAATAGGCTCTCACATGCTATTCCCGTGTTTATATGTGATCATTTTCCCTGAGGCTCTACTCCACTGATGGCGCGCTGGGCTGTATCATATCTACTGCTCATTTAATGTCTTTTTTTTTTCAGCTAAAGAGATTCAAAAAGCATCTCCTGTCTAATCTGTTGGTCTTCAATGTGCATTTTAACACACCTGCCCCCACCCAGCAAATTACATTAATATAGCTCCTTATTTTTAAATTTGATTTCCTGCCAGATGTAGCGATGACCCAGTTAATTACGCTTTCCTGAGCATTGTGATCTTGATGTGACCTAATAACCCAGTATAGCTCATACCGGGTCCCCCACATTACTCTGGCACGATGGCGTATAGCCTTTGAGGATGCGGTTGTCATGACAACCTCTCCTCCGGAAGATTCCTAACCTTTGTCTACCCCCTGACTGTGGTGCAGATGTTCACATTATCCTGATGAGAAGGAATCCTTTGTTTTATGTCTTGGACTGGCAGCACGACAAAAATTTAAATCCTCATTTTTGGTTTTCAGAGGGAAAAGAATTAAAACCATTTTTCTCCCTCTGGCATCCTGTCACCTGGTGCATCAGCTGCCAAATTAGCCCTGAAGCATACCTCAAGGGTTTCTTTTCTCGTCATGTGACTAAACAACTGCATATTTGCTGTGCAGCCCCCACACAGTGTCTTTAGAAGCTTGTATAACGTGGTGGTAGATTAACACGGACAAAATCTCCCTTCGGTACTACTCGTTAAACTAACTTGGCTGAGACCCAGCAAATCCCTCTCGTAGTAATCTTAGGGATAAAATAATTCAGTTGAACGGAGGGACTGCTGTTGTTTTTGTGATCTGTTTTCTTAACCCACCGTTTTTTGGATTACGCCAAGTTTTGAGGACGAAGAGGGCATGTCCCCGGACCTTGGCAATCTGTCAGCATTCCAACTGTTGCCTCTTCATTACACATAATCCATTCTTATGTCAGAGAGGTATAACAACCACTGGAATAAAACAAATCTGCGTGTCCGGTTCCGCCTTGTAATCTATTACATTCATCCTCCTAAATTAAAAAAAAAAAAAAAACTAGGCTGTTTCTCAGTTTTCATGTAGGTTTCCCTTCAAATTGAAAAATCTCAGCGTCCTTTGGCAATATCAGATAAACCTCGTCAAAACTATACATTTGCAAGTAAGTATTGATTTAACCTTCTACTCCGCTCCAAGAGAAACAATCACACTGAGTCAATGTTTGGGTGGAAGTGCAAATAAGAGCAGAGAGGAAGAGAAATCAATATGTAGACTATTTGTGCATTTCCCCTCACACAGGCTGCACGTGTGGCTGTAAAGAACAACAATGGACCATCCATACACATCGGTTTATTGACATTTGAGACTTAATTGACTGACTGAAGGGATAAAAACAGACCACATGTTTTGTCAGCTCAAGGACGAGCAACGAGTAATTTTTAAAGCAACAAAATCTTTCCAGTTCCGTAAATTCTGGGCTTCCATACATGGTGTGTGTATATGCGTGTCACTGTCTTTGCTCCCACAGATCTTTGAAGACAGATCTTGGGTTCCAGGCTGGTGATCCATTAAATCCAGTGTTTGCTGCTGTGGGAACAGAACAGGAGGACACAAGGCGGATGTGGCTCATCGCTTCAGGAAGTTCTCGGTAATTATGAAATGACATCACCACACTTTTCTTCACGGCTTTGTTTGGTGCGTGTCCTCGCCACGCCCCCGCACCGCCACGCTCTTAAGGCGGCCCGGCGGAGTGTGCGCGTACCAGTTGAGCTCGGGCCGGCGCAGACAACAGGTGCAGCCTCCTCCTCCTCCTCCTCTGCTGCGGGATAATGCCCACAAGGCGCCGCACGACGCTTTGCGCACAGCTTCCTCATCTGCACTTTGGACACTTGCATGTTTTTATATCCTGATCGCTTCCACGTCTCGAAATGCCTTTTCCGCCCATCAGCCTCCCCCAGCGGATCTCCTCTCCTGGCAGGGAGCTGTTCGGGAAAAAGAAAGCCATCGCAGTGCCTCCTCAGACTGAGCTCACCAGCAAACCCGGCGCGGACAGAGGGGGGTCGGAGAAGGAGAAGCAGTCCAGCTCCTGGACCTCGGCGAACATTAGGAACTTGGGGCGGAAAGCCCAGCAGGACAAGAGTCAGAGCCAAGCTCAGAAGCCCGGTGCCGGCCACGAGACCCAGGTGAAGTGCTCCTGGCTGTCTGTGCCCAAACCTCAGGACGCGCCCGAGGGAGTCCGGCGCTCCAGCTCCATGGACTCCGCCAGGCACCTCCACGGCAAAGACGAGGCGAAGAAGGAGATCCAGTTCACCCTCAGCCTCACCCCCGAAGCCATCCTCGTCATCCAAAAGCGCAACCTGGAGAAGCAGATGATGGCGAAGCAGCAGAAGTGCTGCGCCTCCACGGACTTCAGGCACCGGCGGGTTTTCCCGTCCAAGAAGGCGCACGGCCCGGCCAAGGGCTGCTCGCCGGCCGCCAAGGCGGAGAGCGCCGACCAGGACATCACCGCCATCGTGAAGATCTCGCTGCTGAACGACCAGTACAAGTACGACGACGTGGAGTACGAGGAGGAGGACGGGGACGTGGACGAGACGGTTGTCAGGAAATGTAAAGAGTGGCTGAAAGGCGTCGAGAACGCGGCCTCCCTGGGAAAAGTGGAGAAACTTTCTGCACTACCGCACCTTAAAGGCTGCTGACACCTGACCTCTGATCCACATTTCAGTTCTGAGCTCAGTGAGGAGATGATGGAGACGTGTGAGCACCGATGGAGGCCTGCTGCTGTGGCATCTAAAATTCATCCGAGCATACTGGACGGTTGTGGATGAGGGGGATGGGTGGGAGCATCATCTACCTGTCCCCAAAGGAGGGGGCCCCTATAGACTATCACTACCTGAGAAGAATGAGTGGTGTTAAAGAAATAGAAACGGGGGGATTCATTGGATTTATTAAATCTGATTTGCAGCCTGGTCCAGCCAGCAGCTGGCGATGATTCACACACAGACATTGCTTTGATGCCTGCTCAATGTTCTGATGAAGTTTGAATTACACCTTCATTTTCTTGTCCTTTGCACACGGTTTTTGTTTTCAGTGGGGCGCCTGTGAATTTTCAGTTTGTTTGAAAAGTGGAGACGCAAAACCGTCTCTTTGTGTTGGGAGAACAATACGCTGTCGACGAGAGAGCCTGGTGCTGCTGAAACCAAACTGGACTGTTTGATTTTGTTCCTCTGATAAGAGGGTGTTATCCTTTGTAGGGATTTATGTACAGTATTTAATATTTACTAAATATTTGTACTGTCACAATGTTTTCTCAGCTGATGATTTTATGCTGTTTTAAGTAAAAAAAAAAAAAAAAAACTTTTTTAATTACACAAGTGTCCTAAAGCCTTTTAAATCCTTTCGTGATTCGTGTGGTGCTGCCTGACCTAAAGCTGTTACATGATGATGGTGATTTGCAGTTAGATTTCTCCTGCACTTCCGGCCCAGTCCCCAGACAATGTTTTAAAGGCTCTTTGTTGCCACTGTTGCTACCTGAGGCCATGTGGGCATTAGTGTTCTAAGCTTCTTAGATTTCCTGTTAAGCAGGGTTGATCAGTGTAGCCTACACTGAATGGTCCAGGTGCAGGATCCCTTCAGGAAATGACTTCCAGCCTGCTCTTCTTTTGTCACACTGAAGGCAGCTACATCGGTACCAAACTGTGCCAGAACTCCATGACCCCCCCCCCCCCATTCAATTTAGATCACCACTGAATTCCTTTAGCTCTTTAGCTCAAATGACAACTGATCAAAAGTGGAAGAGATTCCTTTGAGCAGTGTTGGGCTCAGAAGAAACCTAAAATGTGTTTTTCAAGCCACTTTGACCTGTGACCTTCAAAACCTAATGAGTGAATCAGTCCATCCAAGTGAATCATGGCAGACGTAA
The DNA here is from genome assembly GCA_016785235.1 of Pseudorhombus dupliciocellatus. Taxonomy (NCBI): domain Eukaryota; kingdom Metazoa; phylum Chordata; class Actinopteri; order Pleuronectiformes; family Paralichthyidae; genus Pseudorhombus; species Pseudorhombus dupliciocellatus. The sequence goes on along the minus strand of JAFBJW010001319.1, from coordinate 173,985 downwards.
TTGAATTCCCTAGAGTCATGAGTCCAATTGAGCTTTGTACTCATTTATAAAACCTTCACCCAAGCTCATCTTATCATGTTCAATAAAAACAGAAACACACTATGTGAGGCCTCCTTGACCTTTGACATTTGGCTACCTTAATCAAATGATTTAAGCTTTGATTTCAAGTGAGTGCATATCCCAATATGTGAAAGGATTCCTCAACAGTGTTTTAGAGATGCAGGAAGAAGACAACAGCAGAGATGTCAAGAGAGTTGCGGTGATACGGGTCAATGACAGTGTCGATCTGCTGTAAAAAAATATGTCAAATGTCATATGTGAAAATCAACCTCCACAGAACATCTGGACCCATCTGCAGAGGTCACGACTGAAAATATTGTTTACATACTCATGTGGTTCAAATCAGGGATTACAAACCAGTAAAAGACCATTTAAGTAAAATGCCTCCTTCAGTACAACAGCTAGATGATAAAGAGGCTGCTGCCCTCTTTGTTGCTGTCCTGATCATTAAACTACTCAAGGGAAACTCTGCAATCACATGAAAGCCCTGGACTCCAGACAGGGTCACAAACACGGATGAATATGTGTTTCAGTGCAGAGGTTCCTTGCTATAAGGTTTGCATTGTTCTCTGTCACTTGGAAACCAGAGTTGTGGGTTACTTTAACAGTCACAACAACGCGTGCGACAACAGAACAGCACATTGATAATCTTGCTCCCTCATGACCGGTAAGCTTTCTGAATGTTTACGTCTTATACACTTAGCTAACAGTGTCACTTGATGTTTTATATTTGATGCCTGATCATTATTTCTGTTTTAGAGAGAGTCCTTGATTTGTGATGAGATGTGTGAAAGGCCTTCACCAGTCACAGACGCGCCCCTCGACTTTGGATCAACACTTATGTCCCGTTGCTATCAGAAAGGTATTTTTGAATAACCCACATTTCAACACTTTCACGTTTTGTTCTTCTACATTTTATTCACAAACAGAAACAAATTGAGTCCAGACGATACCACGTCAGGACCTCTCCATGCCCTGAATCAATATTCCCAGTCTCTGTCACGAGCTGGTTTCACTGTCACGTGTGGCAGGCTGAGGTCACGGCTGAGCCCGTACAGTGTGTACCAAGACCCGCTCGGTTCTCCGTGCCTCCCTGATGATGACAGCCATCCACTTGCTCGGTGACTGAAAGTTGTGTAATCTTTGTCTATTGTGTCATCTCAGTCATGGCCCTCTTTATGTGCCTCACTCTGGTATTTATTACCTTATCTGTTTTAGGCCTGAAGCTGAGCTACTCATGAATATCCTGTAGTACTGGCTCTGGGTAAAGTCTTATTGACCAGGAAAAATATAATTCAAAGAAGCAGGAACTGGCCATACTTGAGGCGTCAGCATGGTTACAAGTAGAAATACTTTCTCTTGTTCCTTTGATGTATATTTGTTCGTTTCTATTTACACCTACAGTGTCTTTTTTGGTGAAAAGGAAATGTCTACAGACTTGTGTCCACGTCACTGCCGTGCAATGATCCCTGTCAAGAGGAGTGACGTGCTACAGCATTATCCTCCCCTGACTTACGGTGGCAGGCGGCACAGATGGATGCTGCCTTGAGCTGACACTTCACACAGAACAGCAGAGAGAGGGCAACAAGATGTGCACGTTCTTTTCTCCGCTCCACCATGGCATCACTGGGGCAACGTTAACTGATAAATCCTGTGTGTGTGTCCAGCAGCTTTTGTGAGAGAAGATACAGCGGACTCTTCCTGAACAGCCTCGGCCCATAAAGTGCGATAATGTGGTCATTCATTGGCGGCCTGATAGGAAGGAGACATTTCCCAGGGACAGGGCGACCTCAGAGCAGAGCCAGATCAGAGAGCACAGTCCTCCCATAAAAGCTCAACGGTGTTTTATTCTCCATTTTAAAGGAAGCGTGCAGCACAGGGGTTCTCTGATGTTAATCAGCTGGGGCATCGTGTTGCTCCCATGATTCGCTCTTTTGTAACATGCTTCCCATTCTTGTATTTTCTACCTATACATCTACCAAAAGATGTCGTAGTGAAATCGTCATCGTCCCGAGATTACAGACATTCAATATAAAACAGGAAAGAAAGGTGAGGGATTTGTAAGAGAGGAGGTGCTTTTTTTTCCCTTTTTTTTTTAAATCAATCCTGCACACTTCCTTCTCAGCCTCTTGTTTTTAAGCATTGCAGGAACACGCATGTCGTGTGGGAGGATGCTCTCTGCAGACGAGAGGGATTACCAGAAATGCATTCTTTTTTTTTTAATCTTCATCTAAGGCGGGCTGACGGATTCACTCCAACGCCAGCTAAACTATTTTCCCTTTTTTCCCCACTGTTGACAGGAAGTGAATGAGGAGAGAGTTGATCCCTGGGGGAGGAAGACAGGGGAGCAGGACAGCAGTTTAGACCCAGAGGCCAGGCTCTGGCATCAGGCTAAATTGGAGCAGGTTGGTACATGTAATACTTGTAGTAGCTTGACAAAACAACAACTCAACCAATAATGAGACTGTGCCATTACTAGTAATCAATACTGACACTCTGCTCTCTGCCTTAGTTGACACGCTCCCTGTCAGCTGATTTCCCTTCAGCGCCTTCGTTGTCTTCTTTTTTATCCTCCAGCGCCATCTAGAGACATACAGGGACATGCACCGTCTCAGAGATGCTCTGTGTCGTCGCTACGCGGCTCTGCTCAAAGACAAGGTGCAGTCACAGAGAGAGCTGCTGCAGCAGAGAGAGAGCAGGTGCCGAGCAAAGCCTGAGAACGGGACAAAGCAGGTAAACCATTAGAAACATGTTGATCCAGGTCTTATAAAGGTGTCAGATGGAAAGAAGGATGTTATTATCTGGAGTAATTTAGTCTCCAATTTAATATGTCTACAAAAACGTATCACACCATAATAAACGTAAAATTAAAGCAGTGTAATCTGCTATCATTTCTAAAAAAAATTCAAACGAAATAAAATAAAAAGAAACCCATCTGATATAAATTAGGTGGAGTCCAGTAAATGTTCACACACCAGCAGGATGGACTGTGGGGCTTTTCTTCTTCCTAGAGTTGATGCATTTCCCCATCAGTAACAGAGGGCTTGCAGGCTGGTAGGAACTTGTAAAAGCCTCACATGACAAAAATGACCCAGGGATGTAGTTAACTCACCACAAACACACAATAAACAGCGATCTGCTTCATGAATGACAGACATTATTCAAAGGTCACAGGCATTTCTGTCACTAGTCAGAACGAAAAACAACATTTTTTACTGGGATCCATTCATTGAGTGCACGAGGCTTTACTTCATCAGACCAAACAACAACAACAAACAACAGTTCGCTCGCTCTCTCTCTTCCCTGCCCTCAGTGGGTGTGAACAGAGCAATAAGCTTCAGACAGTGACTCGGGGGGGTGGGGGTCTAACACAAGAGAGATCCTGTCTTGTCTTCCTCTCCTATAAAAGCTGGGCTCCTTCAGGAGGATCTAATTGTCCCCTCTGATGACTTGCACTTGGGATTGGGGGTTAAGACATGGTACAATAAAAGACTTCAGAGACCCTCCACTTGGAATCCTTTGCTCCAACTCGATTGGAGATGCTGTGTCACATGACGTGGAGGTGAGGCGGGGCCGGAGCAGGCAGAGGCATCAACACCTGCTGGGGCCTAATTGGTCCTGCTGCAGTTGAATGACTTCCTGTGGCTGCGTGTTTACTTCTCATTTGTTGTGTGTGCTCTGGTTCCCAGCCCCTGAAACAAGGGAGGCTGACTTTAAGATCTCCAATCCCTTATTTCCCGTCTCTGAACGTCTGTCTGTCTGCTGCCGTCTCTTCTCTGCTCAGAAACCAAAGAAGCTGACCTTTTCCAAGCTGCAGCACAATGACTCGTATCTAAGGTCTCTCCCCAAAACCAGCTACCACCAGGTACATCACTACATCATTACCAAAAAGTGACACTTTCTTTGTTTCATCCCTCATTATAACCTCTATCGAAACCCCTCTTCTCTGAGATCTTTGACCTGCAGACAGTTAGTGGAGCGCGGCGGTCTGAGAACCCACCACGAGTTGGAGGCCTTTTACACCTATATCAAGTATAACAGTCGCCCATCACAGCTCCAGAGAAGTCTGCAGGATGTGAGGAAAAACAGTTACGTGTCTGCTCCAATAACAAAACATTTTGGTCTTTAAAATTCTTAGATCTGTTGCACGTGGTTTTATGACGTTGAAATGTTGACAGTGCTGGAAAGCCCGTCGGCAGCTGATTTGACTTCTCAAGGCAAGACGTCTGAAAAAACCCCCTCCACTGCTAAGGACAGAGGAGCAGAGGATGATGTCCGCTGTCCCAGGTTGGGTTTATCTTATGTTTCAGTAAGTCTGCACTTGTTTTAATCACAGTCAGTATGGACCAGTATGAATATATCTAATTTCTCCCCCTGGAAAAACTCCAGTGGACACTGATTGTATCTCAAACCATCAAAACAATTTTCTCTGTTCCTTCGAATGAACTTGAACATACATGGAGATTAAATGTTGAACAGATGTAGTGAAAGGCTTATAGTAAAGACATGATATTTGAGGATATTTAGCCGTTTTTACATTTCAAAGGTTTGGGTTTTTAGAGATGGTACTCAGCTGCAGAGGCTTCTGGTCTCAACGTTGGGTCTCTGTTTGCGCTCCCTTCAAGTGCAAACACAGACTCCACATGGAGGCTTGTTTAGCACGGACCCTTCAGCAGGAGAGAGCGGAGCACTCACGCAGGAGTGTGAGGGCCAAACAACGGTCTGACCTCTGTGCTGCGGCGCCTCGTCCCCCCCTCGGACAGTCTGCTCCGACTCTCGCAAACATCATCTTGCGGGGGAAATGTCATAATTATGTCCACCAGAACAAAGACACCGGTGGTGTCACTTCATGCCAGTTCCATGAACAGATACTGAAATGTTAGGAGAGTTTCTTCTCTTTCAAAGCTTTATGGGCTTCCAGGCAAACAGAGCTCCATTTACTGAGAGTGGAGCGATAATGTGAGAGCCTGTTTATGGTTCCACTCATCATTAGTTACATGTTTTAAGGATTGTACCTGCTATAGAACAATATCACTCAGATCCGTCCGTCAAAACTTTAACTCAAATTCAATTTCTTACGGAGGATCAACTCATTTCAGCCCTTGCATTTTATTTTGCTATTACAGCTGAAATCCCATTTCAAGGGTCCCACAATTAAAATGTTCTGTCATCCTGAATCTTAAGTCTGCACTGACTCTGTTTTCTATATGTTGTGTTTTTAGTTTAACAGCCAAAGTAAAACATTTTCTACATGGGTGGGCTGTTCTCCATTGAAAATCAAATTATACAACAACAGGCAACCATAGTTAAAATCTATAATTTCCAATTATGCTGAACCCATTTTTGTTTTAACGTGACCAAATTGAAATTTATCAGATCTGCTTTCGCTGTTTGCACCTGTCCTCATGCGCCTCTGTGTCCTTCGTGTTTACACGCTGTGAATGTATAACAGAACGGTGTCATACTGTTAATTAGGGCTGAACTGTGTTTAGTAGGAGCCTGCATGATGTTAGTGCGAGGCTGCCACTGCGAAGCTGCACATTGGCTTGGGGACATTAGGAGCTGGGTAAGAAGGCGAGTGAAGACCTGCGCCGACAAGTCTTCCATCGGTGCGAAATCTCACCACTCCACAGACAAACATGGAGACAGCCGCTCACCCCTCCGCCCACCACACACCCAGCCCGCCTGAGCCATGGACGCATTCCCCACGTCCGTGAGAAATACCCAAAATAAAAGCAATTAGAGCTGCAGCCAAAATATGGAGACGGAAAAATCTGCCGTTATTTTCTTCATCAGTAATGAGCAAAATCCTCCAATCTGTCCTGTTTGAGGCTATTTATATGTTTATTATTGGCTGCTATGATTTATTGGAAAGTGAAGGCCGTAATTCTCTATATTTGTGGCCATCTGGTCATACTCTCATCAACACGTTGAATTTCACAAGTGAGCAGTACAGATCAGCAAAATTAAATTTACCAGAACATACCGTGTCCATTACTATAAATTGACCTCAACGGGGGGGAAAATGTACACAAGACCGTGCTGGTGCTTCTTCCTCAGTAGGAGCCTGCGAGGCCACATTTTTAAAGAGTAATTGGAGTTTTTCACATTCAAGCTTCGACAGCGCCGCCCGTCAACACATCAGCACTAATGGCGTGCACGTATGGGTGCACAGGTCCTCATCCTCACTCCTCCACCTGCGTCCTGCACGGCGCATGGGGTTTGTATAGATCTGCTACCTGCTGCACCGTGCTGTGAGTAAACGCTGCCTTGCTCAGGAAGCCGCCCCGCAGCCAGTTTGCACCCAGCAGACAAAGTGTGTTGTCACCCGAGTGTGCAGTGTTATCGGGTGTGAGCAGCACCACAATATGGCTGCTCCTGTGAAGTAGCACACTGTCAGGAATATATTAACAAGCCGACATTCTGCGTGTGGGTCACATAACAGCAAGAAAGCTGATATACGGGTTTTTACACATTTGTGAAGGGATGATGCAGGTTTCTTTGAGACTAACTCATTCCAAATGTGTGTGTAGGTTGTTGGAGCAACGGTCTGGTCCAGCAGAGACTTCCACTAAGATGATCTCCGGTGGCAGCCAGGAGAAGGATGCAACTGAGCCAATGTTTCCCAAGGTTGGTGTCAAAACCGCAGGGGCAGTAATCCCACTTAACAGGGCCGGTGAGGGGCAAACACACCTGGAGCAGTGTTCACTCAACGGCATCTTAAACCCTCCCTGATCAGCAGCGACAGGGAGCAATGTGGGATTAAATAAAGTTTAGCCTTAGCTGCGTCTCAAAATTAGGGGTCGCTTCCTTTGTAGACATACACTGGAGCAACGTCACTGTCCCAGGTCGGAGGCTTCTCAATTGCAGCTGACAAATGTGTCATCACTGGCAGCTGAAACTGACTCATGACTGGTTGAGCAAGTGCGATCGTAGGACCTACATCCCGACTCCATCCAAGAAGCAGACTCTTGGTCCATCTTTATATTGGTCTGTGGGAAAAGTGGTTTTGCTTAGATCAAATAAAGTGGGTACCACGCAGCCAGGTCTCAGATTAGCATCAACAGCAAATTTTTACAGCGACAGCAATGATGAAGGGAGAGGCTGGAAAAGAGAAGTCAGACGAGAGATGAGGTTATGCTCAGGTGCTGAGCTGAGAATATACGGACAAGCACGCAGGACTCATTTTTCCTCTCACCTCTGTGTCAAATTGGGCCTGAGCAAACAGAGGAAGAGCCTGGGTGGAGGGAGAGCAGGGGAAGGCAAACACCGGTCAGACAGGGCCGGTAAAAACATTACTCACTGCACCTTTTTAAGTTGACGTCTCAGATTCGCCGCTGCCGGAGAGTCAGGTCTGCCGGGATGTCAGTCCAACGCTCTGTCCAAGATGCAGGCTTTGAGTGTCTGTGAGGCACCTACAGAGTCAGAGGTACATAACCCACTTTCCCCCATATCACATATGTCCTGAGCCTGTTATATTGTTCTGGTTTTTATTTTTGATGTTGTTTATAAAACAGCATCACTTAGGAGTTAACTAATGTTGTAACTTATATGTTATTACAATATATTTTATTTTTCAGTTATTTAAGATTAATTATCTTACTGAGAACAAATTATGAGAAGTTAAAGGAAAGGCCCACTGTTATCCTTTAGAAGTATAATATGTTTTCATCTTTCAAGGTGAGATTTTACAAATCCATCTAAACATTATACCTTTGCGCCTCATAATTCTCCATAGTCCATAGCATATTATAAAAAAATGTTAAAGAGGGATGTAAATTGGTCGTATTGATCTGTGATGGTCCTTTAATATTTAAAAAGAAGCAGAATGAATACGTGCTTGATTGTGTTTACTTGACCTGCACCTGCGTTTCCCCTTTGATGGAAGGGGGCAATGGGCTGGGAGAGCTACCGCTACAGCTACCACAGAGCAATAACATTAATTCACAATACTGTGGCCTCACAACAGGAAGTGACCAAGTGTGACAGTTAGCACCGGGTGGGGAGTTGGAGAAGTGGAGAAAAGCGCCAAACAGGACACTATGACTGTGGGAAATAACACTGGCCATGACACCTCACAGTTTTACACTGGTGGTTATCCCAGCGCATACCCAGGGGTGTCTCTTTTTAAATTACTTCATGATTAATGGGCAAGGAAATGAGAAATGAATGTAATATGTGCCACCTTTTAGATGAGGCCCCCCACATTTGCAACTCTGCAGCCCAACATTATGAGGAACTTCCAAAACAAGATGCCTGATCTGGTAGGTCAGCCGCCAACGCTGCCTCTTTTGGTGACAGTGTTCGTTTCTCCAACACATGACGACAACACTTGACTCTTTCTCAAACCAGACGATACCTCAGATCCCAGAGCAGAGCAGGAGAGCAGAGAGTTACTTGAGACGACTGAGACAAATGCATCATCTTTGCTTGACCAACATGGCTTTTTCCCCAAAGGTTTGTAATGTATACATTTTTATCCCTTTTCTCTGAATTTGAATGAGATCTCTGTCAGTGAGGAGACAGAAGATCAGGAGCGTATTCAAGTCTTTTAACTGCTTCTTTAAACTCACTGGGGTTTGTTTTCTCTGCTTGCTGTGAACTCTGGTCCAGACTGTTGGACAGAGAGAGAGACTCGCTGTGCTGGCCGGAGGAGCAGGGCGTCCAAGATTTGGTTAGTAACACAAACCAGCCACAACACAACACAACACCGCCGAGCGCTATGGAAGCTCACACGTAGCTGTCACACACTACCTTCCATTCAATGTTCCTTGGGTTTTTTTTTTTTTTTTTTTTTTTTTTTTTTTTTCGGAAGCCGCCATGGAAACAGATCACACCCACACACAATAGTATAATCTGCATACACTGCACCGCACCAAAAATCTCCATGTCCCGCACAGCTGAACAGATTGACCTCAACCTGGTGAATTCAAGAACATACCCTGACGTTTATGTTTATTGCAGACAAGGGAGTGATTCTCACATGGTGTTGTTTATTTCTGGCTGTTTTCTTGGCAGCCTCCATTGTTTTGAGACTCGGCTTTTGGCGTGTCGCTGGAAAGCACCTGATCCCTTATCCACTGAAGATGTGCGTCAACAAACGCACATACAGGTAAAATGATTTCTCACAGCGAGGTCATTTCTCTGAATATCCGATTATTTTCTTCCTATGCACAGCATATTTCTCTTTTCACTTCAGATCTTGACCGTGTATGAACCCATACAACACACTTTTATACTTCCATAAAAACTTATTACAGGGCAACTCTCAATCTATCGATGTTCATCTTTTATTTTAATAATTATTTTATCATTTCTTACATTGGCACAATGTGTACAGTAAAGATGGAATTCTTGTGTGTGCTGTCTGAAATAAAAGTATGGTGTGTTGTAACATATTATCCACATATTGTAATCAGTTTAGAATAATAAGGCTGGAATTATGCCATATTTTTCATTGTAAGAAAAACCCTTTAAAACCTAAATGAGCCAGATGTGTTATCAACAATGTTTGCACAGCAATGGAAGCAGATGGCAGCAGAAATAAGATGCTGAAGAGACATTAGAGACGGATGAAGACGGATCAGGGACAGTCAGACCACGGTGGTTTAGCTTCTGCAGGTGTTACTTTGATCTAAGTGTCAATGTTTGCAGGTTGGTGTAATAAAGTAGGTTCAACTGCTCCATTCAATGCTCTGTCATCCTGTGGGCCTCAGCGATATGGCCGCTCCCAGCCAATCCTCAACAAGCCCGCAAAGATCAAAGAGGAGACGAGCCAACCACCTCTGCCCCAAACACCCATCCTGACATGGAGCTCCTCTGCTCTCTATATATTCACACGGTGGTCATCCTCGGGTAAAGCTGGTGTCTGTGGAGACACAAGAAGAGGATCGAGACTTTCTTTTTCCTTCGTAGCTGACCGTAAGATTGCAGATTTCTCGCCCTGGAGCTGTTGGACAGGATGGCCTCAGGCGCTGGTGAGTGCCCCGGGAAGGCCAGCAGCTACCGGGTGGACCACCTCCTCAGTGCGGTGGAGAGTGAGCTGCAGGCCGGCAGCGAGAAGGGCGACCCCACGGAGAGAGAGCTGAAGGTGGCCCTGGACGAGAACGACCTCTGGCAGAAATTTAAGGATCTTACAAATGAAATGATCGTGACCAAGAACGGCAGGTAAGCACGAGGAAATGTCACACCTCGACAGACACAGCAAACACCCCACTTTTAATCTAACCTGGAGTTTTTATGTTTCTTCATCAAGGCGCATGTTTCCTGTGCTGAAAGTCAACGTGTCCGGGTTGGACCCCAACGCCATGTATTCTTTTTTGCTGGACTTTGTGTCTGCGGACAACCACAGGTGGAAATATGTGAACGGGGAGTGGGTCCCCGGAGGGAAGCCGGAGCCTCAGACTCCCAGCTGCGTGTACATCCACCCGGACTCTCCAAACTTCGGAGCGCACTGGATGAAAGCTCCGGTCTCATTTAGTAAAGTCAAACTCACCAATAAACTCAACGGAGGAGGCCAGGTGAGGAGACGAGTTTTTATTATTTTTTTGGTAAATAAAATCCATGTGAAAAATATAACACGGTAATGAGAAGCCACAATGTCTGCGCGAATGCGTTGTTTCGCAGATTATGTTAAATTCCTTGCACAAGTACGAGCCACGCATCCACATCGTGCGCGTCGGGGGCCCGAGGAGGATGATCACCAGCCACTCTTTCCCAGAGACGCAGTTCATCGCGGTAACGGCATACCAGAACGAGGAGGTTGGTGTTTGCGATTGTTTTAAAATAGCACATTCAAAAATACCTTCTCTGTAGCAACGACGTTTCTCGTGTGTGCGTATTTTTACGCACGCTTTGGAATTGAATCATAAGTGATTTTAATTAATGCCAATCACACAACGTTGTTGTTCATTTTGGGGTTTTAGGTAACTGCTCTTAAAATAAAGTACAATCCTTTTGCCAAGGCCTTCCTCGATTCTAAGGAGAGGTAAGAATACGTGTGAAATTTAAAATTCCTCAGGCACATTTAATTAAGGATGGCAAGATACAAGTCCAACAATATGTCCAGTTGAAATTATGTCTTACTATATTTTTGCAGAAGTGAAAACAGAGATATCAGAGAAGACCCCAATGAAAACCAGCAGACAACTTACTCACAGTGTAAGTATACGCAATGATTCATCCACAGTTTGACATGCTTCATTACAAGTAATAATAATAAAGAGCTCAGATGGTCCCTTGATGTCTGTTCTCTTGTGGAGCCAGTAGGCGGCTGGTTTATTCCTGGCACAGGCTCCTTCTGCCCCCCTGCCAGTCCCCATGGCCAGTTTGGGGGACCCATCTCCCTCTCTCCCTCCCATGGCTGCGAACGCTACTCCACCCTGAGGAACCACCGCTCTGCCCCGTACACCAGCCCGTATGCCCACCGGACCAACTCCCCCAGTGAGTGCCCTCCTCCACCTTTCACCTTCATGCATTCACGAATCACACCACTTCCTCCCCGGCTATTAACAAGAAACACAAACAAATGCTTCTGAGCGTGGAATGTTGGCCATTCCTCTGGCTTTTGTGTGTGCGGAGCCACAGAGCTGTAAATGGCCGGGCTTGTGAAGAGGAATGCTACGGGCAGAGGACTCACACCTTTGACTGTCATTGCGACTGATTTCAAAGATACAAATCTAAGAATTAACTGGTGTAGTGATACAGGGTTTGTTTTCTGACAAGCACATTTGAAACCACGAGTGACTGTAACCCCAATGCTTCTGTTTGCAGCCGGTTACTCTGATAACTCATCAGGTTGTCTCTCCATGCTCCCGGGGCATGACAGCTGGTCCAGTCTGCAGATGCCAACACACTCCAGCATGATGCCCATGGCCCACAATTCCACCTCTGGTACCAACTCTAGGTTTGTGTAGTCTCTCATAATTCAGTTTCATTACATCAAACACAGAAAAGAACAACATTAAGAAAATGCCATTCTTCTTTAATGAAAGCAGTTACATGCAGTTAGTTAATGTTTTGCTTTGTTGTGAGCACCTAAAAATGATTTGTGGAATAGAGACTGATGTGTATTCTGTCCGTTTTCCTGTGCAGTCAGTACACCAGCTTGTGGTCGGTGAGTAACTCACCCCTGACTCCCGTGTCCCAGAATGGAGGCTTAAATAACAGCCTGAGCTCCCAGTTCCTGCGCGGGTCCAGCAACCACTACCCAGGCCTGGCTCAGTCAGTCACAGTGCCCCCCTCTGGTTCTCCCATGTACGACAGCGGCACAGCCACAGACGTGCACGACACAGCTCAGTATGACACCTCTCCACACGCACGAATACCTTCATCCTGGACGCCTGTCACACCTCCGACCCTTTGATTGTCCTCTAAGCTCATCAGATAAAGTATATTTTAATACTTGTGACCAAAAAAACCCCCAACCTGCTTATATTAAGCATAAATCAGAATTGAGCAACACAACAAAAATGTAAACATTGTATATAGTGTAAATAGAACAAAGCTTTGTGTGCTTACATAAATCTGTTTGTTCCAATTTATTTAAGAAAAATAAAACCAAAATCTGAAGGTCTCTCATTTGGCTGATTTTAAGATCAGGTGCTTCACTTCCAAAAAGGCCCACATCTCTGTTTCGCTTTAGCTTCATTAGTTTTAGCTCTTTATGCGCAACCGCTTATACAGTCTAATTAAAAGAACATGCACTTAAGAACATGAAATACATTTTATCTTTACTTTAAACCAGATAGTAATAGATTTGCAAAGAGTCAATGACGTTATCTATGGAGTCAAAGTGTCTGCTAATGCCTCATCCTGCTGCTCACTGTTTGAGAGTCGAACAGTAGAGAGGGGGAGTTTTGCACACATGGGTGAGGAATTACATCTGTGTACAATGGGGGGGGGGTCATCTTTCATCAGTCAACTTTAACCCTCTCACCCCGCTCCCATTCACATGAGGAGTGTTTCCTCCCTGAGGACACACACATGACCGTCGCTCATGTCAGGGATCTTGTGATGGTTTCACTTGTTTTGACCCGTGGAGGTAGCATCACATTTAACTCTCACTTGAATAATAATTTGCATATATGAAAGGAAGTGATCTTCAATAAGTTTAAAAAATGTTAATCAAATATGCCTTAAAGCCTTTGGTCATGGAAACATAGATGTATAGTGAAAGTGCTTCTTTAAATCCCAGCAGTCTGTTCTGTCTCTCATATGTGCAGAGCCTTTCAGCACCTTCCTGTCAGGGTGCAAGTCAAGACATGTATTTTGTCAAATTGGTGAGAAAGATGTATTAAGTCATGTCAGGGCAAGCATGACATGAAAATGACCTCAGGACACACACCAATGCGTTTTGGAGTTTCAAAAAATGACTCATAACAATTTGACAACAATTTAATTTAATCATCAAACTCTAACCTATGGTTTGTCCTGTGTTTAGCCCTCATATGGATATTAAACCAGTGATATCTGCTTTAACTTCCAGCCTCACAGGGGGGAAAAAAAGTGTTTTGCCTGACATGATGACATTTCCGTCAACTTTTTGGTTTCCATTGGAATTTCCATCTGCCCATGCACAGTAACTTGCCCTAGCACAATAATGTTACTGAAAACTCATAATGTGCAGAACGCATGCTTTTTGAATATCAAATCATGGTGCAGAGGGCAGAGCTGAGGAAGTGTACTGAAAGACATTATGTGGCTGAAGTGAAGCGAGGCTGCTCGACAGCACAAGAGGCCCCCATTCACACAAGAGAGATCAAGGTCTGTGTATGAGGACATCATGACCTCCTCCTTATACAAGCAGCCACCACAGACTGACAGGAAGGGACAGACATCTAATCCACCAAATCGAATACACGTCTGACTGATTCACTCGCTCACGTCTCGGAGCCGCTCACTTTCATGCCAGCCCAGTGGATGACAAGATCTTTGAGCAAATGTATTTTTCTATACTGCTTGTGCAAGGACATTTAAATGGAGGATTAGAACATCGACACAGAGCGGGCGGGTGATAGCACAGAGTTCTTGTGCATGCTGAAATCCACAAACACTTGGATTTAAATAAATGCAAGTTTATATATTTATACTTGATATATAGGCTAGTGCCAGTGGCTTGATTAGAAAAGCAAAGAGCACCATCACATTGCAGATATATAGTCAGTACTTGCGATGCTTTCAAAGCAATTATATGCCTCCTTTTTTTCCTTCTTCCTATTGTAATAAATAATATTCTAAAAGCAAGAAAAGATAATGGGACATCTACTGCTCAAAAGCGTATTTCTCTGAGCCTAATAATCCCATTATGATCCCGATGAAAAAAAAGCTCTCTGTCAAAGCAGGGAGCATTGACGCAAGCATGTCTTGACGTCAGTAGCTGCAGTGAATGTGGGATGGGAGGAGGGAGAGAGACCAGAGGGGAGAGGAGGAGGGGGGGCGTGTTTGCCTTCAGAAAATACCACGAAATACCAGCGTCACTGTAGCTGTGTGCACCACGAGAGCCGCCGCGGATGTGCGCATGAATGAAATAATTATAGTGACGATAATAATAACAAAAAAATGGCCCTGAGATAAAAGTGATACTTGGAGACTCTTTTGGAGAGAAAGAGATAGTAGAAAGAGCGCAGAGATGCTGCACTGGAAATCTAAACCAAATGTAGTAAATGGAACAGGATCCCCTGACCCGGGACTGTTCATAAATAAATCAGCATATGAGAGAATGAAGAGAGGTGGATGGAGTCTTAATGGATCAACTCTCAGGAAATTAAATGCTTGGGTAAAAGTTTGGGTAAAAGTAACAAAGCATGCGCTCTGTCCCTTCGTTGCTCGGTTTAATGGGCTTCTTTGTTCTCTCTGGCTCGCAGAGCTGCAGGGGAAAAACTAGCATCGAGCAATTTGTAGGCGCCAGAGCGGTGGCGTCACTGCCTCCTCTACATGTATGGGCTTTACGCGCACCGCCGAGACTCTCCCCTGCTGCATTTATTCACAGCTTATTCTCAAGTTGCTCCCTGCGCACAGCACTGGGGCTGAGAGGCGCCACACAATGCGCGTTTGTTCGCCTCATGTCACTCTGGCTCTCGGATCAGGAGGTTTTACGCAAAGAGTTTTCTGCTCGTCCCTGGAGTCCTGGTGTAGTGAGAGGGGAGACCGGCTCGTGGCGCCGGCTGCTGCCCATACACAACGCCTGCAGGGCACCGGCTCCACTGGGGACCCTCGCCTTCTCCGCGGATGACGCCGGACAACACTTTCTACCTGCAGCTAAGTGTGCAGCACAAATGTCGCCACGTGGACGCGCGGTTCGGAGCACTCGCACCACGTCCCGGTGATTATCTCCGTGTACATAGCCTGCTCTTCAAGAGACCCGAGAGTTCCCGTTGTGTCAGCTGTGCGTCATCCACGCCTGATTAGACTTGTAGTCTGACGTCGCCGAGCATCATTAAAAAAAAAACAACCTACAAATCTCATACAGCATTGAAATTCTGAATAGATATCTTCCCCTTTTTTCTTTCACATTCCATCCGGAGTGACGAAAAACTAAAAGACGTGGATCAACAAGTTGCCTCCAGTGCGTAATTTCCATTTGAGCCTGCCCCGCGCGTAATCCGCCACGCACGTGATCGACAAATCACTTCAGCTGCAAACATTACTCATTTGTCTGGAGGAGTAAGCCCCGGACTGTCAGCGGAGACACGTCTTTGTGTGCGACCGTACGGTGGGGACCGGGAGCGGACCGCGGCTGCACCTCCATGCCTCGCTGCGCCTCCAGATGCTCGGCTGGCCACCACATGGTAACTTTGCGCACACAGCATGCTGGACCGATTCTCTGTAGAGAGAGAGAGAGAGAGACTGGGACATTGTAATGAATGGGACAGAGATTTACTCGTATTTTCTCTTCTCGCCTGCTCTCCACAGACTGTTGTATGTGTTGTGTACCCCGCTGGCTGAAGGTGTCCCCCGTTATCGGCAGATATCGATCCATCACTGGAACAGGGAGCAGCAAATGTCGAAGAAAAGGAAAAGTCCTGATGACCAGGGCTCTGAGGGATCTCTGCCTGCAGGACCCAGCGACCAAGGTAGGACAGAGGGGTGTGATGGAATCAGGGATCCTGTAACTTCTCAGTCCCATGCAGACATTTTATGAGCAGGAGCCACATGTGTTGCAAAACCTTTTCTATGCTGCTGCTGTGTTAAATCCATGAGGCCCGTCAGTATTAAACGTGTACAGTGACAACGCCAAGCTGCCATGCAATCAACTTTCCACTGAAATAAGTATTTTTATCCCTCGAGAGCGATCTTGTGTGTTGCCGCGGATTACTTTTCTATAATCTCTGCTGGAGTCACATTTGTGTGGCAGCAGGTTTGGCTGCAGGACACATTTTCATTTTCAGCTGCAGGAGGAAGTGCGTTATGGTGGGATGCACTGTGTGGCACCACGGTCACAGAGTCTGGAGGAACTCAAACATTCAGGCCAAGAAGGACCTGTTGATTCTGTCACTGTGTAATACTGGTACTACTTTGGCTTTGGTTGTTGTAGTTGCTGATGCATGTCTTTCTGGTCATTTTATGTCTCTTCATTGTTGCCTGTTTCGTAATTCTGTCTCTGTGCGGTTGTTTAGTGTTCTGTGTCACTGCAGGCCCAATCTCTTTGACACTGACTAGCCTGGGGGCACGTAGAAGAAGTAATGCAGTCATGGGGACGATGACGTAGTGACTTAAAATAAATATGTTACATGATCTTTGGATGTTAAAGAAAAGCATCCTGTTCTAATGGAATGTTTGCTTTGCTCTTCTCAAAGCCCCATGCGTTCTCAAGTGACCAACACGGACGTAGACCCTTTGTTTGCATATTGATGATTTACATGGCAAACCAGGGCACAGCTGGGTTTGGTTTCTTCTGCCACCTTCCTGGTTGTGTCGCAGAAAATACCGGTTCAGCTCGTCCTTGATTCATTTTTTTTTTGAGATTCAAGCATGCCTCCATTTTCAAGAGGCATCTTTTGAAACGGCTGTCGGCAACGTGGCTGCTATTATGCTGGCGGACGCATGATGGAGTTGTAAGTTCAAGGCCAAGAACAACATCACCTTCAAGCAGAGTGGTGCTGGTTCACAGGAATAGTGCTGTAGCAATGGAAACGGCTTACGTGAAACATGCAGCGCTTCCTCTACATCCCATTACTGAAGTTCAACATCATGAAGCTGCACTCGACATGCTCAGCTTCAGAGATTATTTTTTTCCTAATCATACAATGCTCTCAATCATGTTCTCTTTTCTTTATCTGTTTTATTAATACTACACTCATCTTACATCTGATACTTGCTGGATTTACTCTAGTTTTACATGTGATACTTCAAAATGTAATCCCTCACTTCTAATATGAAGGCATGCAGCAGGTTATGAGTTTATCCTGACAAGATATCGTCACATATTTATATTTAAAAGTGCAGCAACAAAATATCGTGCCGACTTGTTTGTTTGTGCTAAACGCATGACCTGTTTGTTTGTTTCCTAGTCTTTGGCTCCAAACCTTTTTTGGCCCACACCATAAAAGAGAGTTTCCCTTGGCTAACGCAGAAGGAGAGCCGGGCGCTTCCTTCCCCCCCGACTGTGCCTGGCATATGTGACTACATAGGGGGTACATACCCACTGAAACCTCCCACTCAAAATTTGGTCATGCAAGCTTTAGTAAAGGCTCAGTACACTGAAGTACACATTCAGTAGTGTCAAAGCACATACATTATAAAGAATATGTATAAAATAAAACACAGAATCAATAGGGTTTATTGAACACTAAGGACTCTTCCATGAAGGCACCATAGATGACATACAACCTATGTTTCTATTTTCTTTAGAACATGAGGCAGTAGTGCAATACATTGTGGTCATCTGCTTGTGTTTGAGGTCGACGTCTGTTTGTCCTCAATCGGGTAAATACTATAAATGACATTATGTGCTCATAAAATTGACCTCAAGCAGTTTTGTCTCAGTTACAGGCAATAAATCCATGATACATTCTTGGATCATGAACAGAATCTGATCTCTGCGGTGCTGCCGCTGTCACTGCTCCATCCACCACCACCCCGCCCCCCGAGTGTTCGAGCTTGTATTTTCTCATGGAGATCGTTTTTGCTCACTCAGAGGCCAGGAGAGGAGGCATTGAGATTCATATCAGGGTCGACAATGAGATTTTTTGTCTGGCCTCTTGGTGCAGGCCGGACCTGTCGATTACAGGGCCACTCCAGGGGCCCTCAGCCGCCCACCAGTCACCACTACAGCTGGTCAGCAGCCTTCAGCTGTGCAAATGACCAGATCGCTCACGTCACAGTAAGACACACATTAAATTAAAGAAGGGAAGCTTTGAATCCGATTCACAAGGGATAGATTTGATCTCTGGTTCAGTTAAGGATATTTCATCGTAGAGTTCCGGTTCTGCTTGGATCTGACAGATACTCAGAGAATGAAAGCTGCGAAATGATCCAGAAAACCTCAGTGCATTACATTTATACATACTAGGTATATTAAGTAGGACTGTCATGACAACACATTTTTGCTGGATGATGTTTTGTTCCTGAAAATTGTGATTCTATAGAAAATTATATTGTCATAGTTTTTCAACCATATTGTACCAATGGTATTGTTATAATATAATAGCATAAACATGCAAGCTAGCCACATTTGGCCTATTTATCTATTGCTCGAACATAAATTCTGCAGAAACTGAGCTGCAGACTGTTGGGAATAAACTCACCTTGTACTAGACCAACACCTAGCGGTCTTCACGAGTATTACAGGTCACAGTAGTTCACGCAATGGACCAGATCCAAATCCAAGGTTTTTCCGCAGTGTATCCAGACATAGAAGCAAGGCAATGGACACTAGATGGGGCTAAAGTATAAAGATGAAATGCAGGGATAGTATCAGAGAAATTCAGCATGGTGTTGACATCTGCTTGCTCCAAATTTGATTTTTATTAAGTTATTTTATTAATGCTCATTATTGTTTTGTCTTGTCCCTCTTAGAATTGGGAGAAAGTAGAAAAAAACTCCATTTTGTTGAAGGGAAATATTGTTGTTACATTACACAGGTTTTCAATATTAGAATTTCAGTTTGAACAATATTGTGTGTGTGTGTGTCAGTAAACAGGCAGACCTGACACCTGGCTGCTTCATCATCTTGGCACGTTCTGAGGGATTGACAGGCCCCGTACGTCAGCTCCATTATTTCCCACCTATGATTCATGGTGAATTTGGCTTCTGATGAGGGCTGCAGGCAGCCGGCCACACCCACCCTCCAACCTCCAGCCACTCCCTAAATTCTTTGAGCTCATCTTGAGTTCTCTTTTCCATATTGAGTGATTTATTCCAAATTATGAATTGCTAAAATGAGCAAAATAAAAACCATATTAGTATATAATCAAGCATCAAACTCGATTATATCTTACATGTTAATATATATTAGTAGAATAGTTTAGTTGCACTGGGATATACTAAAAATCCACTGTACTTTTTCAGATAATGTGTCCACGTGTGATGCTCGCAGAAGGAGCAGAGTCTCACTGTACACACACAGCGTCACAAGAAGCACACACTCCGTGTGAAATCACTAAGTGCTGATGAGTGTTGGCTGCTAAAAAGGCCTCTGTTTGACCAGGACTCTGTGTGCATGGCAGCTCAGACATCAGCACACGTGTGCTTAGCAAGCAGAGCGCTCACACTGGAGAAGGGTGTTCACCTTTTGGTAAAGCCAGTAGTAACTCATCGTGTGTGTGTGTGAGAAAGAGATGATGATGGGGAGCTGATGAAGTCATGGCTCATGTCTCCTTCTTGCGTCATCACCTGGACGATGTGACACCCTCCAGCAGAGCTTATTGTCGCAGCGTCAGAAGCACAAAAGAAAAACCTGAATAGAAAACGTGTTTTGTCCACATTTTGAGAATCATCATCACACTGGTCGAAGTGTGGTGCAAAGCTTAATGTGCCTGATGAAAATAAATGTATGAAATGCAGAAACAATACAATTCATATTTTGACATTTTCATTTTAGTTTACGTTTGCTAAATCGCGTATGTGTGTTTTATAGAGGATGTCTATGTGCACATCTGAAGACACAAGTCTTCACCTCCTGCCTTGCCTGCAGTTTTTTTTTATAAGAATGCAGAGCGATGCCTTTATACACGGACATGTGACGTCAGCAGAGCAAATAAGCACTGTTAGTTTTCATTTTATTTCTCATCCCCCACCTCCCAATAGACCTCTGACCACATGCTCATCATCGTTATCATCCTCGAGAAATACGGACGTGATAATCTGGGTCAAAAGTGATACCAACAGAAACACTGCCCGTTAATCTAAATAACCAGGATTTGCACGTGTAAGGGCTGCCTGTCTGTGTTTGTGTGTGTGTGTGTGTGTGTGTGTGTGTGTGTGTGTGTGTGTGTGTGTGTATATATATATATATATATATATATATATATATATATATATATATATATATATATATATATATATATAAATAAATAAATTCAATCAGAGCTATTCCTCAGACAAACATTTAATGTTCTAATAATAATATAATTCAACTGTGTTTGCATTATATGCCATCCATCCTCTGGCACTGACAGAAGAGATCCATTTAGCCATCAGGCTACATGGTAGATTTATTTAAATATGTGCATTTTGCAGAATAACATATAGAAATAACTGCTGCCATTCTTATCCAAAATCAGATTTTGTAAAAAATATGCGTTGCACTTGAGGTTAAATAAATTACATGTGTATATACATTTAATACTGTCGTATGGTATATTTGTGTGGTGCACATAGATTACACTTGTGTGTGTGCGCGCGCCTCTGTGTGTGTGTGCGCTCAGGAACACTCAGGCAGGCATAATTTGTGCCAGCTCTGTGACGTAGAGGACATGAGGCCCAGGCGGGTGCTGTGAGTGGCAGTAACAGCATCTCCTGCTTCAGCCTGCCCCGTCTCTGACTTCATTGGCTCCAGCTCTGACGCAGATACACCCACCCCTCCCTCCCCACCCCTGTAGACTTCTTTCATCACGTTTTTTTTCCACCTATTTAAATGGGTTTTTTTTTTTTTATTCATGCGCTTTCTGCGGCTCTCTCCACTGCAGCGTGCCGCACAGCTCCACGTCACATGTTTGCACCCCCTGTCCATTGTGCGACTGCTGGACGTGCTTTCTCTGTTTTCTCTTGTGCGCTGATAAGGCCCTTATCAGCACTTCTTTCATTTAATTTGCGTAATATCATCCTCGTTAATCCTCTTTCCTTTTGAATTTATTTGTGCACTTGAGGGTGGAATCGCAGTGGGCGCCAGTGAAAGCATTTGATTTGATATATGTCCACATTTATGAGCCAATGTGTAAGAATTGCCCCACACTGCTACGTCAAAGAGGTCAATGTATTGTGTTGCATTCGTTTTTGCATAATCGCTGAGTGCTAATCAAATCCATCCTGTCGCGTAACAACCCTTGATCTCAGCTGTTGTGTAAAGTCCCAGCCAAAGTGGATGGGTCATGGGAATAGTGGATAGGCTGAAAATGGGAATCACCAATGGGGCCCATATGGGTTTACCAAATGGGTTAGATGTACAAACACAGTTAATCCCATATAAGATGGCTGTGTTAGTCAGGCCGGTCATCCTGCATGCTGCAGTTTAATATTGCCACGTTGTGAAACTCAGAGACAGACAGGCCTATATGATATAATACACCATCATGGAAAGAACAGGGCTGTGTCTCATGAATCGACTCATACTCAAAGTTTGGACCCCCAGCCTCCTCAGGTTACTTGAGCATTTTGCATTGTTACTGTCACTGAGTCCATAAAAGGCAAGTTTCAGATCAATGTGTTTCCTGTTGACAAGCCTCTACCACTGTAGTCAGTGGTTAGCTGAGGAGTTTTCGTAATGGACACTCATGCTACAGGACACAACATGTAGTCCTTGCTGAATGAGTCTTTTCTTTCCCTGAAACCCCTGATGCTGACCCCTCAGCAGCAGGTGGGCCCAGATCAGACCCCTTTCATCAGCCTTAAAATCACTGTATTCCAGCTCCTTGTATTTTCCCTTTATGTCGTTTTATGGGAGAAACAACGTGCAGCAAAGGAACACAAAATCTAGCAAGCTACCAGCTAATGATGGGAATACTGAGCACACCCATCTGAAATCTATAAATAGGTAGGGTTAGACTCAAGTGTTTTTATTCACATTCAACACGATGCAACACACATTGTATTTGGTTATGGACAAACAATGTGCCACTGTCAGAAGAGGTGAGGGGAGGAGAAAGAGAGAACAATGAGATTAATGGCTTTGGTGTCCTAATGATGTCTTAGAAGAAGGGGAGAAGAGGGGGAAAAAAAACAGAAGGAGGTTGAGAACATTGGGCGATAAACAAAGATGTCATATTTCCTCCTGGGAGCGAGGATGTCTGAGCGAGCAACAAACCTTTCCTCTGGGTACGTCTAATATACTGTGGTCTGACAACAGTTATTCAAAATGGCAATTACTAAGACGACAGAGGGCAGGTAATGATGTGCCGTGATTTGTATTTCCATTAACCTAAATTATGCACCTATCTCACATTCGT
Organism: Pseudorhombus dupliciocellatus; assembly: GCA_016785235.1. NCBI lineage: Eukaryota > Metazoa > Chordata > Actinopteri > Pleuronectiformes > Paralichthyidae > Pseudorhombus > Pseudorhombus dupliciocellatus. The sequence goes on along the minus strand of JAFBJW010001319.1, from coordinate 151,321 downwards.
CCTAATGGATCGCAGCGCAGTGACGTCACATTTAAGATGATTCCCAATGCGGTCGCATGCAAATTAGTCCATGCCAGGCTTTGTGTAAATGTGGAGCTCCTTTTTTTTTTTGATAGTTGCAATAGGAGTAAACACAGGCAGCGATACGCTCGCTGGTTGTTGAACTAGTTGCGAGCCAAGCTGTGAAGATGTGCATAACTCCCTCAGCCCCCCAGGGACCCTGTATTTTCATGGGCCTGCCTCTGACGTCAATGCTCCGGCTGTCCTGTGGATTGTCAGAACAGACTATTCAGTTGGGGGAGGGGACTGGAAGTCTCTGTGGTGTGTGTCTGCTGCATGTGATGTGAATGTGTGTGAGTGTGTGTGTGTGTGTGTGTGCGCATTTTTTTTTTTTTTTTTGTGCCTACGTAGATGTAAGTGTGCTCCTGTGTCCTGTTTGAAGTGGCCATGTGAGCTGTAAACGTTTCATTTACATCTGGGGCATGTGCGCAAACCTCGTACAGTGCCTTGAATGAGAAATGCGCTCAAGTGGATGAGGTCTGTAATGTGGGGGTAGGGGGTAAAGGTGTGTGTGTGTGTGTGTGTGTCTGAAGATGTGCAGCAGCAGTCATCAGGAGGAGGTTTGCTAAAAACAGCTGAGAGGGGAGAACAGTTCGCTCCTCAGTCAGCTGTTGATCCCCCGGCGAACAATAGCAAAGCTGGACTTTTGGATCCACAGCTATAGGAGCCCGCTGCATGTGACACACACATTCCATATAAAGACAGGGAACATTTCAGCTACTTACATCACCTTTTTTGATTTCCTTAAATGTCCCTGTAGCACACACATCCATTCACAGAGTGACACTGTGGCAGAAGACAATGCACCCCGCCGGCCCAAAGTGATCAAGCTTGAGAGAACCCTGTCGGACATTTTGAAGGTCTCGTGGTGCTTATAGTTCATTTATTCCAACTGCGTCCGAACTGATAAAAATACACTGTGACGCACAGTAGCCACAATATCCATCTGTTGACCTGTCTGCGTGCCTTTGAGCAACCATTTCCATATTAACCTCGGCTCAATAAACAAGGACAAGTGTGTTTTAAGTAGTAGGCTCTGTAAGTGCAAAACTGAGGTTCATGTTTTTATTTTAACTTTACCTAGATGTTTTGAGATGTTGAGAGCTATAGTTATAAATTATTTCAAATATTACTTTTCTTTTTATTAAAAATTTTATATAATAATTTGAGGGATTCCTTGAGGAGAACAATATAGAGCAAATATCAACAGTGCAGTCAAATAAAACGGTGATTTTACTGCATGATATTTGCCCAGGGCAAATAATTTATCAGTGTTTCATGTCAGGAGCCACTAGAATGAAATCTGCTGATATCAATGGAGAAGCTGCATTGTCAATTAAAAAAATATATTAATCTATGTTTTAGATTAAGGGTAATTGTAAACATATTTATAACAATCCTGCAATATCAGGGGTCAGAGGAAGGTTTAGTAAACTAGTTCTTAAACCAGCGGCAACGTGTCCTTAACAAAATGCAGCTTTCTTAAAATAGCACAGGAAACTTCTGACAGCTCAAGATTTTCTGGAAACGCTCTGTTGCTTTTTTTTTTGTCCTCGTTACCATGAGTCTGAGGGTTGTCTCACATCCAGTCTACACACGCTGACACAGAATTCATATCATGGTAAACAGACTGAAATGCACATTATGTTCTCATACATCTCACGCATGTTTGCGATCTATCAGAGCTTCGTCTCTCACCACATGGATTCTAATATATACATTGATTGACAGGTCAAGCTGTGCGCTCACCTCACGTCGTGCGATTATTATGGGTTGGTTCCGCCTCTCTGCAGAGCCGCGGATCAGATGGGTTCACCGGGGGGTTACAGACGAGGAGTTGTGGCACCCCTTGTGATCCACCACACTTTCCTCTGAGTCCTGCCTCCATAACCGTCTCACATAAGCTGATCAAGTTCCAGTCACGAACTTCAGTGGAAACGTTTCAGTGTTTGCTTTCTGTCTAAATTCAAACGGGGAGGAAGTCAGAGGTGAGCCTGGTGATCCTGCTGGTGTTTTCACAACCTTCATTTATCATCCTTAGCTCTAGATTTAGAATAAAGGCTCATTAATGCTCAGAGTATCGACGCCATGGAAATCAGGTTCAAACGGTATCTAAAGGATTTGGTTTAGTGAGTTGCATGTTACCTAAAAGGCTGAAGAGGCAGCATCACACGTGACATCAGCTGCTTGGTGTGTTTCCTTAAGGTTGCACGTTGCTTCTACATATAAGGGCTTTTTACAGCGTGTCAGGAAGAATCCATTATGCTACATACGTGACCTCTGAATAGACCAGCTGCTCCAGAGTGCAGGAATGCCAAAGATTGATAGCGCACATGCTGACGTCACACACAGCCGCTCCCACACCTCTCTCTCTCTCTCTCGCTATGATCAGCGTGTAATGCTGCAGCCATGTGTGTGTGTTGATGGCGTATCATGTTGCAGACTCAGGGCTGTTCAGGTGCTCCCTGTGTGTGTTGATACCACACATCCACAACGTGAAACCAGGCAGCTCCATTCATGTGGGATACTCTTCTCACAGAGGGAGAAGCAGAGTGTTTACTTAAATGGTGACAATTTACAGACACACATGTTGGGTTCATGGAAACTGCTAAACTGTGGCTGGTCCTGATGCATTCAATCATTATCACTCAGCTCCTCTGTTGCAGGGAGAGCCTCTGGTCTAAATATGTCAGTTTCACTGTAGCTGTATAGATCTGCAGGCCTGAGGTGAAGTATGCACTTGATTTATTGTATTGTTCCCATTCGATCTGATATTTGCAATTATAATTTATGGAAATGTACAACTGAGCTGGCCAGGTGAATAAAAGCAGTTGAACACAATCCTCTTGCAAATTCAATTCTGTTAGAGTTAGGAGCTGAAGTAACGTACGCAAAGGCAGACAGACAAATCTGATTTAACTTTAGAACCTTGTGTGGAATCACGAGCTGTATAAGACACAGGTAGACTTTGGTTTCTCCAGGATCAGTCTCTCTTCCATTCTGCTCAGGTTCCAATCTGGGACCCAAAGACCAGGGAGGGAACCAGAGCCGTGCCAAGTTGTTTTTTTTTTTTTTTTCAAGAACCTGGGTTCTTAAAAAACAGCGTGACTTTAATTTCTCAGCATTTACAACGACCACGTTTCGCTGCCGCGTCCCTGGCGGGTGAGTGCTGGGTCAGGAAACAGCAGCGCAGGAGGCTCGGCCCCTTTTACGCAGACACATTGAGGAACAGGAACAGCAGCTCCGCTCAGCAGCGTCAGGAGGAGTTCGACGACCAGACACGCCGAGTGCTGCAGCACACAGGAAGCACTAACATTTCACTTTTCAAAATAAAGTGAAATCAATACATTTTACAGTAGAAAACACGTTTCCTGGGTGTCAGCACTGACCCAACGTGTTGCCTGGAGGTTGTGCCGACAATTTGAATTGTGTGATAGGAATGGTGTGGCATATAGAATTGTGTTGTTGTGAATGTGACTTTAAAGGAAACTGGAGCTCTGGATAATACTGTTAAACATATTAAGATATTTCTTAATTACAGTTGTCAATTTGCAGATTATTGTTTAATCAACTTTCTTATCAATGCCAATTTCACTTTCAGTATTTTTACAAGGCTTCTTACACAGCATTCCGTCTGTGGGGGGGATTTTATTATGAGAATCAGAAGGGAAGTCGTGACTCGTTGTTGCAGATGACTTGACGTTGGCGCTCTTGGCTCCCTCTCTCTGTGTGTGTGTGTGTGTGTGTGTGTGTGTGTGTGTGTTTACACTCCCATCGCTTCGTGTCTATGCAGCGTCGCCTCCGCTCCTCCAGTCTGCTGCTGAACATCCAGCACTGCGGAGCCAGCGCGCCGAGGAGGCGGACCGACTGCAACTACACCTCGGCCAGCGGTGCTGGGTCATAGCGGCGGCGGAGGGGGGGGCGGTGGTGGTGGTTGGGGCCGCACACTGCTCTTCTTGCCCTTCCTGAACCGTGAGCACCGAGGTCACCACCATCACCTCGACGCGCCCTGGAATAGTTTTGCTTTTATTTTTGTATTTTTTTTTTATTTGTATTTTTTGCGCCCAGTAGCACAGAGTTGCTGCTGCAGAGGCGCACTTTTCTCCGAGGCTCCTCTCCCCCTTTGCGCTCACAATCCGACATGGAAGATGGTCCGTCTTCAACAAGCTGTTTCAGAAGGTTAACGGACTGTTTCCTGGGTGCAAGTAGGTATTATTTTTTTTTTTTTTTCAATCAAATATTCCAATTGAATTTTACGCACACATACGGCGCGTAATGACTTCAAGTAACAGTGGAGTTAATGGCAGACACATGGACACATTTTTTGGGGGATGCATTATTCCTGCTGGTCCTGCAGGCGGACGATATTTGTCTGCTCAACTTTATGAATGACCGTTTTAGAGCTGATTTTGATGGGTGGGGACTTCATGGGAAGGGGACTCTGCGGGACTGCAGCCTCTATCTGTGTGTGTGTTTCAGTGTTTGGGGTTTAGGAAACATGCTAGAGAGAATATGGTTGTTGCCGTCTCGAGTGTGAGTTTGTCTCGGTGGGGACAGTCTGCAGACAGAAACCAAGCACAGACATGAACAAGAGTGGAGGGTAAAGTGAGTGAAAAACCGATATATTGAAGCTCACCCTGAAGAAACACAAGAGGCTATTATTCTGATATATATATATTATTTTAATTTCATATTAACTCCTGTAACTTTCCTTGCAAATTTCATTTCACTCTTAATTTCTTCTTTTTTTCCTGTAATTAAACTACTTATTTTAGAATTGTAGTACTACTTCAATGATACAATGATGCAACCCACTCAAAATGATAAAAAATGATCCACTGTATTCCCCGAAAAACAAATTCCTCTTTCTCTGGTGCATCTGGTGAATTTACAGTTCATGTATTTATTATGATATTTCTTTCTAAATGGCTCTGTGCACATGAATTATTCTGTCAGCGGCTCCCGTTGTTTCAGTGCCACCTCAGGTGACCTTTCGGCCTGCGATGCTGAATGATGCCAAAGTACGCGCATAGCAGTAAACTGCAGTCATGGGACATATCGAGGTACATTATGTAGGTATCCTGCCCTCGTGCTGACCAAAAAAGGACAATAATTTTCCACATAGGTTCCTAACTTTTTTATTTTTTTGATTTACAGAACAGCAGTTAGAGACTTAAATGTTTCATGTACTACAGGATGAGCTGTATCTATCTTTTACTATTTTTTTTTTATTGGCTTGAGAAAATAAGTTGCTCTCACCACATTTGCCATAGCTGTGTGTTTGTGAGCTCTCATTCATCCTGCTCTCTCCCTCGCTGTCTGTTCGTCGCTCTCCCTTCTCAAATGTGGTCCAGCTGTCAATTAATCTGGGCTAAACGTAGGATTAACTTGAGATACTGTTTGCCTTTTCACTCCGTGTTTCCCTCTGATTGGTTTGGGATCGGGAAATAATTTGATCATGCTTCACCCAGGGCTTTTTGACACTGATTAAAAACACATGCACACATACATTTCTGATGCAAGTCATATGCTTTCTATGTTCTTGCACTATTGTTACATGTGGCATTGTTAAATGTACTCAGCGGAGGGAACAGAGGGGCCATTTTCTGGGCTGTTTTCTTGCAGCTGATGGTATGTTTGTCCTCCTATCATTGTTTGGCCTTTCTGAAATGGAACTGGTTGCTGGACTGTCCGCTGCTCCCTGGAGAGACAGACTCCGGCTTGTAAAGACAACATGTTGTTGTATTCGCTCCCTGCTTACTTACATGCTTCTCAGCACTGCGTTAGTTCCCTGTCGGGGAAATATGTATGCATGTGTTGGTTTTATTGCAGTGTTTGTGGTCACTGTCTGAGGTCAGTCTGGGTCAACAGTCCAAGTGCTTAAAGGTTTAAAAGGCTTAAAAGTTAATTGTAATAAAAACACTTTTTTGTCTCCTCATGGAGAGTTAGTTGTCTGTTATGTGTGCTCTGGAAAAGAAAACTACTATATACATCCCTGGCTCAGGAAATTGGAATAAAAGTAAATGTCGCACGGACTGAGCTTTCGCGCTAGCAAACCATCAACAGGGGGCGTTTGTGCTGGTCGGGCTGTTGAACCAGTTGCATTGGCACTTGTAGTTCACCCTCTTCTTTTTCTTTCTCCCGGTCTCAGCCACGACCTCGCCCATTAGAAGCTGTGATGATTGCTGTGAAATTGAAGTATCCAGGTGGAGATATTGCCTGGCAAACTTGGTGTAAAAATATTTTACTTGACATGAATAACCTGTGATAACGAGTAGGTATTAAAGCCTCTGATCCTGAAACACTGTTCCAAAGTAGCACACCTCAAATACAACACAGGGCTTCCTCCATCTTTGCGTGTGGAACCTTACTCATCCCTCCTCTGCTCTTCTGTGGAACTATTCTACATATCATTAGTCACTCCCGGGGGAAATCCTGGAACCCCATAAAAAAAAAAATTCCATAAAGTTTTTACTTGCCCTGTCACTCTTTTCACTACCCTCCGCCCACCCAGTTGTTTCCATCACTGTTGGCGTCCATGAATTTGGGGGTTTCTTGAAGAGAGGGGTGGATTTTTTTGGGCTACTGTGTTCACATATCAACAATCTGAATTCATAATCGCATCCGACTCAGCAGGAAGTGCTCACGCTGGATATTTCCCCGTCTCACTGCATCTTCCGTCACTGCCAGGCTCTCTCTCAGCACGGCCCCCAAAAACACACTTATTATGACTGCAATATGAAAACCAAAGTCAGGTTGAAATTTGAATGGCTAAATGACTCCAGACTGGGCAGAGCATAAGCCAAACCGTTTCTCTTTGTGATTTGTCTTCAGTGTTTATTCGAACTTGCAGGAGAAGTCAAGCCAAAGAAAATGAGCTTGTTTGCGGTTTGGGCCCTTTTTTATATCAAGACTGGATCAGTGCCAGGGCACAGTGCACGATCTGAGCAGGGGAAACAGATGACATTCTCCTCAAGGCGTTTGTTGACCCCTCATCAGCCTGTCGTGGACTGGAAGAGGCCACATGCTTGTCGATTTCTTTACTGCTTGTTCTCGTGTCGGGACTCATAAAAGAACACGGCGCTGGAGAAGACACAAGGATCTGTGGTTCTCATTATTGGGTCCCAACTGGGCCCTCTGCAGAGCGGCTGCAGAGTTTACCATCGGTCCAGATGTGGAGCTGGGAACATGACCCCTGCTTTCTGATGTGGCTCTTTGGGGGTGTCTGTCTCAGAGACTCCAGCATTACTGTTCAGGTTCATCAGCAGCAGTGTCGTCGGCTGTGTGATCTCCAACCTCTGGCTGTCATTTAGTTTCCTCTCACTGGGGGGCAACACACAAGAAAGTTTGGACTTTTGAGTTGAAGGTTGAGCTGCAGTGGGTCTCTAACGGCAATCAGAGCGTTGGTGCTTTCCTGTGACCACACTCTTTGGCTCAAGGGACATGCCTTATCTACATCTTAGTTTGCCATTTATAGCCCTTACCCTTTGTGTCTAATGACCTGCACCGTGGGAGTGGAAATAATGCAAATTACATTTCCATGGAAATCCCTCTGTCTGTGTCTAGTGTTTGTTTTTGCCATGTGGAGGTGTGTCTCTGAAAGTGAGCGTCCCTCAGTCCATGTTGAGACAGTGTTTTCTTAATTTGACACATCTTCACTGACCGGTGTATTGATTAAGCCAACCAGTCACCTCACCTTTGGCTGTTTTGGAATGAAGGGTGGTGAGTAGTGCATGCATTAAATACTACACACACCTACCCACACACACATGCTATACTTTCACACAGAGGCAATGAGTGAATGAGTTGAGCAGTGGAAGCATTTTCATCTCCGCTGCGTTTGTCCTTTTTTTTTTCCCTGTTCGCTGCTTACTGGATGTCAGTCTTGGACGCTGTGCTCCAGCCTTCCCATAGATAAGATAAGAACCACATGCTCTTCCCACCTCCTGGCAAGGGAGTCCCAGGCGGACCTGCTGACGCACGCACCTCGCGGCAAACCCCCTCACCCCCTTTCCTGCCTCGGCCTCATGTCAGGAGAGTGAAAAGTAGTACCTTGGCAGCTTGCCCTTGACTCTCTGCCAGAAGGAGTGCACGTCCAGAGAAGTGGTCTTTTCCCTTTCTCCCTCATGTGCATTTCTCATCCATGTTTCTGCAGAGGAGGAGGAGGAACACCTTGCTCACTGAACGGCCATGTTTGCATGGAGGCTCAGTATTGTCTGATGGAAGCGCTGAAGACGCACGTTCACCTGTGTTCAGGCACCGTCACCCTGTCAGTTACCGATGAGACAATGAGATGATGAGTCATGGAGATGTGTGACGCTGCTTTTGACAGCTCTTCAAATGTGAATTCATATGCAAGCGTGTGTGAGCATAATTTTTCAGTTACAGCAATGCTTTATTTCCAACACTATGCAGTGTAGACTCCAGAAGTACGTCAACCATTCCTAATAGTTTGTTCTGTTGAGCTTTGGCGCCTTTAGCTGATTTTTGCACCATAATGGAACTACACAAAAAGGATTGTGACAAGCCACTTTACACACCACTCAAGTCTGCAAAAAGTATCAAGTATGCTGAAAACCAAAAGAAGAGGGAGAGGAAGTTGACCAATGATGGCGCCGCGTTTGTTCCTCTTCACTGTCGACCTGTTGCCTTTTGACTGAGCTTGTGGCAACTACGTGGAAAGTTGTGAACACTGTGCTTGGCATTCGAATGGTTAAGTTCTGAGAGCGCAGTCGGAGAGGACGGTTTTGCTAGAGAGATGCTAAAATAAATTGGTGTCTGCAAACCACAGAGGCTAAGAGTCATGCAAGCTAGTCCAGGAAATGTCAAAGCAAAATGACGAAGGGAAAAGACAACGCTCTAGAGATTATGTATCTGCACATGATAAAGTTTTCAAGAAAAACTCATTCATCGTCCATCTGTATTAGTAATCTCCCATCTCTATTTCTGAAAACGTCAGCAGATGACGCAACACGTTAACTGTGAGATTTCAGACAATTCTAAGGTCCAAGGTCATGAATACGTCAGGAGGGATGTGTTTCACCCTTAAACACAGTCAACGCGACCTCGTTTGAAAACAACAGTAGCTATGATTGATTGTCTCCTTCCCTCTCTTCTCTTTGGATAGCCGGTTCCTCGTGTGAGGACGGTTCCTTTACAAAGATAAATGGGCTGGAGGGGCCGAGGAAAGACGAGATAATTATTTAAGTTAATGTTGCATGTACACTCGCCTGCTTTAACAAGTTGGTGTTGTGCGTCGGAAACGCTTAAATGTGAATTCTCTCTTCTCACCTCCAGCTGCAAAAAAAAAAATTCAGACTGCACTCACTGCAGAAAATTCCTAGAAATGTGCAAAGGCCACTTACGCACTTCCAGGCGTCCCCCTGCAATGCATTCTGCACAGTCTGCAGTATCAGTATTAATCAGTCACCAAGGATCAGCAGGTCAGGACACAATATTGAATGATATGCATCTTCAGAGCTGTGTTAATGTATTGACAGGAGTAATAAATAACAGAGTTGTGGACACAGAGGGAGGAAAGGATAGTGTCTCATTCTGATTTGTGACCATAATAACACAATGCATGAAAAAAAAGCACGATTCAAAACACATTGTAATATACGACGCAGTGATTTACAAGCGTCTTTACAAGCCATTTACTTTTCCATATAAAATCAGAGCCTAATAGATTTCCTTAATAAAAAAGGCCAATAAACTTTAATTGTTACTTCCAAGAATTTACAAATTTGAAGCTTATTCAGGATGTTTTAAAGCCTGGATTTCCATATTAGTTCCACAAACTGGTGGCCCAGGCAAATGCATTCCCCATCAAAGAGGAGCGTGCTCGCATTGAAAGATGCAGACAGACTGAGACTAGCCTGGCTTTCCTTTCCCAGTCCCAGGGTGTGGTGTGCTATACTCAAGATAAGTGTTATGCAACAATACCTCACTGCATGAACTCAGGCTTTGGTTTTTACACAGGAAGCCCAAGTCTGAGTCAGGCACCAAAATCTCGCCAACTGGGCTTGAACCACTCATAAACATGCTGCACAACAAACTGCACTATTTCCCACCTGTGCACTTGTCTGAATAAGCAACAGCCTAACTCACATTCAACTCTTCAATTCTTAAGGCCCCCGAACAGTTTGACCCCACGCTTTTGTCCTCACGTCCCTGCTTTCAGTCTTAAAGCTCTTACATTGGTCATTTTTTAGAATAGGTTCAAGCTTTATTGTTTTACAAAAACATCAACAATTGGACAAAACTTTTAATGACATTGTTAAGTCGTTTTTTCATATTCAGATTCCACAGATTGATTTTACGATCGTATTGAGGGGTGTGTCCCTGAGCATCAAAACTGATCAAACTAGCTCCACCCACCACAGTCAAATCCTGATGCTGCAGCCCTGAAGTCATTTGTTCTGTCAGTCACAGGTGACGTTCTTCTGCAGCATTAGAACTCCCTGAAGTGCTCTCGATTGTGGTTTACTTCTATACACTTTATCCTAATGAGAGTGAGCTGGAGCCAATCCCAGCTGACATTGGGTGAGAGGTGGTGTACTGTATATATTTGATTTATTATAAATTACAACAAGGTATAGAATTTTTTTTTTTTCAATATTTTCTGACAATGACAACAGTTGCTACAGGCAGTTATCCCCTCCATTGGTTTATAGAGTATACAGACATAAACATGGGAGGAGCTTCTGGCAGACTGCCCATGAGTTTTTAAGTAATGTTTGCATATTTTGTGTCGATCGTGTTTCAGCTGGAATCGGTGCTGTCAGCGAATGAAAACCTTTTTCCTTTTTTATATCTGGCGACGCCATTGTCTTCGGCAGCCCTGACCGCTGTGGGAAGGAACATTTCACTGAGGTTTGACAACATGAGAGAGGAAAACACTCAAACCAGTGACCGTCGCGTCTGCTGCAGCGGCCTCCCCCTCGCTCGCCCTCTTTTCTCCTGATTGAGTGTGCGTATGCGGTTCCCTGTGGGGTTAACCGTTTTGGACCACAGCATGTGGGACAGATCAGGCTCCACCTTTGATTAGCCACTGTAGTCGCAGGCTTGGGACACTGACGCATTACCCACGGCTCCGAGTGTCACTGCGGTCACATTAAGTAGAGCTCTAAAATGTGGGAATCAGAAAGACAGCGTGTGGCAGGAATGTTCAGGAGGGAAAGAAGTGCCAGGCTGTCTGGTCAAAGCCTAGACTGGGTCAAACCAGCCTTTCCTCCACTGGAGATGAACAGATTTTAAATGTTTCTGAAAGTTCTTCCGAAAAATGTAAGGATTTCTAAACTGATAGATGCCACTACTGGAGTTCAGCTGAATGGACTGTGGTGCTCAGGAACGTTGAAGATATGTCTTCTTTTGTCATTCATTAAAAAATACAAGATAATCATCTTCAATCTTAGGTTTAGGCCTTCCTGTTTTGAAATATTTGATTGAGCTGTTTTCCCCAGTAATTCTTTATTAATGAACAATTGGAGCCACGTATCTGTAGATGGGGCCCATCACTGGCCCTGTAGTTGGGAGACTGGGTTTCCGCCCATGTTACAGGGGGCCCATGTATACCCACGAATTCAACACATTTAAAGTTGGTTTCATAAGGGGACTGTTGGGCCTTGGTTGGAGGTATCCGGTTTATTTATGTCAAGCCTAGAGCAGTGTCTTGCTGTCTGAAATAAATTCACGAGCACCAAATGCGAATTCATCCAAAGCTGAAAATAGTCCACAACAAATGCACTATTTATTACTATTTAAACAACGTTAAAAACAAATACAGTGCTAACACTTGTAGTGTGTTAGGAAATCATTTTTGAATATAAAAGCGCACATTCATAACTGTTTTTAGATTTATGTCTTCAGCAGAAACAAATATGCTCCGAGCCGACAGCCGCAGAGACGAGTCGGAAAGTACAGAGAGCGAGGGAGAGACGAACACATTACTGGTTGTTCTTCTTTTTATGTAACTTGTCGAAAATAAAATAACAGATAACGGAGAGCTCTTTTTCTTTTATGTAATGATTGATTTGATACTGATGAGCAAACAGATTCGCTGAATTGTTCTTCCCTGACCTTTACAATTTTAGACGCTCAAATTGGTGGCGCTATCATTTGGGCTAAGGGTCGAGTTAGGTGTAATAAACACTGGCTGTTCCACGGAGCCGCGCTCCGCTCACTCTTCTTACACCTCGTTGCGGGCTGGAAATCTTAACCACTGGGTGCACCCAGAACACTGTTTTATCAGCTGTTGGATGCCCGCTCTATATCCTTATCACGGCTGCTTGTTTTTGCCCCATGGAGATAGGACATTTGACTATTTTTGTTCATGTGCACACATATGATTGCTAAATAATTTTCAGAGCCCGTCCACCGCACAGAACTTGTATTCATAAATTCATACAGCCTCCTTGTTTTTTCTTTTTTGTGTGGTGTCTCTAATCACAGTGCCTTCTTTGTGCGTCGGATAGGACAAATTTGTAAGGGTGTTTTGCAGCGCTCCCATTTTTACTCCTCTTTGTGTGTCTTTCTGTCCCCTGCAGCTCCCTTCCAGCCCCCCCTCCCCCTAACCCCCACCCCCTCAACTTTGTCTCATTTATTAAGCCGTGTTCTGCCGATGTGCGTCAGAGCTGGCCAGGAGTCTCGTGAGGCGTTGTGGAAGGCGTCCTGAAGAGCTGTGTCTCGAGTCTGGACAGCATCATACCGCAGCGCCCCCCCCACCCCCTGCTCTCAAACGTACCCCCACCTTTGTTTGACTTATTTGCCTGCAACCACCACCACCCCAACGCACGCACACACACACACACACACACACACACACACACTGAGCAGATGATCCATCCCAAGTCAAGATCAAATGATTTCTTCTGGGGGTAATAAATCAAAGGTCATAGGTAGCTGCTCAAGTCCCTTCACAATAGTGGCTTTGATTCTCCAATTGAATTAAATCAAGCCAGTCGGAGTTCTTCTGAAGACGCAGGTTTTAAACACTTTATACTGACATGCAACATATTACCTGCAGCTGGCTTGGAGGCTTTTATCTCCCACATCTGGATTTATTTTGTCATCTGGCACAACATGTTGTTGTCCACAAGTATCTGTAGCTGCTCACTACCCGATATCATACAGGATTTCAGACTAGACGCCCCACTTACACACACACTGACAATATGACTGTGTGTGTGTGAGACGCCAGAACACATGCCTCCCAGCTGCATGTCCTCCTGTGATTCATAGTTGAAGGGAGTCTACGCAGATGCTGCTGATAACCAAACGTTGTGAGAAGGCGGTAGATCGATCTGAAAGCAGCAGTCCTCTTTTCTACAATTATCTGCTAACATCTACATTTCAGATCTACAACGTCATCAAATGTAAACGCAGGAGATTTGTTTTTCCTCAACTGGGATTTTATTTTATTTTTTTCAATATTTTGGTTGCCTTGCATCTAAGCGCTGGTGTGCACTGTCCGATAATGAGATTACATCTCACAGCTGAATTTAAACAGCTCCCAGTCTTTGTTTTTTTAGAAACCCACTCCATTTGAGTGACCTCAACACGATGGTTTCCCAGCGCATCATGACGGCCTTTCAGACGCCAGCGGGTATATTAAAAACAACTTTCCCTCAAAGATGGTCTGGCAAATTGCTTTTTTCCCTGACAACAAAGACAGTAAACAGCAGCACTTAGCGAGCTCTCAAGAACCTAATTGCCTATTAAGCACAATCGAGCCCTCCTTTATCCTGCTGCCTCTGTTGGGGGCTCCTATCCCTGGAGATGAAGCTTTACAGTAAACATAAGTGAGTTAGCCCGGCTATCTGAGGGCTTTGGGCGGAAAGTAGGCGGTCCTGCCGTGCTCACCTCATGGTGAAAGTGAGCCGTCGGCCGTTTCTAGCCAGTGGATTTGTTTGGGCAGGCTGTCATGAACAGCGTGTGCCTGAATGAGATGTTCTTTCAATCCTGTTGCAACTTAAATATCATCCATTATCATCTCCCAATGTGTGTGTTTCACAGTCACGCCCCGTCGTGGGTAGAGTTGTGCAGTGCAGGAGAGTAAAATACTGTTTCTGTGCTCCTCAGGCTTGACAGATGAGAAAGTGAAGGCCTACCTTTCGCTGCACCCGCAGATGCTGGACGACTTCGTGTTGGAGAGCGTGAGTGCAGAGACATTGGACAGATGGCTGAAGAAGAAGACCAGCAGCAGGCCTGCAGGTACGCCCACACCCACACACTGGGACAAACATGGAAACGCACGCGCTGCAGCTCTCTGGATCGCTGTGCCAAAATGATTGGCTTAGCACATTGATGCACGGTTGTGATTTTTGTAATATTTTGCTTCGGTTAAATGTTTGTACTTTTTAGCTCACATAATCCCATACCAGGTTCCGAACAGTCGACCACAAGTACAGGCTGCCATGAATATCTGCAGCCACGTCAGTCGTTTGCTTTTATTGCACTGAAAAACGAAAACCTCTCCTCCAAGAGATCCAAAGGATAACCAGAGCCGAAGCAGGCCGGGCCTCTGTGGGTTCCATTTATTATCCCCGGCCATTTGCACTACAAATCTCTCATCTTCACGTGTTTCCTTTAATCGCCAGTGTGTGTGATAGACAGACGAAAGGGGAGCGCGCTCGTCGGGTGTTTACGGGTCATTAGATGCGTTTGAGCGGAGCCGAGTTGAGTCTGTGCCGTGCACTGCGCACACAGCGGACTGTTTCTCAGACCAACCGCATCCATCAAGGGCCCACAGAGCTGGCGCTCTGCCCAGCCGAGCTGCTGACGTCAGAGGCGACCTCCAGAGACATGCAGCCGGCTGAAGGGGGCCCAGGGGAGGGGCGGGGACGGTGGCAGCGGCGGCGGTGAGGGGTTGTGCTGGCTCAGGGTGTGGGTGTGTTGAAGTGCAGGGGGAAGCTGGAGGATGGATTTGTCACATTTTGGAGCTGCTTTCCACATGAGGTTTACAGACAGTGGTGTTTATTGCTGCTATGAGACGCCGGGTTCTCATGTCAGATCCTGCATGTGAAACTGTTTCCTGTGCGTGTGTGTGTGTGTCAATAAAGAATACTTAAATCATTTTTCTGGTGCCAAGTAGTTCAGGTCAGAGCAGATGAATCCTGTGCAAAGCAGCACACTGATTTCTAAAAACCGAGCACAAAGATTTCTGTCAGATGTGTGTAAGAGCTTGTATTTGATCCCTGTTCTGTTATCATATGATTCATGAAACTAAATCCACCCGTCGCAGAGGAAATGCATTTTTCCCATGGTGTCCGAAGGCTGGATAATATAAAGAACCACTTTGTTTATTAGAAATTAAATGTCCATTACATGGCTGCTGGCTGTTTGTGTGTTTTATTCCCAGTATGGTAGAAATGTGAACTTGCAGGCTCAGTGGAGTCTGGAGCCAATCACAGCGCACAGAGACGCAGTTGCTGCCGCATCACTGCGCTGGTTTAACAAAGCTTTGGCAGAAAAATAAACAAAAGCAGACGTGACGTTCATTGGGATGCATCACATTATCGGAGGCAACTTTCAGATTTCCGTCGATTCTCATGTTGTTGAGGAGTTAGCTAATGCTAACCGCCGCCTGCCTGGACAATAGACAAGATGGTCCCACGTGGTCACACAGTTAGCAAACTGATGGGCTCCTGGGCAAGGATAGGATAAGGAAACACAATGGACTAGTGTTACAATATAGTGCTGTTGTTTTTGGAATAATGCGGCGATACTGTTGAGCTCCCATGATGTGGCGATTGAGAGAATACCTGGAACAGACTGAAGTGTATATTGTGTTAGAATGAGCAGTGTCTGACAGTGCATGCCTTCAGCTCTGCTCATGTGTTGTGTGTGTGTGTGTGTGGTTGAAAATGCTAAAGTAAATGCTGCTCGAGTGAAAAGTGTCCTCACACACACACACACACACACGTGGCTGTGATGTATTTTACCAAGTGCAGGTTTTTGTGCTTTTTTTCTCGGAGAGTTCGAGTTTGATTCTAAAATCAACCAAAATCCTGGCTGCAGAATAACATTTGTGAATATTTGATGCATGGTATGTTTGCTGGTTTACGGCAGATTAACCAATGCTGTTCTCCATTTAGATCAGCCAGCAGTCACCAATACATTTTTAGCACTAACAAGATGAAAAAGAAAAAAAAGTGAACTCACCAGCCAAGTCATTTCTATCGAGCCATTAACCATGGCCTGCTCTTATGAGAGAGATGTTCTAAAACAGGCTTTACACCATTACACCATGTCTAACAGTGTTGTATGTGGAGGGTTTATCAGTTGATATTTCATATAAATTCTATATACTTTTCAACAGCCAATCACACCCTTTAAAAAGATGTGTCTAATGTTGAAATAGCATTGACCACACGTCCCCTCTATGGACAATGTTTCAGTCCTGACTTACTTGACTGTTTTGCAACAATAGATGTATTTCACCTGAAAACCAGTCGAAGGATCCGATAGTAGAAACGTCTGCCAATCTCGCTATGTTGAAGAAAGCGGTCTGCCTGTTTATCAGAGTCATAGCCCTCTTAACGGAGGTCATAACTTAATACAGTATTAGAATGGATCAATATTCAGCCACTTGCTCTACAGATAATTTCCTGAGCTGTGTGAGCGGCGAGCAGACTCAGAGTGAAATCATCAGTAATCAGCCTGACAGCTCTCTCATTAAACCTCATGTCTCTGGGGCTTGATCTTTACATTACATCAGTAATATCTCTGTGAGTCCACTTCCTCTGTGGGACCACTCTGAGCAGACACTTGGGCACCACTCTGAAGCCTCTCGGTGGCTGTTTCTGCTCATGTGACAAGCACCATCTAATTTCTGGGTCATCACGCAGGCTGAATGGTCACTGTGTTGGGATGACTTGACTTGTGGATTTATTTACCACAGTTCTTCTGCTGTTTTAATGCAGCAAGTGAGAGCAGCAGCAGCAGCAGGAGGAGGAGGAGGAGGACCTGTCATCATGTGATCATCACTAAGATAACCACTGCTTCCTGGAAGCTGTCCCTGCAGCCTGTGCCGTTCTCACTTTATCATATGATGGACAACATTGGATTACATAAAACAGTTTGTCTGTGAACACACAAGTGAGTGTGTGAGGATCTGGTTCAGCTGAGCAGCTTCTAATTTTAGAGAAAGCCAACACACTAGACGCTGCTCCGTGGTAACGCCTCCTCTAACGGTGTCTGCTTTACACTTTTGTGTCGTTCCATTTGAAGGATGTGTGTTGCAGCAGGGAGCTCAAGAGCAGAGTGCACATGGATGTCATTTGACCATTGTCCTGACCACAGCCACCAGCCGTGTGTTTACACCACACACAATTGATGAATCTCAAACCTTCAGCTGCTCCCAAGCAAACGGCTCTGCTGTTGTACATGCTTCATGCAACACACACACACACACACACATAGAGTCAATGTTAATGTAGCAACCCTAATATTTGTGAAGTATAAATCTATTATTTGTGAAGAAGATTTCTAAACTAGATCATTTAATTTTATTTCTGCAGTCTGGTTTCAGACGTGGTGGGAAACATACAGAAGACATTCCAATGTTTTGTTTAAATAAGTGATTAATCAATCGTCAAAATCTGCGAATGTTCCCGATCAGAGCGTCATTCTCAAAACCTGCGGCTCTCTGACAGGTCAGGCTGCCATGTCTGCCTAAAAAGAAAACGGGAACCTTGTGTTGAAGACGTGTGTTTGTGAGTCTCCAGTTTTCTCTCTGGAGGGCAAGAGCTGGGCCGAGCTGTGAAGCAGCTGATACTGTTTCTCAGACCTGTTTGTATGGAAGTCACAAAGGAAACAAAGATGTGCTTGTGTGGCAGAAACTCATACCCCCCCTCCACTGTGATAAGATAGCTGTCTCACCTGCAGGGCATTCTGTCACGGGGGAACAGGAGGAGGACGAGGATCCATGTGCAGCGCTCAGTCGATTCTGCTTCTATTTGAAAATTTAAGTAACATTTGATTTGCTAGTGATTGATTTGCTAAGTCTGACATCCAAACTTAAGTGACCGAACTTGGCGAACACAAAGTGGGTGTCCTGAGATCTGCGGCTGCAACAGACACCAAACTTTGGGGCTTTGAAACAAAGTCTATAGTTTTCGCTTTCCGTGAAGACGGCGGATATCCAGGCTGCAGAGTTCCTGCTGCTTAACGTCCAGAAAACCTTTTGCTGTTGCTGCGTAATGATCGTTTTGTGGGTTATTGCATGCTTATTCCCTCAGGTACAGATTTTAACATGAAGAGAGAACGTTTTTTTGAGTCTCTCCTCAAAGAGAGACCTGCGTACAGATGACTGGGCTGAGATGAACACTGCTGCCGGCAGCTGCAGGTCCTCCATGCAGGAGGACAACCACTAGGTCAACACGTATTGAGCGCTGAGTCACTGCTAGCTGCCCGTCCCGTGGGGGATTGTGTATCTGTGGCGGCAGATCGATGAAGCGCCCATCAAGTATCGTGCACTTAGCTGACTGGGGGATTTTTTTTCTTTTCTTCTTCTTGGTGGAAGGCCTGAGCTCAGAGCTGATCGTATCCTCTTCTTCAAATCGGTCTGATGTGTCTCAGGTTATACTATTATAAACAATTTATTCACTTTCTACTTCGCTGCCCTAAAACACTGCAAATGTTCCACGCTGCTTTTTCTTTGCAGAATTGATCAAAGCCAAAAAGCAGCAGATTTAGATTCCTCTCTTCAAACCACAGTTTACCGCTGTGATGTGCAAATATGCAACAGACACACGTGCTCCAGAGCAAACAAACATTTCATTTAACTTTCAGAACTCTGCTCAGTCAGATAAATGCCAGAAACCACCATGAGTCCTCAGTGCTGATAGATCATCAGTCACGATTTTTCTTCCCGTCAGATTAAACTGGCAGCTGGTGCATTTTAAGGATTTGTTATTATTGCTTGAAGGGCACAGCCGCTCTCTTGGTTGGTTTGATGTCAGCTGTGCCTGATCTTTGTTTTACAAGACAGAGAATCACGCGTCCACATCGACTACACACACCGGACCTCGCAGAGCTGCACAGCTGAACGACCCTGTGATGGAGGCCGTTAGGGTTCAGCAAACGTTTGGATGGAGTTTACCGGCAAAGGTCTGTTCAGCCTGAGTTGCTTGACAGTTGAGTTTAGAGTTGAGTGCGCAGTGAACATTCTCTAGGAGCATGTCGACCCTCTCCCGCTGTGTTTACTGAAAGCACTGCAGCTCCCTGAAAATATGGGATGTGGCGTCGGAGCGGGCTCCTGGTCTCTGTCCCTGCGCTGGTGGCTGACCACACGCTGCACAGCGATAAAACACATACACACACGCCCGCACGGATTCCTTCCCTCTCAGCTGCAGGGGGAGGTGTATCAGCAGAGCTAATCCCCTGACACTTATCTGATGAAACAAAGATGTTATTGTTGCAAATCGGGACAGGCAGGGTGTCAGTTTTTATAGATTTATGTTAAAGCTGCTGGTCCCACAACAGAGAGAACTTTCTTACGCACTTCCTGCAGCAGGAGCCCAACATACAATACAGTTCACGAGAAGCAGGAATGTGAGAACCATGCCTGACCTCCACCTCCATGCTCGCTTGTAAGACACTCCTGGAACTGGCCAGATTTAAATGCCACCTGCCCAAGGGGAATGTCCGAGTTTGTAGATTTTCCTCACCTGCAAATACGAGTTTCCTTTTACTTCTTGGCCCCTCAGACACTTTCGGCGTATGGACACCATGATCAGCACTCCCCCTGTGGTTCCACTGGGACCGCTGCGCTCGGGATGCCTGCAGAGGCGCTTTGCCAGGCTGTAATTGGACTAGCAACGGTACAAACACTGTCTGGTGACCATTTCCTCCAGGAGGAACATATCCTGGCAGAGGTAATACCCCTGGGAGCAGAGAAGCTCTAATGTAGAGATCAGAGATCCCGCCAAAAGCAACCGTACAGGTGAGGGAGGACAGCGTGGGGGGGGCGGGCCTATATGCACCCATATGCACACAGGCCTACATAAAGTGAGTGTTACATTTCATGGTCTGATTTTTCTTCCCCTCCTATAGTTAAATGAGGGTTTATTTACACAGGCCTCTGTCTCAGCATCCTGCCCAGTGCTCACATATCACCTACCACAGTGCACCATGTACACGTCGTATACCACGTTACATCACAGCGTAAACATGTCTCTGTTTCAGTAAAGAAAGCAAACAAAGGTTAAATGGTGTTTCCTGTTGCGCACAGTTCATGGTCAGAATTGGATATTTTCTTTTTTCGTCATTACCACCACCACCACCAAGGAGGCTGTTTTCATTGCTGTGCGCTTGCTGGGGTTTATGCTCTCGACTGGGCGACATTCTTGTCTTATTTTTATTTTTTTCTAGAATCAGTTGCGACATGAGTCAATGGACACACCACTGTCTTGGTGTTAATGTTATAAAAAGCTGAAGTGCTCCACAAATGCAGACCTCTCTCTCTCTCACTGGAAGAACTGGTGTTCTTCAAACAGCTCACATTCTGATATCATTGGCATTTACAAGGCATTATTTAAAAAAAAAAAAAAAAAAGGAAAGAAAAAAGTTGTTTTTATTTCCAACGGGTTTGAAGTCTTTTTAAAGGGCAGCTTGCTGTCCTCTGATTGACGTCATTCCCGGCCGGGGGTTCGCTCCAAAATAGCTCTCATGGCTAAGTTAGGAAACTCAGAGCGTTCTGGGGGAATGTTTAAAACAACAAACGTTGTCGCTGGCTGTGATTTCTTCTTCTTCACATGTTCAAAGGGGTTCGTTTCAAAAGAGGAGCAGCTTGAGTCGGCGTTTCTAAAATTTGCCCGGGCCGCTTCGCATGGTTTGATCACATGAGACGCTATCGCAGGGATCTGAGCGGCGACTGTTCTCGTGCGCTGTTGACCCACGTGTAACAAAGAGCCGCTCGGGCTGCTGTGTGAATGTTTTTTGTTTTCACGGAGCTCCCAGACTATAAGTCCAGAAACTGTTATGATTGGCCGCGGCTCTCATTATCATCACATTCTTCGGTGACTGCATCCAAAGACAATAGTCATATGTCTGCTGTCTCTCCAGCAGCCTGAAATCAAACCAAGAATTTGTACTTCAGGCCACAACATTTTGCACTTGTCAAATGAAATGAATACCTCTGTTCATTCTCAGAAGGTTAAACCAGATGTCTTCTTGCATTGAACAAGATGATAGAATTATCATTAATTAATGCATGATGTTTATTGATACTTTCAAGTCTTTACCTGTCTGGTGTTGCAGCCACGTCTGGTTTTTCTTATTTGCTGCTTGTAGAGAGAGATATATATCACTACTCCCATTCCGTGCACCAAGTACCAAATCAAATTCCTGTATGTGCGAACTTGTGACAATAAATTTGTTGTTGTTCATTCTCTTGCTGTAGTTTTTTCATTGACTAAATGACTCATATGAAAAGTATTAAATTAAATTTTGTTTTTAGTTCTTAAGAAGTTTTGGCATGTTGCAATTTTATGCACCAGTTCTTAAATGTGTTTAAGTAGGCTGCAGTAAACTTACTTTGGTTTTGGTGTGTCTGTCTGTAGTTTGAGAGACAAGGTTTGATGTTGCTAGTAAATGCTGAACTCCAACCTTATAAATATCCAGTGTACTTGAGCACTAACTATCATTCATTATGGTCTTACTGAGTTTTTAAAAATCCTAATCCTGTAACATTGTGCTTTTTGTCTCTACAGATGACACGTCAGCGAAAGAAGTCAGCAGGGTACGTCTCTACTTAAATGTGTATTTGGTTAGTGTCTTGATTGGAAAGAGCAGATCCCCTGGGCCTTACCTGCTTTACGTGTGCTCGCACCTTTCTCGACACCCCCAGAGGACTCCAGCGCAGTATCTGCAGAAGGGCTGTGGAGCCGGGACTTCACACACACACAGATAGTTTGGGGGGGGGCCCTCGACCCTTCAGTGCGTCATCCATAAGTCTGTGCAAACAGGATGTGGGAGGATAGAGGGCGTCCCATAGGGGAAGGCTTTCTGCTGCGCCACTCTCCCTGCCGTCCCGTCCTCACCCTCTCCGCGGGCGCAGAAATAGACGTTCTCTAGCCCCGTACAAGGCAGGAGGTCTGCCTCTTACGTAACCACACTAAAGCTGCGGCTGAGCATCAGAGCTTGCCAGGGCTCTAATCAGAGCCGTGGGGCTCCAGCAGCCCCCTCTCGGGACTGCAGGGGGATCCCTGGGCTAGAATGCGACAGAGAAAGGGAGAGTGGAAGGGTGGGCAACAGGGTAGTGTTGAGATGAATGGCAGGAAGATAATCTCCGTTAATTAGAAAGAAAACTCTTCAAATCTGGCGACATGAGTTGGTAGATCTCGGCTTCAGACCGGATGCAGGTTGCTGCCATGTTTTTCTTGCTCGAGTTTTTAAATGGAATCTCAGTGTTTGTGGGAGACGGTGCAGTTGCTATGTCCTGTGTCTTTTGTCCAGCAGTACCAGGACACAAATATGCAGGGTGTGGTGTACGAACTCAACAGCTACATGGAGCAGCGCCTGGACACTGGAGGAGACAACAAACTCCTGCTCTATGAGTTGTGCAACATCATCAAAACAGGTAAAGGCAGAAATATGTGCAGAATCTTCTGGGAGAAGAAAGGAAGCAGCAGAAAATGTTGAATTAAAAAGATCAAATAAGTAAAGGTAGATGCTTCCTTCTCATGCTTTTACTTTTTATTGTGTTTAAAACCCTCTGTCCTGTGTGTTCTCTACAGCAACTAAAGCTGATGGATTTGCACTTTACTTCTTGGGAGAATGCAACAATGTGAGTGTCTGCTGAAAACATTTCACACAGCAAAGCGTCATCAGCCGTGTGCATGTTTTTGACATTTGTTTCTCTTTTACTGTTTCTCCGTAGAGTTTATGTGTGTTCACTCCGACGGGGGCCAAGGACGGCCCCTCAGGCCTCATCCCCTCCGGCCCCATCGCATTTGGGACAACCATTGCCGCTCATGTTGCCAAGACCCGCAAAACACTGCTAGTAGAGGACATCGTGGGGGTGAGGCGGGTTCTTGCGTCCGTGCACAGATTGACCCGTCACAGGAATCATTTCACATTTCACTGCAGAGCTGTGATGTTTGAGTGCAGCGCTCTGGGCGACGTGTACATTCAATCAGTGTCGTTATTCACCACACTGGAAGTAAAGCTACACAAATTAAAAAATATTCAGTTTATAAAGGACTTTGATTTTGCAGGGATGTGCTCTGCATTACTGCAGTTAGTATAATTCTTGAAGTACATAGCACAGGTTTCTGTTGTTCTATTTTTAATGTAGTGGTAAAGACACAACGCAAATCTTAAGGGTTAAACGTCTTGTCCATTACGTCATCTACATTCATTCAATCCACATTTACTCCACACTGACCTCTAACCTAACCTCTGCAGCTCAGGTGATAACCATCTCGGTTTGCGTCTGTGTCGCAGGACGAGCGCTTCCCCGACGGCACAGGGCAGGACTCAGGGATCCACGTTCACTCTGCCCTGTGCCTCCCCATCCTCACTGCCATCGGGGACCTCATTGCCATCCTGGAGCTGCACCGGCACTGGGGGAAGGAGCCCTTCAACGTCAGCCACCAGGAGGTCAGTGTGACCCTGACAAAACCCGCCAAGAGTGGGAGGCTGGAGCAAGGCCTCACAGAACGACAGCTATTCGCTTTAATCTGGGTCTGCGTGAGATCTGATCTCTGTCATCTCCGTGGGGTTCAGTGATGGCAGCGATAATGATGTTTTAGTCTCCAAGGACTTTGTGCGAGGCACTAATGAAAATAGATTAACACTCAAGAAAGGGCAGTCACAGAGCATCAGCTCCGAAGAGTCACACTTAGATTTAAAAAGCACATACACACAATTTATTATGAATGAATCTGTGAGTTATTTCTTTATTTTTTTTACATATTAAATATCACTGCAATTTGATATTTCTGTTTTATGTTAAATATTTATTGGTGCAACTTTTTTTTTTTGCATTAAGCTGCACACCAGTAAATCGAGCATGCAGTGTTACACCACCTTGCTCTGAATGAGTTGTGCCGAGGATTAATAAACCCAGTGGACTTGTGTTTATTGTGTGTTATTGTTTCATTTCCTGCAGCCATTTAAAACGAAGCTTCACTTCCTTCCTCAGGTTGCAACGGCGAACTTAGCGTGGGCGTCAGTTGCCATTCATCAAGTACAGGTGAGACACTTCCACAGAGGGCGGAGGTGAAACCAGCCCTGTCCCGCTCATTATGATCTCGTGCCACTTTGTTTGTTCTGGTTCTGCGCTGGTGTTTTTAAAACGGGGAAATCCACTGTGTACAGGAACTGGGTTGTCAACTCGGCCCAGTCCAATCAACTAAGCCTTAGATCCAACAAACAGCTCCCAGAGGACGTCATTACTGCCCAGCGCTGTTTTCATACGACAGATAACACAACACCTTAGAGGAGCGGCGCTGCCGTGGGACGCTCGCTGCAAAACACTCCTGTTGTTACTGACACAAGCGAAGGTGGCCAACAGGCCTACGGAGTGTGCAGACAGCGGGACGTGTTCGATTCCCCCGTGTGTGTGTCGGGTCTTGACCTATTTCTGTTCGTGTCTCCAGGTGTGCAGAGGCCTCGCCAAACAGACTGAGCTCAACGACTTCCTACTTGATGTGTCAAAGTAAGAGCTGCCGATGGGACAGTTTACCTCAATATTAAATCAATGCTGATGTTTGAAATAAAAACTAAATGCATTCAATTATGTTTCTATTTATTAAGTCTAACAAATAAAAAAAAAACTGAGATGCTATTCAGTCTGTTCTCTTGTCCAGCCTTAAGGTTAAATCAAAGTTTATTTTTTGCTCACCAAATAGAAACGTCATGTCTTGAATGTGAACGTCATCAGAGCTTCCCATTTGTCAAACATCTCAATGCACCATTTCTTCTTTTCGCACAGAACATACTTTGATAACATTGTGGCAATAGATTCTCTACTTGAACATATTATGGTGAGTGTGAATCCTGCAAGTATGTGTTCATTCACATTGTCTACAAGGCTACACATCCCAGGAGTGTGTGTTAGGGTTTGTGTGTTAGAGAAACGCTTCGAAACGCACACTTGCCATCCCGACACCTGAGGGGCATCATGCAAGACTGTTAATAAAACATGAACTTAGCGATCATATTCAGAAGTATTATTTCTAGTCAGTGTAATAGACCCCCAGTTCACCCACTTTGTCTGAATCTCAAACAGATGATGTAGATGTGTGTAAAACGTGACGTTCCGGTGTCCTGTCACTAAAACCCACCTCTCTGTTTGTACGTGTTTTGTTGCCTTGTGACTGTGGTGTCATCCGAGGGCATTCAAGTCATCTGGTTTAGACAAACTGGAATGACCCGTAGTCGTACTGTGTGCATTCCCACAACTGTCTCATCCAACATAGTTTAAAATGAATACCGTAGTGATGTATCGGACTTTGCGAAGCTTTAGGGGCTTTTTAAACTTGTTTCAGTTCTTTCAAATCCTCACTGTTCCAGTGAAACTCGTCTCCCTGGTGTTGTTTTGCAGATATATGCAAAAAACCTGGTGAATGCGGACCGGTGCGCACTCTTCCAGGTGGATCACAACAACAAAGAACTGTACTCAGACCTGTTTGATATCGGGGAAGAGAAAGACGGAAAACCTGTCTTTAGGAAAACCAAAGAAATTAGGTAGGTAAAAAGATATGGCTGTTTCTCCTCTCACAGTGTGCTTCACAATTTACTGTTTTAGATTTGCTGTGCCTCTTTGACATGTGAGGGCCAAGGATGTATAGAGTGTCTACCCAGCACAGAGTCTTCATGAAAATGCCCTCAAATTAAACTGCTCTCCTCTGCTGTTCTCTGTCGTCCCAGGTTTTCTATAGACAAGGGAATAGCAGGTCAGGTGGCTCGGACAGGGGAAGTCTTAAATATCCCAGATGCCTATGCAGATCCACGGTTCAACCGGTAACCTCCGTTAAAAGATTCTCAACACCACCATCAACGACCGGACCGTG
This sequence comes from Pseudorhombus dupliciocellatus, assembly GCA_016785235.1. NCBI lineage: Eukaryota > Metazoa > Chordata > Actinopteri > Pleuronectiformes > Paralichthyidae > Pseudorhombus > Pseudorhombus dupliciocellatus. The sequence continues at coordinate 125,237 of JAFBJW010001319.1, read as the reverse complement.
TTTCACACGCTGTATTCCCCAACAGAGAGGTGGACCTGAAAACCGGCTACACCACACGGAACATCCTGTGCATGCCCATCGTGAGCAGGGGAACCGTTATCGGCGTGGTGCAGATGGTGAACAAGCTAAACGGAAGTGCCTTCACTAAAACAGATGAGAACAACTTTAAGATGTTTGCTGTCTTTTGTGCTCTGGCCTTACACTGTGCAAATGTGAGTACACTCGATTCATCTTTAGATATTTCAACCACTAACTGAAAGAGCAGAAAGCTGATTCCTCTTGCTGTGTGCACAGGCCTCCTCTTAATGTAATGCAGTGTAGGTAGGTTATGTGACGGTTAGACACTTCATAGCAATGAATACTTGATTCAGGCTTATTTTTAGAAAACTGCACCTTTGACGTAGAAGCCTCATCTGAAATTCACTCTCATTTATGCGAGGCTCGTTTCAGCTGGAATCAAACTGCAGGTTTCCCTGTTTCTCAGAATGGTGCCATCATTTTCTTTTTAAAGCCGCTGTCACCATGTAAATTGTCCCCAAAAACCTGAACAAAAGCCTCCCATCTGACGGCTGACAGTCAAGATCACCTCTTAGCCCTCACGATCCTCTCCCCGCCTGCCTTGTATGCTCCGTCTGTCAGAAGCCGCTCCCCTCTGTGGGGCCTGACTCACCATCATCTCGTGCGACAAACTTACGTAGGAGCAGCGTCACAAGGTTGTTTTTTAAAATTGATGAGGCAATTTAATGTTTTAAGACGAGCAGGCATCCGTTCGCCGACAGGAGTTATGTTTGGCCATAATTTATGTCGCACGTCTCTCGGAAACAGACTTGGGCCGGCTCCTGATTTATGGTGATTTATGGTTGGAAGGTGTAAGGCTTTGGCAAACGCACCTGACTGTCTCTATCGTGCGTGTCAGGGAAGGGGACGGGGACACAAACCAGATGTGCAGACACAGCTAAAATGTGACACTGTGGAGGATAACTGAACTCTGTTTGAACAGTGAGATCTAAAGGATTCAGCAGTAATAAGAAATGTGTTTTCATTTCAGTTTCTCTGATGATAGTTCATGTCTTGTGATTCCCTCAGATGTACCACAGGATCCGGCACTCTGAATGCATCTACAGAGTGACGATGGAGAAACTGTCTTATCACAGCATCTGCACCTCAGAAGAATGGAAGACCCTCACCCAGCTCAACCTCCCTGCACCAATTTATAAAGAGATCGAAACGTGAGCACACTTTCAGATTCAAATTCCGAGCAACTGGTGAATCTGAAGCTACAGAGTCCGTGAACCTGAGAGTAGCCGACCTGCGCCACTGTGAAAGACTCCAGATCTGGACTTGTCTTGTCTGTCAGCCTGTCCCTTCGACGGTCACCGTCCTCTGATGTCCCCTCATCTGCGGGAGGCCTGCGGCTGATTTAAGACTCTTCTCCTCTTCTCCGTCCTCCAGGTTCCACTTTGACATCAATCCCTTTGAGGAGATCTGGCCCGCGGTCTTCATCTACATGGTTCATAACTCCTGTGGAAAGAACAGGTAAGGCGTCACAGGTGACCCCGTTAGCGTCAGCTCTTCATCGACGCAACTGGTCACCATTTCTCTCCCCGTCACTGCCGCTAGCTTTGAGCTGGAGAAGCTGTGCCGCTTCACCATGTCCGTACGGAAGAACTACCGACGTGTGCCCTACCACAACTGGAAGCACGCAGTGACGGTGGCACACTGCATGTACGCCATCCTACAGAAAACCCCTGGGATCTTCACAGAGCTTGAGGTTTGCTCCTTGTTGGGTCTGGCTCGACAACATGGCAAGATTATCCTCTGAGGTCATGTAATCGTTTTTTTTTTATTATGATCTGCTTCCTCTGGTCTACAGAAGAAAGGTCTGTTGATAGCCTGCCTGTGCCATGACCTGGACCACCGGGGTTACAGCAACGCCTACCTGCAGAAGTTTGACCATCCGCTGGCCGCTCTGTACTCCACCTCCACCATGGAGCAGCACCACTTCTCTCAGACCGTCTCCATCCTGCAGGTAGAGCTCCCCTCCATGCTGAGCCTTTCTATCTGCTTGTTGTCTTCAGCTGCTCATAGCAAGTATGAAAGAATGTGTCTCACCTAACATCTTTTTAATTACTTTAGAATCTTGCTTCAGACGTTTGGCAAAATCAACGGAAACGCCACATAAAACGAATCACAGGGTTTGCAAAGTAATTGAACATAGCGGGGAGAGGTTGTGAAAAATGATTCCACATGCGGACAAACTTCAAATCCCAATTTGAAGCCTGCCAGCGAAGACAGATGGCGATTTTTAAAAAGACAGTTGTCATGGTGTAATGAGCTTTAAAACTCCATGAAGCTGCTTTTATAGACTCGAACCACTGAGATTAAAGTCATCGTGGAATTTATTAAAATTTAGGTTTTAATTTTTTATCAATGGACAACATTGTCTCTCAATGGGACGTCGTTGCCAGACGACTGCATAGTTTAGCTTAATATCTGGATGGAGAAAGAAGTGGAGATATGCTGTTTTTTCTAGAAGATGAATGCTCACATACACGCACACACGCACAGCATTGACGTCTGAGAGCCCCTCCCCCTTGACGTCCAGGAGCAGCTGGGATGAACCTACGCCGGCCTGGGATGAATCAGAGATTACACCCCGTTGTGGTCTCGCTGAGCTGAACGCCTCATAAGTGGAGCTTTTGCTTTTTTATCGATCTCTTTGTTTCTCATAGCTGGAAGGGCACAATATTTTCTCCAACCTGAATTCCATTGAGTACGAGCAGGTGCTGGAGATCATCCGGAAGGCCATCATCGCCACGGACCTCGCCCTCTACTTCAACAACCACCAGCAGCTGTCGGAGCTGCTGGCCAAAGGTGGGCTGGACTTCAACAACTACTCGCACAGGTGAGGTCTCGCCCGGCTGGCTGCACGCGATCGCACCAGACCACCGAGAGCCGTTCAGATCTGGTGCACATAAACAGCACATTGAGTTCCTTCACATGGCCCTAACGAGGCTTTGCTCCCCTCCAGGGACCGTGTGATTGGTCTGATGATGACAGCATGTGACCTGTGTTCTGTTACCAAGCAATGGCAAATCACACGACTCACAGCCAACGACATCTATGCTGAGTTCTGGGCTGAGGTATTGTGGGAGACTGTTGAGGTTTCAGTGTCATGATCATGCCTCCAGTGTAACAAGCAGACTATTTATAAGTTTAAATGCGGCTGCTGCCCCCACTGCAGATATCCTGCAGACACAAACTACTGCTGTCTAATCAGCAGGAGACTTGCAGCAACAAGTAAAAGTACATTTCTCCTCAACAGGGAGATGAGATGAAGAAGATTGGGATGCAGCCGATCCCAATGATGGACAGAGACAAGAAGGACGAGGTTCCCCAAGGCCAAGTGAGACCAGCTCTTTAACTCATGTGACTCTTCACTCACACGCTCACATGCTCAGAGACTTTAACATTTCACTCTGATTGAGTGGAGCAGCCAGAAAAAGAAAAGTAGAGATACTTTAAAAAGAAATAAAAGGAGTAGAGAGAACCAGAGCATCATGCTCAGGTAGGATTCAAGTGGAAAAGTTAAGCATGAAGGTCAGGAAGAGGCTGCGTGTTGCCCCTTATAGATATTGAAAGCACTTACTGTAAGTTGCTGTGGACAGCCGCTTTGGTTAAATAAATGGAATACATGATTAATTCTAAAAAGTTAACTCTTTACCAAAACAAATTGAAATACTGCACAGGGTGGGAACTCAGATCATTGAGCAGTTACCATATAAGTCATAATAGACTGGAAAACATAATTCATGAATAGTTATGTTTTTATTGAGCATAATGATCTGGTAAACACACTATTCATCATCTTCTCTGACACTATAATAGTTATTCATATTATTGTCTTTAAATGTAAATAAACTTTGATTTGTTCTTTGGTTTTGTTTTTTTAGGTGGGGTTCTACAATGCTGTTGCAATTCCATGTTACACGACACTAGCTGAGCTTTTCCCTCCATCCAGTCCTCTGCTCAAAGCCTGCAAGTGAGTGCACACACACGGCTCCAGCTCCTATAGTGTCGGGGAAACTCTCTTTTATTTTTACTGTTCGCGTTTCGTCAGTTTTTCTGCACAGTATTGTCTGATATGGTTAATAATGTGTGTGCGGGCCTGGTCTGACCAGCAGCGGTTGGCCAGACAAACAAGATTAGAGCTGATAAGGAGTGCGTGTGTGTGTGCGCGCGCGCGTGTGTGTGTTCCACATTCCATTGAAAATGCAAACAAAACACACATGCCGCTGTATTGGATTAAACAATTATTGTGCTGTAGCTTTCTGAAATCCCTTTAAATGTTTTTTTTTTTTTTCGTTTATAGAACACAGTGTTCTAACAGGAAACGGTGGCTCCTCCTATAACATGGTGCACCAGAGTGTGTGAGGTGAAGCCGTGTCTGTGCATCGTTCGATAACAGTGCAAGAATGCATTGTGTGTAATTTACAGCGGTTGAGCGGGATCGGGTTCACCCGCCTGCCCTTCTGGGGTTAACCGGCTGGTTTTTAAAATGCTGTGACCTTGATCTGCGGGGAATGCAAACAAAGTGAGCATGGTAATATTTAAGCCCCGGCAGTACGTCAGCACTGGGCTCTGGGTGGGCAGCAGGCCTAGACCCCGCGGAGCCCGGTTGCTTGTTGTGGGATTTGCCACAGACGTGTAAACTGCATCAGGCTGGCTAATTGAAAGGAATGGCAGCAAAGGGCAGCACTTTTTGCGCTCATATGTCAGGCTTGATTATAGCAGGGGGAGGAGAGGAGGGTACCTCCGTAACAAGCAGAGTGGAGGGGTCTCCTGCTGCTGCCACTGCTGCAGATGACTGATGAAGTGCACAGTCTCTCCCCGGCTGTGGACACATATGTTTGTTGAGGTTTTTGTCTGGGATAAATTGTCGACATAAATGGACACAATGGACACAATCCTATATAGTCCTGCTGTCAAAGAAAAAACAATGGACAGGGATCAAACTCTGATGTGATGAAGTGTCTGTGTCTGACCTGAGGTGTTGTGCGTCTGCAGGGAGAACCATAGCCAGTGGGAGAAGATTGCAAAGGGGGAGGTGGAGGACGTGGTGCCCATTCGACCTAGTGATTCAGGCCCCGTCAAGGTGGAAAACTGACGACCAAAGGGGTCTCTGGCCCACCAAAGGAACACGACCTGAGTCCTGCCACAGGCCTGGAACTCCTGCAGGAGGAAGAACCTACACCACGTGTCAGCGGTAGACAGATCAGCTAAAGGCGACTTGACTTTAAAAGAAACAAAAACACACACAGTTACCTCACTGGGTGACGGAGGTGTCAACACTGGCGGTTTCACCAATCCCAGAGACTGACAGACAGCTGATGGGGCTGAGGGACTTCAGCCCCTCACCTTACGTCCACTCAGCTTGGGAATTCATTTGGTAGAATGGACCTGTGCTGTTATGGTTGTTTTATGTATTTTATTACTTTTGCTGATTCTTTTATGGTCTTGTATTTGCAGAGGCCTTACGCTGAACCTTTCACAGGCTAGGATGTGTGAAATCTTGTCGTCGGTTCAGGCTTTCTTTTGTTTTGTTTTGTTTTTTTTGTTTTTTTTGAAATGGTACTGTTTGCCTTCTGTGGTAGGGTTTATCGTATGTGCACTACTTCAGCAAGGTGTTCCCAGAGACAGAAGGAATGTGTAGAGCAGATGTATGGTATAAAGCCACCTTACTGAGAAGGTGGGCGTCAGAATGTTAATTTTTCTTTTGTCACTTTTTGAGCAAAAATCCTTTGCAGTACTTGAATAAAGTGATACAGCCTATTCCTAGGTGGAGTTTGCAGAAATCCCCCCCCCCGGAGTTTGCAGAAAACCCCCCCCCCCCCCCCGCGGCATATAAAACTAAATATGGATGAACTGTGATGAGAGGAGTTAGATAATGTGGACACTTGTGAACGCAGTCACAAGAGAGTCACAATGTTTCTCCCTGCAGTGGGACCCCTCAGCACCGCCCCCAGGCCCCCTGACATTTAGGAACCTGCTGCGGCAGTACACGGACTCCCCTCTGATCAACAGGATCTGACCCCGGGCCAGCAGTCATAATGTTTGGAGGAGGGAGGTCACGAGACAAAAAGATGCACAAATAGAATCCCTGCTCGTGTCATTTATAGTCGGACAACACTGCGTACTACTGAGTCTCCACTGTCGTAACAATATTTTTACACCACTATCACGTTGTGAATTATTTACTTTTATCCATCAAATGTCACTTCCTGAAGTCAACTTCAAATTTTTAAATTGTATTAATTTTAATTATTTATTTCTATAGCACTTTTCAAAACAAATCACAAAGGTGCTTTACAAGATGTTGTTTTTTTAAATCAGGACAAAGAATTAAAACCAATTCACAGCAATTTAGAATGATTACAAGAATATAATAAAACATAACATCAGAGACTGTGTGATGGAGAATGAAGCCTTAAAAGTCAACAAAAGAAATCATAAAAATTCTAAAAGCCAATGAAGATTAGCTAAAATCTTAATTTACTTTTTTGTAGAGAAAGTGAGAAAAATAAATGTACTGCACAGATGTCCCCGTGGAGTATAAGGATTAGTGAAAAACTGTTGAGAAATCCTCCTTCTCCTGGTGAAGGTGAGATGGGTTCTAAAGAGTGCAGTGTGGAGTGAGTAGCCTACACAGACTCACATGTTTCTCTTTCTCTTACACAAGTGGGTGTCCTTGCTGGTTCAAAGCTGTAGTGACGACACTGAACTTTCCTTTTGTCATTTTGTTGTTGATTCAGAACCGACGGCCTCAGGAGAACGGTTGGTCAGCTTCATACCCCCCTGCACCGTCTCACCTGCTCAGCTAAAAAGCATTGTATGTGTGTTCTTCTGGGACTGCAACATAATCAACATTGGTTGACGTCGCATGTGACACTCCACTGAAATCCGCCGGGGGAAAATAAAATCTTCCCTTGGCACAGTCTCCCAACGCCCTGCACAGGGGTTCAATTCTTTTTTTAGACTCTTTCAAATGAGTTCCCAAGATCTTCCAAAGGACAAATGATTTATTTATTTTTTTTCTCAAACTGTCATTCCAGTGGACACTCGCACCCCTCTGCAAGAATGAAAGTACAAATCATTTGTTTTTCTGACTGGTACTGTGGCTCCCCCATCCCTGATGTCCCACCCCCACATTAATGGTGTGAATGTACATTTTGATGAATGTTTTGTCGGTTGCAGATCCTCTGTGTGGGCCCCGTGTGGGTGAGAGTGCGTCGCCGGTTTCCATGACGTCCTCTGTCTTTCTTTAACAGAATTGCTTCCAGTGAGCTTCAACCAAGAGCAACAATTAGCATGCACCTAAACTGAACTTTATATATAGTTTTGCTAATGTGGTTAATAGGTGTATATTATGTACAGCCTAGGAAATAGTTTGTACAGACTGAGTTGTTGACTCCGATGGTGCTAACCTGAATGGTGGTTGTGTGCTTTCTGACTGTGTGTGTGTGTGGGTGTGTGTCTGTGTGAGTGAGTGAGAAAGAGAGAGTGGTTTTGTCTCTTTCCCTAATTCCAACCCCACGTGAGAACATGGTTAAGTCCATTACACTGCACTGTCCCTTCTACTCTTCAGCACCAGTTATATCCCATCATCTGCACTATGTTTAGCTCATGATCTTTAGCGTTATTATTATTATTATTGACAATTATGATTATTATTGCTCTTATTACTATTGTTATTTTCTTAATTAGAGTTAAATTTAAATTAACTTATATTTTTTATACAAAGAAAAATAATGTTGGCCTTTTTGTTTTGTACAAAGTGAAACATCCAGATTAACAAAACGGTCTCGACATGTTACTGTTATCCACAATAATTGAGGAATGTCTCAACTGTAAATGTAAGAGCAGTAGCCCAAATGACTTTTATTAAATACCTGAAAAATACCCCTGTGTGTTAGATCATTCTTTACTTATTGTTTGAATAATACTTGTATTTACTGTATTTATGTGTCAGTCATAATATATATTGACAGTATATTTTCTAAGTTTTGAAATTTACTATCAGTGAAATTATAGAAATATTTAAAATAATTTAAAAAATTTGGCTCCATCAAGTGGCTCTTAGTGTGTCAGTTCGTATTTCACATACAGTCCCAATTCTCCTTCTCAAAGGTTGTGTTTGCAGTTTTTTTGTTGCTGTCTTTTAAAATGTTATATCAGCATATAAACAAATTTGCAGCACATGGTACAAATATCCCAGTCTGAGCGCGCTTGTCATCTCTCACACAAACAAACCTACTTGTTTCCACAAGATGGCTGCCCACCACCACTTCTGATGCACTCCCGTGTTAGGCGAATGACGCTAGAAGGCGTCCTTTGGGTTTTCCCTAATTAAAATTCATTCGGAGGGATGACTCATCACACCATGTTTCTTCATGTCTTTGCTCTGGGTTTCCCTAGTTTGAGCGTTTAATTACAGCATTTTTATAACGTCTATAAACACAGGCACGTTTTTATTTCAGCAATACGCGTGACCATCACCTCTTTCAACATATAATTAACTGGTTCATTTACTACGGAGACATAAAGGTATCTGCAACTTTTATCTTTTTTATATATGTTATACAATAAAGAGGTAGAAATGTTGTCGTGAACAAAGCAAGCTGAGTTGGCAGGTAAACACTTCTCTCTCCCAGCATCCTCCTAACCATCATTTCATCAAACGTTAGGGGACATCACAATGAATGCCAACTCCATCATGTAGCTCTACTTGTTTCAATGAAGCATAACACGTTACGCTGTCTCCTCCCTCCAGCTTTACCATCTGGGTGCTTTCCTATTCTGGCCTCTCCAGCCCTGAGGCTGAGTCTCACTCTGCTTTTTTTCTGTTTTGTCAGCGCCGGCTTTACTCATGACTGTGTGTTTACTTGCACACAAGAAGCCAATCATTGTGAATAACCCAATTAAGATAATAGTTTGATTAGTTTGTATTTACAGGATTTCCCCTACGACCAATGTTTACATGATTCATCTGGTAATTGGGTTACTGTGCACAAGGATTCGTCACAGGGAGACATCTGGGCAGGCTACCGTAAAATAAGACACTTGTTTTTCCTTATTAATGAGTTTACAGAACACGGATCTGTCATCTGCAATGATAGAAACCAGTTTTCAACCTTGTCACCTGGTATTGCCTCTGGATCCCGAGCTTTCAGGCAGGTCAGATGATCAGATGAACTTGGATGGTAGATGACGATACGGATGACTTAGATAAAGCCTGGTGAATGATTCATTGTGTGTGAGACACCAGATCCTAAACGCATCACAAGTGGAATAAAAGTGATTGGCAGATGCTAACACTAGCCGATACGCTTATTTTTTTATTTTTTTATTTAAACGGTCCCATTGAGATATAATATCTCTCCTAGTTTTCATCAAGATGAGCAAATGTATTTTAAAGGTTTTTAACCTAACCTCAATTTATTTAATACGTTCATTGCTGGGGGTTCAGTTTGCTGATTCCTCTTTAGTTTATTTTCCTCTTCTTTTCCTTTAATTAATCCTCGGTTGTCAAACCCGTCCGGTTTTTTACGCCCGTTTCTTGTCTCTGCAGGTTCAGGTGAGATCGCACGCAACTCAAAGCTCTTGGGTCCGATTATTACCGAGGCTGTAAACGCAACGCTTACGCGTGTCGGTCTCCCTGGTAACCGAGGGGCGGAAAGGCTGATGAAGGAAGATTTTCCGTCGCGATCTAAAACACAATTTGATAATCGGTGCGATCAGTTTTTATATTTTCTTTATGTCCACTGTGATTTCACGCTCCAACAATACGTAAATTACTAAAAAGAAAAATATATATATATGACGCACGTTTTGTTTCTGTGGTCCCTGATGAACGCGGAAGTGGTTTGTTTGAGAACTGTCCGGACTCACAGTAGTTTGTTTTCACGTTTCTCTTGTTATAACATCAGTTTATAATTTCTAAGTCACTGACCTGTGTTATGATGATGATGATGTATGTGTATTATTTCATGGTATCTGATATCATATGCTCACCTCTGTGTTGTTTTTAACAAACAATGAGTCTGTGTCTTCAGCCATGTCCAGCAGCGACAGGCCGATGCCTGGGAGCTTCAGGGCCGGCGTCCACAGACTGCTGCAGGCTGCTGAGGCTGCTCAGAGGGGCCGCTCAGGTCATCCGGGGCCCCGCAGCCTGAACGGGCCTCATGTGGACACAAAGCAGCCTTTCTGGAGGATGTCCCAGAGCCAAGGAGAAACCCCAAAGCCTCCGACAGTCCAGCGGAGACACATAAAGACACTGACTGTTGTAAGGGACAAAGAAACAAGAGCGTCTCCTTCAGAGTTTACTGCCAGGACTAATTCGGTAGAGTCTGAGGTGTTGGAGTCGAGACAAGACCAGGCCACTAATCGCTCATCTCACGCAGGCAGAAGAAAAGATGGTTGTGTACCTGAGGTGGTTCATTGTTCCCCAAACCCTGTGCTGTCCAAACTACGAGCTTCTTCTCAGAAAAAACATGAGTCCTCAAACAATCCTGAGGCGAAACAGCAATTTTGCTCCAGCCACGTTGACCACGAAGAACTGAATAATGAAGACCATCTTAAGACAAAACAATGGTTTGGCAGGGACGCTATGAAGAAGCAGGACCTCTGGGCTGGAAGAAATGTTGCAGAAATCCTCGAGGGGAGGCTACAAAAGGTGAGACGCTTACAAAACACCACTTTCCACTTTTCCTTTTTAACTTTCAGGCTTTCCACTTTGTCCGTTTTGAGTGTGACGGTAATTCTGTAATGTCCTCTCAAGACTCTCACAGAAGGTGCACGAATAAAGACATGCACAGATTCACACGTGCATTTTAACTTGCTAATGATGTGTGGGGTGTGTGTGTGTGTGTGTTCTTGTCATATCCAGGAGCTGAAGGAGCTGTCAGTGCAGAGCTGGCCCAGCAGAGACCGCCTTGCGGTGTTCAGTGACGTCTTTGATGATGTATGTGAAAGCTCGCCAGTATTTGGACGCATCCTGAGGGAAATTAAGGTTTTTCCATTTCCTCTGTACCCACTAGCACATTTTTAGCATGTGCCATAAGACGTAACAGCGCTGAGAGAGAGTGAGTCCCTGGTGTAGCGTGTGGAAGTGGAGCAACCACTGGACCCCAGTCAGGATGTGTCAGGTGGCAGGTTGTCAGAGGGCACCAGGTCCAGTATGTCAGACATTCTGCGTTTGTTCAGACATTAGAATTACTTGACATACAAATATAAAGAGCTTGGATTGTGCTTTATCATAAATACATTTACAGAAAATACTAAGAACTTCTAAGTGAATAGTGCCTAAAATGTCACTGTTACTCTGATGTTAACATATCTCTACAGCACTCATAGGACTATGAATAAATACTGTTGATGTTTGTTTATCTTCCAGACAGGTTATGATTTGTACGTCAGCCACATGATGGATTCACAGTCTGCACCACATGACCAGGTAGAGTACACCGCCCATATACTCAGTATTCTGTACATTCATTTGTCACTGATTGCTCTCAAACAGTATTTTAATACATGGTTGTTGTGTTGTTACAGTTGCTGAATATTTCACTTGAAGATCTCAGCAAATGCAGAGAAATGGAGATGGAGCTGCAGGAAGCTGAAAAAGAGGTTTGCAGGCTGGAGCAGGAGGCCAGGAGAGCCCTACAGGAGACTAGACGGTACTGCAAGGATCTCTCTCTCTCTCTCTCTCTCTCTCTCTCCACGCTCACACACGTGTACTTCATTCTCTTAGTTTAAGCATGTTTGTTCTTTATTTAAATCCCAGAGTCCGAAATGAATCACACAGTGTTCCAGCTCTCAGGGGCCCAGAAGACAGTGGCATGAAGAGTACGTCTCAAGACTACGTTGGTACATTAAATCATTGGTAAACCACATCCAAGCATTAGCTGTGCTGTTTATTACCCTGCAGGGCAACGGCACATTTGCTCAGTTCATGGATGGACTGAGCAAATAATCACTTTGTCATGTCATCAGACATAGAGCCAGTGTTGTAGCGTCCGTGAGTCAGCTGTGACTTTATGATGTCTGCAGGGGTGTGTGTGTGTGCATTCATGCTTGTGTTCCTCTGTGCTTGGACAAACGTGTCTCTGTCAGGCTTGCCAGACAGTGGGTCCGACTGTGTGGACGTCAAGAAGCTCCAGGTGTTGGACACGTGGAGGGAGATACAACAGCTGGAAGAGGAGATTGAGGCAAAGCTGGTGTGGACTGTTACAACCGCCGCCACTGAGAAACACATCAATCACCTGAAGGTGCTGGGAGACAGACTGCTTCAGAATGTGCTGGTCTTTGTCCTCCTTCTGAAATAAATTGCTGAGAATAATATTTCCAATGATTATATTTACCCCTCTCTCTGTTTCCCTCCAGTCGGAGAGGGTGAGACTGATAGCGATAAACCACCGTCTGAAGGCCACCAACGAGGCAAGTTTGACCTTTTTCCTGCCACATCATCACATTTGTCAAACCACGACGTGTTTTAAATGTATTACACGCTACATAATAGTGGGGGGTGGTTTCTCATTCTCTGTTCCCTAAAGAATCTGGAAAACAAAATCAACATGGTGCTGAACAGAGAGAAGTCAAGCAAGACCATAAGACGGTACGTGCAATGTTGCACTCATGTCACAGCCGATTGCAGAGCTCTGCTGTTTGTTACAGAGCTCAAGTGACTCTTTCTTACTTTCCTCTTCTCTCCTCTGCTCTGCATTTACCAATAGGAGACTCTGGAATGAAATACAGAGTGATCTACAGGCAGAGAGTACCATCAACAAATAAACCAGAGAATCATCCCTGAAAATTACTATAAAGTCAGACACTTTGAATTTGTTTGTGTAACTTGACTTAGAAGTTTTTCAATGTATTTTGTATTTCACACAACCAGCAACAACTTCATTACACTCCTTCTTCTCGTAGCTTTTCAGTTTGATTTAGTATTTTTTAAATAATGCAATTTAGAATAATAGACGTTTATTTAAGGAGGAACAACTCATTGCATTGAATGCACATTACAGTTCAGGACACTAGAGGGCAGCAGATACCCGTTAGAAAAGGCTACGTACACAGTGAGGTCCGTGTTAGGGCAGCTGGTCTGAAAAATCCACCCAACACACTCTCGACAAATGAACATAAACATGTTTAACTGTGTTTCTGTTCCTGTTCTCAGAGCGAAGTGTGACCTTTATCAAAACCCACTGAAGATCATCTGAAGTGTGTGATATCTTGATGAAAGGTCACAGGCTGAAATGCCAGCACTCGACACCAACTGTTATAGGGAATACTAGAAAAAAATGTTTTTGGCTCCAGGATCATTTTCAACCTCAAATATAACTTTCTGGATAAAGATAAATAATTATGAGGCGTTAGGGAATCACATGCAGTGAGCAGATTTGAAGAATAAGAGAATAACTTGGGATTGATAATGGGGGTGACCTTTGCCCCTGACATGATCGAGTGCCTCGCTGTCTGCTGGGACCTAATCACAGGTCAAAGTCTCTCTGCCTGGCAGAGACACCAGAGGCACAGTGTGTTTTTGTCCCTCACTGTCTAACAACACCTCGTCCCGCGTGGAGCTTCCTCTGCCTGGATTGCGGCTACTTTGTAACCATGCTGCTTCGAAGTGCGGCCCTGCTCCTCCTCTGCGTGTCTGTTGCCACGTGTGCCACTCTAGGCCTCTACCAGGCTCAAGCAAAGGAGGTGGAGGAGGAAAAGACAGTGGAGGAGGAGCTGGTAAATCCAGCAGCTCTTAGTGATGGTGCCGTTGCCTCTGTGGATGCAGCTGAAGAAGGTGTTGCTGCTGCTGCAGTGGAGCCGGAGGATGATGCTCCTGCGGCTGTGGAGGCAGAAGAAATCGTCACAGTGGATCAACCACCAGCTGAGAACAATAATCTCCCCATAGCAGATGGTGCTGCTGCTGAAGAGCCGGGGGCAGACGGTGACGTACCTGCTGGAGACTCCAATGCGGTGGAGACCCTTGTTGAGCAGACCCTCCCTGAGGAGACCCTCACTGTGGAGACCCTCGTTGAGGAGACCCTCGCTGTGGAGACCCTCGCTGTGGAGACCCTCCCTGAGGAGACCCTTGCTGAGGAAGCTGTCACCCAGAAGCCTGAGGAAGAGAGCAATGAGATCACAGTGGTCGAGACCATGGACAGACCCTCAGCTAATGAAGATGAAAGCAGCTGGAGCCTCAACTCAATTCGAAGTGGTTTCCAGACGATGCACGGTTACTTTGATTCCCTGGTGGAGCTGGTGGGGGGTCGCGATGGTGTGTGCCAGTACCGCTGCAGATATGGTAAGACTGACTGTTGAGTTTCAGAAAAGAATACAATATTTAGCATCCTGGAAAAATGGATGTTCAGGTTCTCCATAGTAGGATTTCCAATCATTCTTGTGTTGTCCTTGTGCGTTTATTTGATCAAGTCACCTGAAAGTTTAAGTGAGCTGATCAAATCAAATCAATGCCTCTGCCAGTTTATCAACCTTGGCCCTGAAGCCGCTGATACTGTCTGCGTTCTGTTTATCAGACTGTACCCACAGTTACACAACAAACAGAAGTCACAGCTTATCTCTGGAGAGACGAGCACCTAAGAACACAGATATCCTGTGACTGGGAGGACGTGATGACATCACTTCGTGGTTACACGTTCAGCTCACTTCTCTGTTTTTGTGGGGGTTTTTTTAGGAGAAACTCCTCAACCTCGCCCCGGCTACCAGCTCCCAGAGCCCAACGGCTGCAGCTCGTCTATCCTGGGGGGATTCCAGGTGAATGACGCTGTAGGTGGCCTGTTCGAAGCACCAACAGCCCCAAACCACACCATTAAACCCATATTATACATCTGTATGAGCAGACTGAGCTAATCAGCAGGACAGGGGCAGATCCAGAGGTGGGGCTAAATCCGACGGGCCCCCTGAAGGGCCCCTGTCCTGTCAGTTAGCTTTTATTGTTAACAAAATACTTGACACAAATACTGACACAATAAAGTTCTTTCTCCACAGTTCAGCATCGGGGTCCCTGTCATGACAAACTGCTGTGACCAACTCGACATGTGCTACGACACTTGCGGCACGAGCAAGCCCAACTGTGACGCCATGTTTCGCCAGTGTCTGCTCGACATCTGCTCCGACCTCAGGAGGAGTCTGGGCTTTGTGTCGCAGGTGAAAGGTGAGAAGTTTGAACAGTTACTTCTCCCCTGTATTTGACTGTACTTTGAATGTTTGAATGACGAGCTACATGTTAAGAAAATTCAACCCTTAAAAGGTGTTATCATACTTGAATTGTGAAAAGTACAATTTAAAATACATAATAATGAACAGCACAGTATGTTAAGTACAATACTACATTTTACTGAAATACCTCTAGGGTCAAAGGGTCTTAAGTCCTCTCCACTCCCACAAAATAACAATTTTGTCCCCCTTCCTTTCCCAACCCCCCCCCTTCCTCAGCCTGTGACGCCATGGCAGACGTCCTCCACAACACAGTGGGGACTCTGGGCTGCAGGCCCTACATGAACAGCCAGAGGGCAGCGTGCGTCTGCGGGGACGAGGAGAGGGATGAACTGTGATACAGAGAACTGCAGACGACCCCTGCATGGACACTTTCATGAGCAAATAACCAGACTCATTAGCGGCGGATTGTTCCAAGTATTTATATGTTTCTTTGTCAAAGAGCAGATATTTCTAATGAGTCAGAATTTTATATTAAAAAAAGGCATCCATGGAAAAATGCAGATGAATAGTTTCTTGGGTTTTATTCATAGAAATTACGAACAAATATTAAGAGTGTGGTTGTGACTTTTAGAATCTTAATGACTCACTCATGCATATTACTTTCTCTCCACACTTGATTTTCATTTCTAGGCCGAGTTTTTGGCCCCTATGACTCCATTACCATAAATTACTCCAAACAATTTCCTGATGGGGCGGATATTGCAGTTGGATTAATTTGGTCTAGACAGAAAGACACAGGATCATAATTTTGGCACATGTGGTTCTGTGTTTGCCGCTATCTGGCCTCAAATCTGCGTCAGATAAAGTGAGACGCCTATTACAGTTTTACCGTGTTAATGTTGGCTCTAAGTTATTTGTACGCCATTTGCTATTTTGTATGAATAAATACTCGACTAATTGCAGATTAACTGACGTGATTAATTCTAGATTAAGTGTCAGAGCGATGAAGCAGGGACGTGCATAATTTCAAGGCGCGACGCTCTGACATCTCTTCTCTGCCATGCTGTAATGTGTGACATGCTCCCCAGCCATTGATTATACCGAGCAGATGAGTCAAGGAAAAAAAAAAAACAGAAGAAGCATCTGTGGATGTATCACATGTAGTTTTCCAACTCAGTGGTGATGTGAAATATAAACCATTTTCATAAATCCACCAAATCTTTAAGCCATAATCAAGCCTGAGAAATGCCTGGAAGTGTGACCCAGAAAAACATCCCTCGTGCTGCAGTTGTTACAAATGAACTGTGGCCCCTCAGAATGATTTCTAATAGAAATGCCATTCATTCTAATGTCAGTAAATTGCGCTGCCAGGCAAAGTGAATGAGATGCACACACTCAAATGCATTAAAGAGGAACTGAGTAATCCACAGTGACGTGACAGACAGTGGAGGTGGAGAAGAGAGGGGAGTCTGTATATCTGCATGTACATGTGGGAATTTAAATGAGATACTCTGCGTCTGTGTATAGACATGCCAGCATTTGTTTGATGCTGTAAATAGCAAATAAAATGAAATGTAAAAATATCCTTTTATCCAAGCTTGCGCAGCTGGGTTGACTATGGGTTGAAGTAAAGGTAAAAATATTAAAGCAAGAAATGAGCGTGAACTAGTCCATTACTGGGACTGTGAATTTCAAAAGGCAAAATTGGAAGAAACGAGCGTAATTAATTCATTTTAATCTATAAGAGCTGGATCCCTCCCTCCCACCTGCCCATACATTCTGCCCTATATGCTGCTGGCCTGTGCTCATGCTGTGTTTCTGTGTGTTGGCATCATGACTAAGGCAGGATGAAGATGGGGCCTCCTGTGAGCGTGCGCTGCTCCTGGGGATCACCGGTGCGCGCCTCCCGTCGGACGCGTCCTCGACAGCGCTGAGCGCAGCGGGAGTCTCCTGCCCCGCACACCAGCACCTGACAGTGGAGGAACACTTGCTGTGGGCAGAGCAAACAAAGAGCATTTCAAGCAGAGGTAGAGAAAAAACTGCTAATTAGCTTCAGTCCACCGACACAGTCTTTATATTATGCAGACATACCCCCCCCCATCCCGTCCCAGCATGCACTTTGTACTCACTTGGTTGTCCTTGCCGATGAACTTGAAGACGGGGACCTGGAAGTGTTTAGAGAGCTGGTCCTTTGACGAGTACTGGGTCACCGCCTCATCAGAGATGCACCTGAGCGGGGAGACAAAGGGGGGGGGGGTGCAACCATGAAGGCATAAGATCTCAGTGCTCAGTGACCCGTATGTATCTCTAACAAGCCACTTCATTAAGTTTAGCTGGCCCCGGGCTTTGAAACTCTGCTGTGCTCTAATAGGAAACCGCGAAGAGAGATCACAGCCGCGCTCTGTGTCGGTGTCCAGGGAGCAGACGGATCAACTCTTACTCTGAATCCAGGGGCAAAATGGCTCGCCTCAAATAAGCGTTCCCCAGATAACAAGGCTGTTTCGATTTTTCTACCTAAAAACATGATTGTTTTCGCTCCGCATTAATCAGAGTATGAGGCCGGTGGCATTTTTCATTTGACATTTCCTTCAAGGAGTGGCGATTTCCTGTCCTATAACTGTCAAGCGGCTGGTGCTGAGTCTTTGTGCAAACACCGCAGCTGGGTCCGATCCATGACATTTATTATAAGAATTATTAATGTTGCACAACTACAAGCGATTCTGGTGTTTATAGGAAAATATTATAAAAGTCAGACTTCAGCAGTTTTTTTAGTGTCCCAATAAGCAAGACACTTTACAGGGAAAGTAAACCCAAATGATTAAAAAAGCACATAATTTATAAATTCATAAAACAGAACCATGAAACCCTCTTCCACTTTAACACAATGGAGGTCAATGGGGTTTCCTCTGTTATTATTTCCTTACTCAGATTTTGTGTCAGGCTGCACAAATTAAATAATTATCTCAGAACTCAGCTAAATAAAACTCAGTTAATATATTTCGGACGTGGTGGTATTTCAGCAGATCAAACTATTCACCCGTCTTTGATGAGGTAGTACTTGAGAGCCTGGTCAGCTCTGGGGCCTGGTGTGGCGAAGCAGCTCTCCACCAGCGCGGAGAGGCCCTCCAGTCTCTCCTTGGGCTCCACCCCGAAGAACAGGGAGTCGTGCAGGCGGAGCTGCGGAGGGGTGTGGTAGGACTCCGAGAACTCTGCGTTCTTGAAGAGCTCCAGGGAGAAGGGGAAGACGCCCTCGCTGTGGCCCGCCAGCTGCAGGGCTGAGCTGCGGAGACTTGCCTGATAGCCGTCTGACACCTGGTACTCCCTGGGGAACTCGCAGGTGACGGGGAGCACCAACTTGCTGGTGCGGACGATCAAGTCTTTGCTGCTACCAGGGCTGCTCCTGGGAAGGCCTGTCACCAGGTTGGTCCCCACAATCTTGTCGTCTGTCACCTGAGGGTCAACGTTCACTTCACTTTTAATGGCATTTCAACTGACAGCCTCACCCAACACACTTCTGAATTATACTGACATGAAATTTGAATTATTCCCTCAACTGTGGAGACCTGTGCACATTCAAGCGTTCTGACTTAACGTCTGACCTCCACCACGGTGCCGCAGGTCTTCAGGCTGAAGTTGAGATTGATGTGTGTGCCGTTGGAGACGCCTCGACAAGACGAGTTGGACAGGAAGAGCTCCAGTCCTCCGACAAGGTCCTTAGGGACGGACACGGTAATAGAGTTGGACTCACACTGGACTGGCACTGCAGGGAAGAAACATATACCATGACACTGTGCATGGATGTAAGAACAAGGGTCAACATCACAACAAAGGATTGCTGGACTCATTTCAACAACAATTTGTAGAAGAATGAGGTGAAGGGCAGACCTGTTCAGGTTTTCTTTTCTTTAACCAGTTAGTCTTTAACCAAATGACTAAATGAAGTGTCTCATTTCCTGAACAGAACGTCTGTAGCGGAGTATTGATCAGTCGTCAGTATTCCAAGAGTTTTCCACCAGCCTGAGGAAATCCATTCTGGTCAAATCTCTTCCGATTAATTCAGGCATGTAGCCCGGTGTCATCTTGCTTCAGTATGTGATTGATTATCTAACTGCATCTACCTTTCTATAACGCGCACACTCACCCTGACATGTGCGTTTATCCTCTCCCAGCTCCAGCCCTCTGGGGCAGTCGCACTGATAGGAGTCCTGCAGCGAGGAGCAGCCGTGGCTGCAGCCCCCGTTGTTAACGTGGCAGCCAGCTATCTCTGCACAGGGCGCGTGGAGAGAAGAAGCACATATTGAAGAACGCAGTGTGCTCCCCAGATTGGTATAAATGTCTCAGCTGTTGTGCCGTATGCAAAGCTAACCGTACCTCTGCAGTGGCGTCCGTCCTCATCCAGCACGCGGCCTGGCCCACACTCACAGCGCCTGGAGCCCTTGGTGTTCACACACACCTCGGAGCAGCCCCCATTGCCCTTCTCACACTCATTCACGTCTGAACACAGGACAGGCACCACACCGGGGTCAGGTGTTATGATCAGATGAGTCTCGTTTTAATCGACTGAGTACCAGATGGATGGAATTTATTACTGCCGAGGCAATTCACTAAGTGTTTCAGGGAAGAGGCTGATAAATCTACTTTAAAGGACTTTAAAACAGATTTCATAAGCAGAACGGGTAAAAATATGTTCTTATATGATGGATTCGACGAAAGGAGAGAAAAGAGTGAGAGCATGAAACAGTAAGGAGCAAGAGGGCGCGAGGATAGAGGGATGAGAAATCTGTGTCTGAGGCAGGGAGAGGACGATTTGGTCGATGGTTGAGTGAAAAGACAATGGCTGTTGGCTCAAACTGGCTGTGGGCTCAGGCTACACCCCTGTCACAGATCATTAGGTGTACTACTATCCCCCCTGCCACACACACACACACACACACACACACAGGAGACTTTACATGCAACTAAAAAGTATAGAGTAAAGAGACGTGAGTAACACCTAGACCACACACGTATAGGTACAGGCACTGGAGAAGCTAATTAGATAAAATGGACATTATGATTTTTATTTTCATGTAAAGTCATCATATCAAAGCCGTGCTGTGACTGGGAGTGTGTGAAGGATGGATGCTGCTAAAAGCAGGGGGCCTTCAGAGGTAGTGGACAGAGAGACCACAGTGGGACAGACTGAAGCTGTCCCCCAGGTTCAGATCACAGCAATCAGCAGGGATGAGGCACACCTGTGCTAACCTGTATTTAGGATGGCTGCAGGATGGGCTCTCCCCTCCCCCCACTCCCTCCTTCACCAGGTCCACCACCACATGGACCTGGCTGGGGCACCATCTTGAGAAATGTTTGATTTTGATTTTTGATGAACAAAGACATGACAGACGTGATTAGCTGGAACTTCCTGCTCTCTCGTTCCACAGCAGAGCCACATGGGGCCAATTTACCTTTGGGGTTACCTCTCCTGATAGGAATAGCAGCAGTGTCTCTCTCGGGGGACCTGTTGGTTTGTTATTTTCGTTTGTTTTTTTGGTGCATAAACATGATTTGACCTTGTGTCATGGGTACACGTCCATGTCCGTCTGGTGAGCAACAGCATAGCTGGGGCTTTACCTGGGCAATGGTTTTGTGTTTAAAACGCCCGTCATGAAATGCATGAAGACTAGGGTCCAGAGAAGGTAGTTAGTAATGGCTAGGCAGTTAGTCAGGGGAGAGGTATTCCAAAGGTGAATTAAAAAACCAAACCCACACCAGCTTTAAAACTGCGTTCAGCAGCGATGTCCAGCCCGAGGGAACTTCACCAGTTATCTGGGTTTGTTCTTGTGTTGGATGGCTGCCATGGAGGATACAGTGCTGGTAAAATGTACCAGGCAGCAGTTGCTAAAAATGGCAGAGCATTATGAAATGGAGCTTCCCAAGCTGGATCCTAAGGCCGTTATGCAGTCCACTTTAAGGCCCTAGTTTATTGGTGTTTTGCCAGCTTTAACTTCCAACATGAGTTACAGAGACGGCTTTATCTGATGAGGAAATAGCTGCCAGGCCAATGTTAAAGGGCAGTGCAAGTTTTTTCTTTCTGACTGAGCGAGAGGCAAGAAATCATCTCCAACTGGAGAGTGAAGCTGGGGAAAAGTTCATGTCATTCCCCAGAGCAGTTGTGGCCAAGTGACCGATAAACAGTGTCAGTAGGTTAAAGTGATGAAACAATGTGAACGTCTTAAAATGTTGATCAATGGTTGCAGAGGTGTAACCAAACCAACCTAAAGCCAGTTCACAGCTCACCTGTACCAAATGAAAGCTTCCAAAACATCCACTATTCATAGCCACTTTTATATCATTAATAGTTAAATGATATCCATTTAAAAATCAATTCAGATGATCATGATGGATGGTGCTGATGGAGTGATGCTGATGAAGAATTTAAGTTGCAGCTGAAAGCTCCAGAAAAGCTGCAGTCGAAGCTTTTCTAAAATCTCTATATGCACTTTGCTGTTAGTACTACTCGCCTGATTGGTTTTTGTTGTGTTTGCTAGTACTGCCCCATCCTGACGTCAAGTAAATATGAAGATTTGACTCAGAAAAAGATGAACGTAATTGTCAAAATAAAAGGGGATGTCAGTCTGTCATTCCCCATGTTCTCTCTTCATATCTCTGTTTTGTACAACCCCCCCAAGAGACAACATATCTGTCCCTCTGTTCTTCCCTGAGTTGCTGTCTCACCCAGGCATGTCTGTCGGTCTGGTCCCAGCTCAGTTCCAAGGGCACAGCGGCAGTCCGACTCTGGACATCTGGGGCCTGTACACTCCACCTCATCACAGATGTCATAGAAATCTGTCCAACATTAATGCAGGACAGAAAAATGAAAACCAATGCGAATATACATTTTTCACATTTGTGCGTATCATCCACTCACGGCCGCAGTACACATGGAAGCAGACTGAGGGTCTGGGCAGGCGGTACACAAAGTATCCCCCAGCGCAGGCCTTGACGTCAACACTGGCGTTCCACTGGCAGCAGTTGTCGTTGAAGCTGGCGCACACTTGGAGAGTGATGACGCCCTCGTTGGGTTGAGGGTGGCTGCCGTTGAGCCAGACAGGAGCGTGGGTGCCACAGTGATTCTCCGGGACGCAGAAGGTTGGCATGGCATCTCCGGCCATGCCAGTGAAGCGGTACCATTCTCCGGACATGTGGCTGTCGCACAGCGGCACGCCAGATGACTGGTTGACGTGGTAATCTGTGTTCCTCCAGGGTTCATTCAGGCTGATGTAGGCCAAGCACGGGTCCAGGGCTGAGGCATGAGGGTGGCATGACAAAAATGGAGCAGGAAAAAACATGGACGTGATGCAGATGTGTTTTATAATCGTTCAGAGAGGAATGGGTGTGCAATTTGAAGGGTCACAATGCAGGCATTGAGAGAAACAACAGTTTGATATCAGGGATGGATTCTGTATTTTAACTCAAGCAAGTGATCTGGCTACTACTTATCTGTTAAAGGGAAACTTGTCGCCTTAACTCTGAATGATGCAGAACTCGCTATGATAAACTCTACCGCAGTCAATTCTAATCGAACTAAATGCCAACAACAGTCCACACACGGCTCTTTATCCTGCAATTTCGGTCTGTTGTCACTCTTGTCCCCACTGTGCTGGATCAGGAAAGCAACTGAACGAGAAGAGTAAACAAAGTGCAGGAAAACAATTAATGGCCTCTCTCTTCTTCAGTCCCTGTCATCAGTGTAATTAAGAGGTGGATGTGAAACAAAGTGAAAAGAAGGAGAGCTGATGATGGTTAAGTGTAAAGTGGGCCAGAGAGAGTCGTCTGGGATGAAGAATAGCAGGAGGTTGATCAGCTCGGCAGTAAAGCGTCTTTTGTGACACGCCAGGAAACATGAGGCCGATCAACCAGCACATTCACTGATGCTTTAGTGCAGCTTTAACCACCACTATAACTCCATTGAGTTGGATTGCTCTGCATAAACTCCCAATATTAACACTCATACATAGAATGAAAATAACTTTCGGCGTGCCCACTAATGGACTTGACATTAACTGTGACAATAACTGCTCCTCTTCCCGTAGCTAGTAAGCATTAAAACACACAAACATGCTCCACATTACGCAAGTCAAATAAACTGATGGCACCTTGAAAGCTTGGAAAACACATTTCTGTGCTATGGGACTCATTTTAGGACCATGAGTGATTTAATCCACTAATGGACAAGTCTGTCTTGTCACGCCCTGCTGCTCCAGTGAAAGCAAGGGATCAATCCACGCACCCCCAGCCCACTCACAGAATAAACAACCAGTTTTGGAGAAGTACAACTGAAGAGGGGGGTGGGCAGATGACACAGCTGACTTGTGCATGTATTCAAATGGAGACATTAAATCTTCCAGATGGAGCTCGAATAGCTTAATATGGCTATTAGAGAAACGTGGTGCGGCATCTGAATTGTGTCAGAACCCTGCATCTTATCTCATCTGGACAGATGAGGATGAGTTATATGAACACAGATTTAACTCAAACCAAAACTGAAGAAATATTAGTGAAGAAATGTTGCACTCACCTTTACCTGCAACAGCAAGAAGCTCCAGCAGCAGACTTATAATCACCAGAATAGTCATGATGGGTTTATCTAAATCACAGATAGCTCAGTGTGGATGTTTGTTGTTTGTGTGTGTGCAGCCTCTCTGGTTCATCCTTAGAGGAAGTCTGTCTTTAATAGTCACCTCTTATCTGCATGCGTCTCATTGTCATGTCTCTTTCTCACCTTGACCTTTCACCTTCTGCTCCCTAAACCCAGTGACAGGACAGACAATCCTCCTATTGTTTCACACTGAACACTCCTCGTATTCTGCTCAGTGTTTTGAGCTTGGTTGTGCTGTGACGCTGAGAAAAAGTGTGCGTGTGGCATTTGGGATACATTAAAATGTCCATCTCGTCTTTCTTATCCTTTCCGATTTAACCGGCATGAAAGAGCGAGCAATGATCGAATCTCCAGAAGCATTAAACCGATCTAATTAATCTGCTTAGCGTCACGCTGGAGTGTCCTTCACTTCAGGGATCGACGGGGTCTGCACAGTCAGGATTTAAAAGAGTTGAGTGAGACCCTTGGCGAGGACATGCTGTGCTAGTGGAGTGAACGTGTTCTCATCTAGCTCATTACTTGACTGCCATGTACAGGCCTGAAGCTTCATTTGGAGACTGTCCACACTAACCTGATGTTTGCACTTTTTATTTCTTCTATGTGATTAAATCAATGGAGGCATTAATCCACAAGGCTTTTAGGAGAAATGAGGTGGAACCCACCATTCTTTCTTAGGGATTATGGGTGGAAATGGCAGCGAGCCTCAACAGCGCAGGCAGATTCAATCAAAGTGCCGAAGTAAAGAGACGCAGAGACTGCTGTATATATTTATGATTTTAACAGTTCCCTTCATTTCCCATTTTGCTTAACTCTAGCTCTAAATTTGAGCTCAGATACTTTACAGAGTTTGGAAAATGGGATTAGGTCCAGCTCCGCTCTGCAGAGGATAAATGCTATATATGGATGAGGGATAAATGTTTATGTTAATGTGTTTAGTTATGCTGATTACACTGCTTTGAAATGTGCAGCGGTATCAGTTTGAGACTGTTTTTTTTCTATCCTCATGCCAATGGAATGACTTATAGATGACAGTGTTAATGTCGGCCCACCACTTTAGCCCAGAATGAAATATTTCTGTCATGATTTAATGGCTTTGTAGCTTCTCTTTCCATCCAAAAACACACAATTCACAAGAGAATCAACCAGAGCTGCAAGAAATGTCCTCTCCATGCCTCTCTACAGATTTCTCTGATTTGTTTTGTAAACATCCTTTTCGTGCCAAAAGCAAAAATACTGGTTTGACCTTTTGATCTGCATCTTTCTCAACATTTTTGGGTTCTTCCTTGTGTCACGCTAACAGCCGCAGACTCATACATAACGTCCCAGGTGAATGTAGTAAGATTTAAATGAAAATAAGTGAAATATTCCATTACTTATTTTTAAACATTCAGATTTTTAGCCTGTTGCCTCATGTGGCTATTGTACACACAGTTAATCTCATAGGATGTCCTGTGCAGGGACAGCTGGAGGCCAAGGACAGACGGAGGTTGTGGTCAAGACCTTGAAAAGTGGCCTGTTGTAAATATCTGCACGACATCCATTAATCACAGAGAGAACAGAAAACTGCGCGTGCACCACTGTCTCCAAAAACTGGATAAGGATTTTATTGATAATTGAATTACATTTCTCTTTTATACATATTTCATAAATGATACAGGATTTTACATTTTTCTTTTTTTGCCAACATTACAGCATCATATGTCAACAGAAGAAAAACAAAAAAAAAGGGCGGCGCAAAACAAAAAAAATAAGAGGTCAGGATGGAGTACAAGATCATTTCAATCCTATATTCAGCTTCACCCTTTAGGCATTTTCAAACATAATGTAAGTGCACACAAGAAATATTCAGAACATAACACACATTTAAAAACCTATAGTAATAATGTGATTTTTGGAGAAGAAAAATCAAGGGTGAGTGTGAGTGACAATGACAGCAGAGGAGGTGTTCCCCGATAAGATGAGAGTGCACCTGACACTTTTCCTTTGGACTCAGATCCAGGACAATAGTACCAGAGGTCATGAGGACGTAAAGCTTTCACCATCCTTCCTCCACGAGGACGGACAGTGATCTTACTGGGGAGTTTAAACGTGCGCTTATGGCTGGTTCACAGGAGTAAATAAGGTGAAGATGGGACTGGGGTTAGATGAGGTTGGAGCAGTTGGTTGGCTGGGATTAATTCAGATTTGGCAGGGTGGCTTCTAAAGACGCAGCCCTGTCCACTGCCCTTTATAACTAGGAATCTCTACAAACAACGTTCTTGAATTATCTTTGCAGCTTGTTTTTTTTGTTGGTTTTTTTTTTTGGATAAATCATCTTTTTTTACTTTTTACATAATTTCCCTTGTAAACATACATTCATGCAACACCCTCTTTATAATAAAGTATCCCTATATTTGATATATTTAGTTTTTAAAAACGAAAAGTGAAGAGAACAACATAGGAAATTAACAGTGGATGGTATAATGAAAACAAAATGGGAGGAAGGGGTGGTGGTGATGGAGAGAAGTGTGGTGTGGAAACAGCAGAGGGAGGAGGACTCCAGAGAGAGGCCTCAACTCTCTCACCTGTGTCTCTACAGAAACACTGTCATCGCTTTGTGTGTGTGTGAAGTGGATTTTAGAGCTGGCTGTGATTTGGGATGGGCAGTGATCAAGGGCAAAGTACTCATTAATGTGTGGATCTGAACTTTGCCCCTCACGATTTGTCAACCTGGATCCTGTGTACAAGTATGCACACAGGTGCATATCAGGTTCCAAGCGTTGTGATTTAACCCTCCTTTTAATGACGGTGGTTTTCCAAATAAGAAATGAACTGCTGCTGCTGTTGCTGCTATATGATTTACACCCTTTAAAGGTCCAGTGTGTGGGATTTACATGAAAGGGATCTACTGGCAAAAACTGAATATAAAATAATCCTAGTGATGTTTTCACTAGTATGTTTCATCTAAGTTGTTTTTTTTCTTTACCCTAGAATGGGCCCTTTATACTGGAATACATTATATTTACATTGGGAGCAGGTCCTCTCTACGGAGGCGGCCATGTTTGTTTCAGTTGTCTGAGCTGGACAAACAAACACCTTTAAAGTTTTTATGACAGTAGATGGCTGCCACGGGTTCTGTTTGATGTTCGGAACGGGAGGGCGAGGTGGTAGAAATGAAACTGCAACATGCAACTTCACCACTAGATCTCACTGAATCCTACACACTGAACCTTTAAACCATTCATCATCCAAAAGGCACAGTTTCCCTTGGAGTTAACAGATTCACACACGCACACAAGCACACAAAACATGACTGGACCAAATCCTGCTTTAGCGGATCTTCTGATTTTACCCAAAACCATGCATTTTATTACTAGAATAAATCCAGAGTTTAACACAAGGACCTCCTCAGCAGGATTCAGCCAACTTCTCTCACACGTGCATGCACACGATCTTGTCTGTGTGCAGGGGGAGGGGCATCATGTTGTTGTGCTTCCCCTCTGCAGAGGTGATCTACAGCTGCATAACTGGCTTTGACACCTTTTTTTTTTTATTTTTGGAGACATAAATGGGGAGCGGAGAGAGGGCCACCACTCCTAACCCTGAACAGAACACTAAGTGAAGCCGACAAAGGGTTTCTTCAGTGACAACCCCCCACCCCCAGAAAAAATGGACAACACAAATATATGCTTTGATTTAACTGATTAAAGGGGGGTGAGACTTCAGCTAGATGTGGCAAATAAAAGTGTCCAATTAAGTACAAAATTGCAATAATGCTCCTACACATTCACAAAGTTCTACTGAGGGCATACCACAGCATGCAGTCTACCCTGCCTTGCCATCAAGGGAGCAGGGGGGCATTACAGCAACAGTGGGAGGAGAAAGCTCTGGCTTTATTTTAGGACGACGACAAAAGTTCTCTGTAAATCAATGCAATGATGCCTCTTGTTATAGATGTAGCCTTTTGTTATTTTCTCCGACAAGACAATATCGAACAGCAGGCGAATTCAGCTCCTCCTGTGGACGGAAGCTCGTCTTTTCTTTTAAAGCCATTCAGACATGTTAAACCAAAGCATGCCTGTAGGTTTGTCTGACGCAGTGATCTCATCATTTTCACCTCTTTATGTTGGCAGCTACAGACGGGCGACAAATCAAAGGAAATGCCTGAAAAACGAGTGCAGAAAAGGGACAACGATGCTCCCATCCATGTTTAGGTTATTAAATGATGTGAATCGTGTGCAGCAGTTTGTCGTCGCTATATCTCCACACAGCCTATGATCCTCCCAACCGCCACTGCCAACACATAAAAACATATCTTCTGAATTAATGGCATTAATCCCTCCAGTAGAATAAATGCAGAGGTGCACTGAGGCTGTTCTGGTACATACAGTGGCCATACACTTTACTAACACACTTCAAGTTGTTTATTTTTCTTTCATTTTCCTCCCGTCTTTAGTCGTGAAATCACTGCAGAGGTCAGAGATGGGACGCAGTTCCAATCAAAGCCATCTTCACCCTGATTTGGCTTCAATATTGTTTGCCCCCTAGTGGTGGCCATGCACAGGCGCCTGTTGTGTTAGTTGACGTGTTTGTTATGAAAAGATACGAAAGAGCATACGTTATAATGTTCTTCTTCAGTGTGCGTATGCAACATGACAGGTGATGCAAACGAGTTTTCAAACAAAATGACGTACTTAAGAGAGCTCCTCCCCCCACTGAAAGAAACTAGCCTCTGGTCATCTGTTTATTTGATTGTATACATATATATATTTATATTCTTCTCATAACAAATATACTATGGCTTTCAAAATAAAAAGTGCCAAAATATTTTTTTTGGAATAAAAGAACACACAGTGATGTTGTTGTCGGTAGTACTTCTCATACTTGCGCAGACCGGGCCCGCTACAGGACGTCAACAGGAAGAGGAAACGAGGCGTTGCTGCGCCTACATCCTGCCGGGTAGAGACAAGCTCCTGACAAAGGTCACACGTGGAAGGACAGCTGTCCGTCACCTGGAAGGGGCTCGGCCCAGGGAGGGAGCGGCAGCAGTTCAGCTACAGGGAGATGAAGGTCTCCCTGACGGTGCGACTGCAGTAAGGAGTTCTGTGTAAACTTTAACATGTGGGACAGAGTCTCCCCGGAGCCTGCCCCGACAACGAGTAGGTGCGTTGACAGTTTGACTGCGCACTGAAGAGGGGGACTGCACTGCTGTGTCAATACGCAGCGTGGCCAGGGTCGTTGTCCCAGTGTACCCTGAAAGTCCGCCCTCCTCTCCACACACGCACACAAACGCTCAACATTGTCCCTGTGCATGTCCTCTGTCCCGGAGCGTCTAGAGGTGTGATAGTTCCCGATATCCTCCTGGTGTTCCTTACAGGCTGTCCCTCTGGAGACTTGAGGCATTTGGCCAGTTTTATTCCATTATCATCATCATCATCATCATCGTCGTCCTTTTCGTTATCCTCGAGAACCTTTACCTGTACGAGACCTCACTTCCTGATATTCTCATCATCCTTCTTTGTCATTTAGCATTTTTTTCCTTAACCTGTGATTCCAACTGGAGTTCAGTCAGGAAAGTAAAAAGATAAATCAATAATAAGGAAACAAAAAAAAGAGAAAAAACTAACTCCCACAGTCGGGGGGGATGGGATAATCGGGTGTGGGAGGGATGGGAGGTAGAGGGGAGGGGGAGGAGACAGAAATAGCTGAGGGTGAAAGGAGAGGGAGAAGGGTATTGGACGGTAGGAGGGAGAGGGGCTTGTAGGAGCTGAGAAAGGAGGGAGTCACTCGTTCTATCAATTTTTACTGGCGTTGAGCTGAGGGACCGGGAGCTGGAGCTGGAGTGGGTCCCGAAGACGCTTCAGATCCAACTCCACCTGGAGAGGGCAGACAGGGAAAATATGAGAAGACAGTGTGTGTGTGTGTGTGTGTGTGTGTGTGGGGAATGGCATGAAAGGAGGTCCGTGCGTGGCCGTAACTAATCTAATCCCAGCGCCGACAAAATATGTGAATCAAGCTTTTGCCAAACGTCTGTACCTCAGCAATATCTTCCTTCAGCTTGTTGTACTTCTCAATGTCGAAGCGTGTCCTCTTCACCCCCTTGTGGAAGAACAGCAGATACTGTCTATCTCTGGCGTCCGGGTAAACATACTCCTGCAGATTATAGACAGACACAGATGCAGCACTTTGTAAGAGGAAGTAAGTTGATCAGGTAGACTCTGGCCAAATCACACACTGCGGACACACATCAGTGGCTGAATCATAAATGCTGAATTTGGAGGTCGACTGTGTTACCAGACTGGCTTTTCAACGGCTAAAAATAAAATAGTTTAGCGCAGGGTGATGCAAAGAGGGTAACCATTTCATTACTGCGTTGCTTCTTTCTCTGGATGCTGCAATGTTACAACTGCTTACATGTCCAGTGATTTGCATTTTCAGACGTGTCAATACTGATAGGGATTAAAACGAATAGGCACCAAAACTCTCATATGGACAAAATATGCAACAGCAGCATAGATGTAGCTTCAGTATAAGGAGCAGTGTGTATGACTGGATATTGTGGAGGTGTGTCTCACCTGGCGTGTCAGCACAAAGTAGGCATACATGGCCATGGCTGTGCCATAGGTGATGAAGTAGGTGACAGGCTCCATGATATCCCAGGAGTATTCCCACCAGGTGAGCCGGGCCAGGATGCCGAACTGGGTGGCCATGTACGCCATGCCTCCCCACAGCACCCAGGTGGTACGCCGCTCTGCCTTCTTACTCAACTCCTCCCTCACCTTCACAAGTCAGGACCATAACAGACATAAAGAGGACATGAGGAAATTACTTTATGACAACCCTCCCCCCAACATTTGAAGAGCTGTTCCCCCTTGTTTCCAACAGTTTAATTATCATGATATTAGCTGTTGTGATAATAACTTCATTATCTCATAACAGCAAAGACAAATTAATTGTTTTGTCAATTCCCCAACCTTATAGCCCATGAAGCATCTCACGGAATGACTCAACTGGTTGGGATGTCTTTAGCCAATTATTTGTAAATAGAAGCAACACCTGGGATCTTGATAACAGTAATGATGAAATAAAATGCTTGCAGATAGTAAAAAGAAATTCTTCTTCACATGGTCACGTTTCACTTCGCAATTATGTCTCAAAGTTTTTGAAATGCCAGTGGAGAGACCTTCTCTAGAGGGCGGAGTTGAGAGTTGAGGTCTTCCAGTCGTCCAATCAGCTCTCGCTCTTTGCTAAGTTGGTGGTCCTCAATGCGCAGGGTAGTGTAGAGCTGCTGCACCAGGAACTTGACGTCATTCAGCCTTTCTGCCTCCTCATGGGGCAGCAGCTCTGAGGAACAAATGTGCACAAATAAAATGGGTTTTACGCCGATTGACATCTGAAACAATATAACCCCTCTATCGTCTCACTGGTGGTGACCCAAACTGTGTGTCTCTGGCTTCCCTGTGACAGTCCTCACCTCTCCTCGGTGGCCGCACGAGGTGTGTGGTGTCATTGATGACAAGTTTGAAATCATCTAGCAGCAGGATGTCTATACCCGTGGAGGAGGCAACCCTCGCCCCGTCTGGATGGAGAGGGACAAATGGGAAAACAGGCAATAAGAGATGGAGCGCTGACGGGCATCCACTTCAAACACCCTATCGATAGTAAGACAGCAATGAGCCTGATTATCAAGAGAGGTCAAAGCAGATGCACTTATACACTAAGAGCCAGATTTCAAGTACCAGTTGTTCCCGTATAATGAGCCCTCTGAGCACAGTGAGGGCTGAAAAATCCTTTGGTGGTGAATACATTGGTGTCTGAATCTGGATAGAAGCCACTGCTGAAAGGAACACCTCAGCCAAGCCTATAGTTGGGGCGTGTTTGTGTGCATACCTATGGAGTAGATGGCTACTCGGTCAATGCCTCTGTCCTCCGCCTGGAGCTGTTGCAGGAAAACTCCCACACAGTCACTGAGAGGCTTGAGGGTGAACTGGCAGCGCTCTCGCCTGGAAGGCAAACTGACTGAGATCACCGGCAGTCCATTCTGATACACCACCGTCACCTCTGCGAGACAGGTCACAAGCAGGAACAAAAACATGAGTCAAAATCAATGGCACGAGGGAAGAAGAGGTAAAAGGACACCCTGACGTCTCAAATAACCCATGATGTTTTCATGTAGCTGTGGTTCACTGTTTGTTTTGCTCTGTTCAGCTTGGCTTTCTGGATTATTGCATCTTGAATATGTGCAGCAGAATCACCAATAACTTCCAGCTTGAACTCTGGAAACTGCAAAGTAACCAAAAACCAAAAACTATCCACAACAACAACAACTTTGCAACAGTTCCACTTCCAAATGTGCTAATCCCCTGAGGGTGCGGGGCTGCTCACCCGATGACAGCTGTGTCATCGGGTGAGAGGCGGGGTCACACCCTGAACTCACCGGCAGTCCATCAGAGGACTGACATCAAGAAACAAGTAAATCAGTCATGCTCACATTCACACCTACGGGGCAGCCAACTGGAAGCCGGAGAAAACACATGGCATAGAGAGGGCAAGCTAACTGTGCAGAAAGGTTTGAACCCAGAACCACCATGCCCTGAGGTGACGGTGTTAGGCTAAGTTCAAGCTTCTGTAGAAAAGACATCAGATTTAAAGGATGATGTTTGAGACCCAGCAGGGGGCAGCACAACAGCAGCTCCACCTGTTGGAGGATTTCAGCAACAGAGCAACCAGACTTTAAATTCTTAGCATACTCTCCTGTCATTGATATGACACTGTTGTTAACACATATACAGTATATATTCCAGAGAATCTACAGGTTAAGATTAATTCAGGAGTTGTTTTTTTTTAAATCTCTGACGTGTTTCACCTCCTTGTATCTGCTGAAGCCATCAAAATAAACCCATGTGGGCCTTTCAGACCCTGAGAATCAATACAGCATAACATTGCTAACCTTCTGCTCACACAGCGGCTGTTTTGATTCGTTGAGCCAACTATTGATATTCCTTATTCCCCAGAAACACTAAAAAAACTTGAACTAATGCTCGTGTGGTGGGACTTCAAACAGACCTTGAGCTGCACATAACAATCCATTCATTGCTTGAAAGGTTTTTCATAACAGGGAATCAAGCAAAAAACAGAAGGGCTCAGAGGACAAAGAGAAAACATTCTCTTGACGTGTTAAGTGATTTAGAACTTTTATTTGTCCTTGCAGGTTTTCTTAGCACCGCCATAAGGATTGTCACTTTGTAAAACCACACAGCCGAGCCACTGTTTTTGCTCAGTGGCCCTTTTTCCTTGCATGGTGACAATAGTGTGCAGTCCAGCTCTCCTGGTCTGTAACCACACAGGTTTCAAAGAGCCTGCACAGTTTATAAAATGATCATGCTGAGTGGCCCCAAATGACAGGGCCATGCATCTACCCTGTGAGCACAGAGGAGCGAGATCCAACCTGCTGCTGTTGCACTCAGCAACCTCTCCCTCCTGCTCGGGACCACTGCAGTGAATCAGCAGATCTCCACTTGGGCTCACACCAAGAAGTGACGGATCATCGTGCAGCGCGGGCGGCTCAGGCAGGAGTTTCTGAATCGTGCTCGGAGACAAAGAGGCGCAGACATTTCATCGTGCACCGACTTCTTCATTCATCACCGCGACTTGAAACATTGCCCCGAGTGTTGGTGCTGTTCTCCTGCTGCACCTGCTCCCTTTGTCCTGCTTTATCCCGGCATCACAGGCACGTCGCCGAAGGTGTGAGAATCCTGTGCCAGTCCCCGCTCCGCCGCTCCAGCTATCAATGCTATGAATGAAATCGGCGGCTCAGGCAGGAGTTTCTGAATCGTGCTCGGAGACAAAGAGGCGCAGACATTTCATCGTGCACCGACTTCTTCATTCATCACCGCGACTTGAAACATTGCCCCGAGTGTTGGTGCTGTTCTCCTGCTGCACCTGCTCCCTTTGTCCTGCTTTATCCCGGCATCACAGGCACGTCGCCGAAGGTGTGAGAATCCTATGCCAGTCCCCGCTCCGCCGCTCCAGCTATCAATGCTACGTATGAAATCAAATCAGCTTGTACTGTAATGCTGCAGCCTTTTCCTTGCAATCCTCCCCTACCTCCCTATTCATTTCACTTTTCACCCCCCATCCCCACCGTCCCCTGCCTCTTACACAGACGAGCAGCTGCTACCCCGAGACAGATCTCATATTAATGATACTGGCTGTTAACTCAAAGAGCCTCTTCTGTCTGATCGTTGAAAAATAATTTTTCTTGGCTGCAGGCTCAGCCTGGATTTGGTGGTCTGATTTGGAAAGGGTTACGGCTCTTATGGACTTACCTTCTGGAGCAGCGGAGGAACACAACAGTCTCTTGCCATGCCATGAGGAGCCGCCCCTCCAGACCTGCAGACAGGAAGAGAAACGTGGTGAATCCACCTGTACGGAGCCCACTCTTATCTAACAGCTCTGCTCTGCCAGTGTGTCACAGCAGCCTTATCCGTTCACATCACTCACGGTCGTGTGTGGCTGACCATTGATCGCGTTGTTCCCGTTTCTACAAATGTAGATTGCAGCCACACCCAAGAAACACTATCAGATCTAACTGCAGCATAGTCAGGGAAGAAGTCTCATGAACAAACAACCACACACACGGCCCATCTTATCTAAACACACCAGCATCTAAAAACAGAAAGCAGGGTGAGGACTCCACAGTGGGAGACATGAGAAGGAGGCAGTCAAATGCAGCGTGAGTAACAACAGTGTGGTTAAGCATGAGGCCTCCACTTGTTCTTCCTCATTCTAGTCTAGCCGGAGGAGGAGGAGGAGAGGAAGAAGGCCGAAGGAGCAGCAGAGCCTGGGGAAACCCTCCAGTTTTTTTCTTTTCAGTAAAGTGTTTATTTGCCTTGCGCGTGTTTTAAATTACAGAGCTCGTCTTATTTTCCGCTCAGCTGCGATGGAGCCTTGTATGGCATGAGACACAGGGACCAGACATCGGAAATGAAATATTAACAAAGTGTGCCAGAGGGGCAATAACATAACTTTTTCGATAAAAAGTTTTATTTGTGTGTACATGCACAAACAAAATATGTCTCTGTTGCTCTGCAGGCTGGTTCTAATATTGAATAAGTGCTGCCCACAGCAATGCAACACTGTCGCATTGTGACACTCGTCAACGCAAACACATTACTTTCTCCTCAGTGTCCAGAGTCACTACTGAGTCACACACACACACACACACACGAAGAAGCACACAGCTTCACTTTTTAGGACTTCACTGACAACCCTACACCACAGATATAGAAGATGTGTATGTGTACACACCGTCAATGCAAACCAGAGGCTTTTTTCAATTTCATATCACTGAGCTGGGCAAAGTCACCAATCACAGTGTTTACATGCCGGGCGGTCGAAAATGTGGTGGACTTCAGAGGAGCGAGATCAAGGCGAGGCTGCCAGCACTTAAGTCTGTGTTGTGAATACTAAGTCAAGATATTCATTTCTCAGGAGGACTCACATCCCGGTCAACAACAGAAGAAGCTCAAGTGTACTATTTATTTTTACTGTGAGATTCATAGAGACACAGGTCAAGACCTGGAGAATTTGTGATGCGCGTTTCAGGACAAAAACTTTTATGGTTAGTTTTGTGTGTTATGGATAACTGTGAAACAGACTCAGACTGAAGAAAATGAGAGGAGAGCGGGGGCACAGCAGTGGGACTCACTGTAATCCCAGCATCAACCTGACACACTGCTGCCAA
Organism: Pseudorhombus dupliciocellatus; assembly: GCA_016785235.1. NCBI lineage: Eukaryota > Metazoa > Chordata > Actinopteri > Pleuronectiformes > Paralichthyidae > Pseudorhombus > Pseudorhombus dupliciocellatus. Next base: position 89,634 of record JAFBJW010001319.1, on the reverse strand, counting down.
TCAACCACTGCCAGTCAGAGAATGTGACCATCAATCAGATCTTCTCAGTCACCCAGACTCATAGATTACTCTTACAACAATGTAATGGGCTCTTGACATGTATTCACCAGGTTCTGCTAAGTAGTTCTTGTATAATATCTTGTGTGTATATATATATATAAACTGTATATAGATGATACAAAAATATACAAAGCCTTTATTTAACTGATACACTAACTTCTGCTGTGAAGCACAAAGATCACTGGAGAGTGCGAACGTGTCTCTGCACATCAAGACTGTAAAAGTTCTCATTCAGACACCACCAAGCCAAAGATGACTGAACTTGAAAATAACTCCATTGTGCTCCAAGTGCTTGTGTCTGTGTGTGTCCTAAATGAGAATACTAATTACAGTCCCGCGGCACCAAGAGGAGCTGAAAGGGTCGATCAGATGACATGCTGAGATAGGAGTTTCGGCTGGTCTGGGATAACTGCACAGTTTGCAGAGAGCAGTCCAACAAAGCTTTGTTCATTCATTAACTTTCAGCTGCTTGAAGCCAGGAGGAGTGATTTCATCCAGATAAGCACAACACACCCAGGCACAGGACAGCATCCCAAATATGCTGCAAGTGTGTGTGTGTGTGTGTGTGTGTGTGTGTACATCCATCTGTGGAGTGACATGTACGTGTGAATGTACCTCTGCAGGTGGTAGGCGTGTGTCTGTGTGTGTGCATCCGTCTGTTCGCCAGCCTGTTTGTCAGCGGTTGTTGCAGAGAGACTGAGACCCCCCCATCCCTCCCTCGGCACATAGCCACTGAAACGCTGCCTGAAATATTTAACAGCAAAGCAGCAGTCAATAGCACAGCAACCTTGGAATCAATGTCATACAGCTAAGAGGGAGAGGGAGAGAGAGGGAGCAGGAAAAAGGAAGGAAAAGGGGGCATTGAGGATGGCTGGTGGAAGATGGACAGACAAGCTCGAGGAGGTGGAGGAGGAAGAATGTGAGGATAAATGGAGGAGCAGCAGGGGAGCGATAGAGATAAATGAAAGCTGGAGTAAAGAGGGTGTGAGTCACGAGTGCGCTTGCGTTTCTAACCATGTGTTGCCTATACTGTACCCTGCAGCAGACAATCCCTCCCTGCTGAAACGTGACTATAGTATGTGTGTGTGTGTGTGAGAGAGAGGGAGAGGGACGGAGAAGAAAAGAGAGAGCCGTGGGTCTGATGGGAAAGCAAGGGGGTGGGAGGAGGGGAGAGGCAGACTTGCCGGGAGGGGAGGACGGAGGGATGGAGGAGAGGGGGAATGCTGATCACTGCAGTAAAGGAATCCCTCGTCTAGAAAGGGGGGTTGCCCCTCAACTACACCCTCCCCCCTCCCCTCTCCTCCACCGCCGTCTTCTACTCACAATGAATCCTGATGTGACGAGTTTTGAGCTTCTCTCAATTCTCATCTGCACTGCGCATTAGCGTCCTCTGCATTTTACCACGTGCTCTCGTGTGCGTTTTCTCTTGAATTAAAAAAAACTCCACACTTTAGAATCTCATTTGCCGTGTAGTAAATGCAGTGAGAGCAGGGACCCAGTCGATGATACGGGTAATATTGTGGGGGATGAAACTAAATTGGAGTCACAAGGGGGAAAGCATGCTGCTGCTTCTCCACGGCTCTAATATACTGTAGTAAGTGTCTCTGGCTGGCTGCTCCAGGGTGAGGGGTCCTGTGCAGAAGGAGCAGTCGGTTGAGGGAAGGATGACACAAGAGTGAGCATCCTGGTGTTCGGGCTGACATGGTGCATGATGCATCAGGAACATTTTTCCATCTTTACCTGGAACTTCTTCCCTTTTTTGCTGTCTTAGATGCTGGTGGAGAGCGCTGTCTAACAAGACAGGCCTAAATGTCTCTAGACATTTAATTAAGTTGAGATCTGGTGACTGCAAAGGCCACGGCATATGATTCACCCGCGTGCCCTGTGGATGAGGACACTGTCATCCACTTTCTTCGCTCTTTTTTCAGATTGCCCCTTTAATCTGTCACTCGCCTGTGTATTGATCTTTTGTAAAGATTAATCCTTCTCATACATCACCGCTGCGACAACCTCACACAGACGTGCCAGTTTTCATGGAAAAGGAAGAAAGAAGAAAGGTAAAAACCTCCCTTTTTTACACTGGAGCCAAAGGGGGAGAGCTGAAACTGCTGCATCTCGGTCTACTATCAATATCTTCCTTTGTGCAACTGTTTCCACTTGCTGTGGTGAATTTCAACATAATGACATTCGTGTCCTCATTTCACTGCAGATTATGTGTGTGTGTGAAAGATTTAAGTGCGTCCTCCTCCTGCAGCACATTCACAGAACCTGTACGTGCAGCTTGGACCTTTGGTTTTAAGTGTTCAGCTAATCAAAAGCACAATAAAATTATATCGGAAGAGGTGTCTGTGTGATAAAATGCACGATGTCAAACTGAGTATTTCCAGTGCTTCATCTACATCAACAGGGTTATGGTTTCATCACTGCCTGTTGGGCTAACTACAAAACTGCTGCAACGCAGTTCCATAACATTTTATGCCAGGGTGCGGCCGTGCTCAACACAATCAGTCCAGGAATTTGTTGGAACATGGTGTTAAATTTGCATCTGATATCACATCCCTGTACCATTCTAAATATGTCTATATTCTGGCTGATTATCTGTCTAGTTAGCAGCATGAGCCCCCTTAGTCCTCCGCTAGCCATCAACAGGATAAATTTGAAATAAGCTAATGACATGAAAATTAATTCGTTATTAACATTAATAATTACTGTTTTTCTCAGAGAACAACATCTGATCATGTGTGTTATAGCAACACAACAACAGAACACCAACACATGATGAGACACATTTCAGGCTTACAGGTTTGAACAACACATTTAAGAAAAAAAAAAAGTTGAACGCCAGATTTGCTAAAAGGAAACAAATCCACAACGAGTCCGAACACGTCACTGATGACTGAATGACCTGCAGGCTTTGACGGTCCTGACATAAAATTGGGTGTAGATTTAGATTTTGATCAAATCTGAATTTCTATTTACTCAAATGTTTTGGGCACGTGCTCGGTGACAACTGCAGAGGACGACCACCCTGGACTGGAGTCACAAAACTCCATGTGTCGACTGCGGCTCAATTCCTCTCAGCTGGGTTGTTATGGCTGGATCTCAACACAAGATGACACAGCAGTTTAAAAAGCTCTGAGCATGGAGGAAAGTGTGTGTGTGTGTGCGTGTGTGTGTGTGTGTGCGCTTGCCGACACCATGTTCTTGTCGTGGTGGAGTGAGGGAATGGAAGCCTCTGTCTTTTATTTACACGATGACTGCATCCATCTATGTGGTAATGTGCTGTCTTGGGCCACGGCTACGCACCAGATAATGTGGTTAGTCGCACTAAGTCATTCATGAAATCATTCAGGGATACCAGCTCATGTACGCCATGCCACCAGAGGCCCTACTGTACATCCAATTTTAGGCATGACTGCACACATGCACAGTAATTGTGTTTTAACATTACACCTACTACTGGCAGTGGTTGTAACGTGTGGAGAGATTTAAAAGTGAAGAGGTTGGGATCAATTCCCCAGAGGCTCAGTCGTTTAGGAAAAGCTACGGTGGAGGAGCAGCGCAGTGCTCCATCATGCCACCCTGACAGACAAGGCAGGGAGAGGGGCCTGACAGACAAGGCAGGGGGGGGGGGGGGGGGGTCAAGGTGGGGTCAGCGTGAGATCACTATGCGCAGAGCGGCAGTACACAAAGAGATAAATTCAGGTGAGGACCGTGGACAGGACAGGCAGATGTGAAGGATTCCTGCCTTCACCCTGAGACGTGACGGCTGCAGGGAAAGTCCAAGTGTACGACACCAGAGCGGAGGCGTTAACAAGATGCCGGCAGCACATTATATTACGCAGCCAATCGGAACCATGTTTACTGTATATCACCAACAATTGGCTGTGACATTCTGCTGACTCCGCTTTGAAGACTACTTCCGTGTGGATTGTCAGAGTTGGTGATTGAGGTTTATGAGCTATTAAATTGGAAATTCACTGCGTCGACCATCTCATCAGCTGCTGGGAGCAAAATGTGTGGACGAGGCTCTCATTCATTAACCCAGCTAGATGTCTGAGCTCCTTCTTGCATCCTTGTGTTTTTATAGGAAATTCACAGACTGCTGCCAGTGCAAGTTTAAAATCTTTAACTCTACTTTACAGTGATGTTTTTCCTCCCTGAGAAACAATTACATATTGATTCAATTTGTACGATTGTAATTGTTTACTTAAGACACATTTTTTATTGCCTTGCATATTTAAATATCAGATATATGTTTGGATTGCTGTTGTGACAACTGAACGAAACACAAAAACTACTAATCGCTATTTTCCACAACCAGGAAATCTTGGCTAACAATTTCCAGGGAAAAGGGTTAATTGTTCTGTCTGACCAGTAATGGGGTTTCATTGCTGCTGCAGATACAGGTTTCCGAGAATAGATACTAAAACAAATTCCAACATTATTATTGGCTGATATATTATCTCTCACTTTCAGTTTTAAGCTCTATTGGAAGGATATTCATGTTGTGTAAATGATGGATGAACAAAATTAGCAGGACAAACAACTGTGAAAGCATTTCTAAATTAAATTGGCTCACGTCTCAGTCCTGATGCAGCTGATGTGGCAGCGTAGTGGAGCTGCTGTGCTGTCTGGTTTTATATCTCGCTGAGCTTTGTGTCACCTCCTTTCGCTCTCGGCTCCAGGGAGAGCTCCTTTCCACCGAGCCTCCTCCAGCTCGCACCTCCCCATCGTGCGGGTTAAGAAGTTGAAAAGCAGAGCATGAAGCGTTCCGTGCGAGCCACTCACAATCCCCTGCACGCCCACACCGTCTGTCCCCGCGTTGATACAGACAAAGAGCAGAAATTCACCTCGATAAGGTGGGCACTCAGCAATTGCTACAGAAGAAAGTGAATTTAAGTACAGTGTGACAGTAATCACTCTGTCGTTTCTTCTGCCTCAGCGCCAACAAGCTTATGTAACAAAAGAGAAAATGCTCGACAGTGTTCCTCGCTTTGGTAGAGGCCATTAAAAGATATGAAATCTGCAGTCACATTCTTCAACACCACAGTATTAAGTAATCTCTGCTCACAGACACACTGAGGGGAAAGCCATGACAAAGCAGAGTGCACCCCATGAAAGCCCACACCAATCTGATCTCTCCACTGCAATGCAGAGTTGATGGTGAAAACAACCTTCCCCTGATCAGACAATTTCAAACATCAGACCCCCCCCCCCCCCCCCCCGCCCCCCCCCCCCCCCCCCACCACCCCCACCAGTTACAGCAAGATATGAATAATTCCGGCTTAATCTTTTATTTCATTTCAATAAATTGCCTTTTAGTCTATGGTCATGCGTTGATTAATTAATGCAAACTCATTGCACGCTAAATCCATTGGATAGAATCTGGCCAGTGAGTGACTGCGCTTCCACGACATGAAGGCTGCTTAAGAAGAGCAGGTTTGAGCCAGCATACCCTCATCGCCCCTGACACCGCCAACCCCCAACCCCTCCTCTGGAGCCAACGACACTGGAACCTGATACATTATTAAACAGCAGTGCAGGCTTTCACGCCTGCGCTTACAGGACCACGACCGTGAGAGCTCTGTTCCTCGAAGGATTCCAATCCTGCTGAGGAGCAGAATCTGCATTTTCCCACTTCCCTGGGTCACATCTGTGATCAGAGCGGAGCAGTGTATGTACAGTTAGTGGAAATGTGCGTGGGGTCAGTAAGAGCCTCTTTGATTGCTCATACAGCAGATGGCACCCGCTGCTTGGGTCAGTGTTAATTTCAGTGCAGGTCACGCGATGCTCTTTCCCTCAACCGCTGCAGACTGGAGGAAGGTTCTTTTACGGCTTTAATCGCTCCTTATCTTTACTTCATCTAACCTTATCACTTTTCCCCTCTTTTGAAAGTAATTGAGACCCTGCTGACATTCGGAGACACACAGTCCATCGAAGACATGCAGTGGTGGACAGCTTGTTGGGTTCCCTATGGCCCAAGGGTCGTCCGGACCACAGATGCAGCTAAATAAGGGACCAGTCAGTCAAAAACACAGCTAAGCTCAATTGATGTGTTTGGATTTAAGTGTAAGCTAAAGCTGTTGGGGAAATCCAGCGTCACACACCAAAACACCAGCCGTGATCAAAAGGTGGAGGCCTGCAGCTCCTTCACATATCACACACCAATCAATACTGCTGAGTAAACACAGTTCAGTGCTTAATATCCTCCCTTTCTTTCTCTCCCCACCACCTGCAGCAACACATGGAGAGACTTGCTGTCCATCTACTTCCCAAGATTATAGTTATCCAATTTGCAAGAGAGCACAGCTCCAGTTTCCCCACTGTTATTGGAGGCATTAATTATAGTGGGAGATAAAATAGTATCTCACATTTATTCGGTGTAAACCACTGCAGTGTCCCTCTGCGACCACTTCGCCTCTTGTCCTGCTGTATCTGCTGTGGGCAACTGAGAAACAGCGTTACTCTTACAAGCTTCTTTTCTCCTTGGTGTCAGATATAAACGGTCCATCAAATGATTCTTGTGGCCAAAATTATACCCTCAAGGAAAGAAAGTCCATGATCATTTTTATCAAAACCTACAGGAAAGAAAATCGCCTTCAAAACACATGCAACAGCACAAGGTCATCACCCATTTATCTCATCTGTGACGCTGAAGGGCACATGATGCTCTAATGTCTCCGTTTTCTGACCCTCCTTCATGTTCAAGGACAGAGACAAATAGATTATATAAAGATGGCCGACATGGCCGCTCTCCAAAAGGTGAAACCCTGTTCCCCCCCCGTTAGTGGATGGGACATTTACTTTCTAAAAGTGTTCTTTAGAAAGAGTTCTAGAAATCACAACATTCACTTTCCAGCTAATCAAATGTCTTGAGAATTGAAAAGGAACAAGAGGTGCAGAGATTTTCATCTGGAATCATTCACTTGAGAGATTCCCAACTGTCATGCAGCAAAACTCAATAGTGAAAATGTCAAATTTGAAATTTCAAGGCAGATAAGTGACGCTATAAATCCAGATTGGGGAGCTGCTATTTTTTGCCCTGTCTTTCAAGCTTTTGGAAGACAGGACAGGACAGTGGAATTTGCACTATAGTTTGACTAATAGGTCAGACCACTGGCAACAAAGTGCTTAGAGGTACTAAAAGTGTCCACCTGGTCTGGATGGATGGGAGCATAAGTGAATTTGATCAATCTTAGCCTGGGTCTGCGTCCACAATTGAAGCGATGGTATGATTTCATCATTTGTAGGCAACTCCTTTCACAGAAAAAGATTACACACCCCCATCGCACTGAGAACCACTGGCAGCAGCTGTACTAGCTCACACGTTGTTCGTTAATAAGACAGCTGCTGCCTTAAATGGTCAAACAGCAGCATGGCTTACTCAGCGTCCCCCTGATGCAGAGCTGACCATGGATGTTTGAATCCCTGAGAGCGTGATGTGACATTCAGAGCAGCGCTCCGTGTCTCACAGTAGGAGCAGTTATTTATGGAGCTGAGCCTGAGAATGCTCCTTGAGAGAAACTTTGACAGAGCTCTCCCTCAATAAGTCTTTCCTCTGCCTCCCGCTTGCTCTCAATATGACTCGGACTGTTAAGGAGCACTACTGATACGTACCAGATCACTTCCAATGAATTCAAGCTTTCAGAAACATATTTTAAGTGTGAAATATGACCCCATGATGAAGAGATGTGATGAAGATAGCATATATCAGCCAAGATATGATATGGTGTCATAAATGTTTTACTAGTATCTGCCCCCGAATGATCTTGATCGACCAGGCTCCCGTGCAGCCAGTCGATATTATCCTTTCACTGAGTATCTGTCTTTATGTTTTCATACATGCAGCAACATGAACATGTTTATTTTAGGGAATAAACTGTTAATTAGTGTTAACATCCATCAAAATATTATGTTTAATTAGGTTCTACATGTTGTGTCTAATTTTTCATCATTTATAAAAATGTAATATTGTTTTTAAAAGTCAATATTGTCTGTATTTTTTTAATGCACCAATATCAGTATCAGCATCAGTCCCCCCACCATCTCTCTGACAATATCAGTGCTCTGTTCTCATGAGCTCAGCGGTGAGCTAACAATGCGCAGCATTAGCTGCCCAGCCTCAGGAGTAGATGATCAGTGAAGAGCACTCGAAAGTCTGGAAAACCAAATCAACAGCACTGTTACACTTTGTCCTCTTGGTTGTGTCAGCAAGTCTGTCTGAGTTTGACTTTGCAGCAGTCCCAATAGACATATGGCATGCCAACATGTCAGAGCCTGATCTGGGGCATGTGACTGAGACACACACTAAACCAGACGCTGTGAAGGAGCTGAGAAGAGACTGCGGCAGAAACACAGACTCGCAGAGAACAACACACCGCTTGGTAATGTGGACATCTGTGGTGAGACAATTGATTTATGGCCTCAGATGGTGATTTACTCGTTTAAACAGTTATATCTCTCATTTTTAAGAGGTGCAATTTTTTTTTCAAAACCCTTCATGCATGATGTGCATGATCCTCAAATTAGTCAGTCCAGTCGCCACTGAGCACCACATTTACTTCCCAGTGAGGGTGTAGACCACCATATGTCCCCCTCACAGCCGCCAGCTGCTCTTCTGACCGACACCAAGGTAGGGAGAGTAAAACCCACATGGGGACTGACACTATGTTCCTGGCTGATAAAACTTGGTCTCAGGGCAGGTATGCAATGTCTGTCTATATGGAGGCAAAGAGAAACGAACACAGCTGAAAAAGCAGATGTTAGTTTGGGAAAAAAAGAGTGAAAAGTAGATAAATGTTTTTTTCTTTTTAGGAGCACAGTAGTATAAGTGTTCCTTCACTCACAGATCTGTGTCACCTCGCCATAGTAAAAACTATATTTATGGCACCTCTCGGTATAGAGTAACTTGACTTAAGACCTGAATTTCACATACTGACAGATAAACTCCAGACAAGGCCATCCATCCATACACTAATATTTAATTTGTATTTTTTCTTCTATCCCTGTGGAAGCAGCAGAAATAGAATTTAAGATAAATCACAGGAAGACAGAAAACCCTGGCTTGTACTAAATTGTTGGGAATTAAACACACTGTGACATATGCTTTTTCCTTATAAATAAAAGACATGCACGTGTAACAAAGCTGCCGTCCACCAAGATGACAAAATGTTTTCAGCATTAGTATTTGTCTGTGTGTGTTTCTATTTGTTAAATAACTCCAAGTGATTAGAGTGGCCAGGATTATTTTCTTAAAGCTAAGGTTGGTAATCCTGGAAAAGAAGCAGGTGCAGGCTACACCCTGAAAAAAAAAAAAAACTCAACTAATACATCCAACCACCTCCCATCAGCTCTCTTATCAAAGCTACACCCCAAAAACAAATGAACTGCACTATCTAACAACTGTGAGAGGTCACATTTTCCATGACTCGAACTCTGGCTTCTGGCTGTTGTCTCTGCTGCGGCCGTGGATGCCCCTCTGGCTGAAGACTCTGGACATGTGCAGTGAGAGCATGAGGAAGGAGTGCGCACGAGGCCAGGTGGATCACAGACAGCTGCGAATGACCAGCGAATCTTTTCACTTGGTCAGTATGAAATGACTGATCATCTTTATTACAGATCTTCAAGGGCCACAGGCACTTGCTTTTCCAAGCCCTTTTTTTCCATCAGATCTCAACAAATAAGACAAAAACAAAACATTTTCAAACCAGAATAGTGGAAGACGTGGAAGGCGTCAATCGGATTAATCAAATAAGGTTCATAGCTTTTCAAAACAGATGTCATTGGACACCTTGGACCACAGGAGAGGGAACTGAAGGCCAGCGAATCCAAAACTGAAAGAGCTGACAACTTAATGAGCTGTGCTGACCTTCCACTTCAGTGCCAGCAGCGCTGATGAAAAAGACATCATTTCGACACAGTTGTGAGGCAGAGGTGAAGGCTTGAATTAACAATATGGGGCATTATGAATGACTTATGAAAGCACATTCTCAGCTGGGCTGGTTTTTAGAGTTCACCAAATTATCCTGCAGTCAAGTTGTACCTTCCATCACTGATTAATGAAGACCCACAGATGAAGTTAATTGTGGACCGAGGCTAAAACCTCAGTAAGACAAAGTTACAAGCATCTCCACAGCCCTCATTAAAATAAGAGCTCAAGTAAGAAAATACTGACTTTCAGTGGAGGATACTGTGTTAGAGTGACAGCAGGAGTTGGGTCCTGTTTGCCAGATTGTTAAGAACAAACAAAAGCTTCCTTCCATGCCGTTCACAACAGGCGTCTAAAATTCACAGATCCTGTGCCGCGGGGCCGTGCGAGGCAAAGCTCGCTCTCACACAGTCTGCGGAAAGCGGGGCAGAGTCTGTGAACCGTCTGTCATGGTGCCAAACTGCAGGACCAGGGGAATGGAAGTAACTGCAGTCAAATGAGCAGACAGCCCAGCCCTTAGATCGCAAAGGCTTCTGGGAGACCTCTCGCACCCGCCCTGTCACGCGACGCACCCTGCTCCACGAGCTCTAGGAGTCATGACAACCCGCCGTCCTGACCCGCTCACCAAGCGAGACAGTACAGAACAGCCTCAAACAAAGTCAGCTGATATTAATATTGGATCAGGCTGCATGGATGATGATGATGACTTTGTTTAAGAACGTCCCTGTCCTCTAATCTTGCCTCCTGCTCCTCCTCTCATCTCTGCCCTTTCCTCTTCACTAAGTGACATCGTGACCCAAAACCAAAGTGAGCCAGTCGGCGACGTAATGATGCGACAGTGTCTTCATATCTCCCTGTCCTTGTGCCCCCTTTCAAAATATCTTAATCCTCATCATCATTGTGCCTTTCTTCCTCGGTCCCAGTGTGAATGTGATTTGACTCTCCCATCTTCCTCCTCCTCCTCCTCCTCCAGTGCTTGAAACCCCGCTGGCATTGGTTCCTGCCCATTTCCCTCTCCCCCTCGCCGCAGGACTCAGCTCGGATTTTGGCGCATGAGCTCAGGCAAGGGCACCCAGGTCTCTCCATCACACTCCCCACTGCAGCTCTGCTTTCTTCCCCTGGTAATGCTTTTAAGATTATTCCAGTTGTTCAGTTAACTTGAAACAGAAGACACTGAGTCTGATCAGCATACATGGTGATTTCATCTCACACGGCTTCATGCTTCAACAAAGACGTTTCTCTGGACGCAGCCCCTCGTGGTGTCACCTCTAACAAGCTGCCAGACACAGCACGCCGCCAGCGTGGCCCCTGATGTTAATTGGAGCGCCATGTTTTTGATGGGTGCAATTTAAAAATAAAAAAACCTATTTACTGATATGCTTCCATTTTACACTACCACTTGTCATTTAGCTCATAATAAAACCTGATACTCTGATTTACTGCCATGCCATAAGCGCTATGTGTGTATTTATAGATATTATTTGCACTGATCATTTCAGGGTCAGTTTATCTGCAACACTGAGGATTCCAGAGTCCCAGCACAAAACGTACAGACATGTTTTCAACATGCAGGTTGTATCAGAGCAGGCTACCATGATATGGCAGACAACGGAAAAAGGGAAACTCATTGCTGCATCATCAACACCCATTCTTCTTTTCCCTACTGTATAAGTGTAAGAGGACCTGAGAGAAGAAGCCAGTGCACTAGATGCACTTGATCAATAATTCCTGCTTGTTCTTTTCAGACTGTTACTGTTACCCAGTGATGAACATAATCAATCCGTTTGATCAGACAGGAAACAGAGGGGCAGAGAATGTCTGGTAATCCTGAAATCTAAAATCAAAATTGTTTGATCAACAACCGAGTTTGTTTAGTTGAAGAATCTAGTGACTGAAAACAACACACACGTTAATAACACATCTCTACATGAAGTAAACATTAAGCTGTTGTAGTCTTTGTATCCTGACTCTCTTTTTCAATGCTGGTTTGACTTCCTGCGTTGGTCCAAAAGACTGAAAAACAGCAGTGCAGTTTGGACAAGGACCACAACTTTTCTTTGTCTTCACCCTGCGGTCCCATTCAACATACATACACCCAAACAAATCCAATATAAAGTCAAGATATCCTTTCACTGAAATTTCATTTTATCAAAAATCTGGGTTCCACCACACACACACAAACAGATCAATAATGTAATTAGACACAGAGATACTATCTGAGCCTCTTGGGCAGTTTTGAGCTTTTCTAAGCTGATTGCTCTCTGTGTGCCATGAAGGAATACCCAGTTTGATAGGGGCAAACTCACTAAAGAATTTCTTCTCTACGAGGCATCACCTCACTGACACCAGGGAGAATTGTTTTCCTTATATCAGCCACTTTATCGGCACCTGAAATCAGACAAGCGCCGCAGTCAAAACAGACAATGGCATTAGAATGCGCGACGCTGTAATTAATAGTCAAGTTAATGAAATCGAGAGTGGCTTTGTGGTTTAGAGGCTGTGGAAGAGATGAATGTCCATGGAGGGTGAGGACAAGTAAATCTGTTAATTTCCAGTTGTCAGACACCCCGTTGTAGAGGTGTCAGCTGTGTGTCTCCTCCTCGCCTTCTCTTTCTCTCACTGGTAATAGATAAAGAGGACAAGAGGGTTCAAGGAGCATGACACAATCAGCTCTGTGCAGCCGTTATCGGCTCTGATTATTAGTCCCTGCTTGCTTGATCCTTTGACCTCAACTGTTCACACAGGGTTTTTTTTTAATGCTGCCGGAGAGGAACGATTCAAATACTAAAGCAGTTACGCAACTTTTATTACATAAAATAGCATTTAAGGCTGGTGATCGTTTCCTGTGGCTACCTGTCTGACATTAGGAAGAGAAACAAATTCTGGCGTAACTCGGGCCAGATGTGAGGGTGTGTCAGGTTCAGAGTCAGCATTATCAAGTACAGCTGAGTTGTGAGAAGGACCGTCAGCTGTTTTCCCCTTTGTGTCATAAAAACCAAGAACACTGAAGTGATTTTTCTCAGGCAAGATCTGGGGTTATAAAAAGAGACCGTCTACAGCTTCCGAGCTGATTTATATATGTTTATTTGTAACCGAGAAATGATGTTTTCAACAAGTGTAAGATTCTGTAAATAAGATATCGTGCCTGTTCGCTCTGATTGTGGAGTTATGACTCGAGAGAAGAAGTGCGACGTTTGACTCAAACTCTGGCAATTAATGTCACACAGTATCTCCTACTCTACTCTCCTGTGTCTCCCTAGGGAGGCGCGCCTCAGTTTGGAAGCCTCTTTGAAAACTTGAAAACTTCATTTCAGCGAATAAAAACAGTGAAAAGAGAGGATGTTACACACCACTATTAGAAGAAAAATGGCTGCTAAATTGCTCAGTGGATTTATAAAACACTGAGTGTTGTAACTTGACTAAACCCTTGGTTTCTGTTAAGAGCATCTCTCAACTTCACAGCCACATTGGAAACAAGACAGGTTCTATCCCACACAGTTTAGTCACTTACAGTAAATGGACGACAGGGCACAAACAATCGCTGACTTGACGCCATGAAAGGAGAAGCAGTGATGGAAAGAAAGAGAGAGAGAGAGAGAGAGAGAGATGCACTCTGCAGGAAACTGAGGGGGAAAGGGTGTTTGCTACTTATGCTTGGGCAGTTCAATGTTTCATTTAAATAAAGAGTTCCCACGGCCGTCTTCAGACACACATCTGGGTCATGGAGAAAGCAGCAGCCATTCCTTTTCAGAAACTGGATATTTGATGAACTCCTCACCTCCCCGCCGGCACGCTGAGCCGTCTGCTCAAAGCGGCCGACTCTACAGCTACAACTACAGCTACCTGCCAGAGATTAAACAATGTGTGATACCCGGGAGCATGTAGATTACTGACAAAATAACACCCAAACCAGATGAAGAAGAGAGCATTAAACACTGGAAACCAAACATTGTTATTTCCTCTACTTATCTGCATCTGCACTTTAAGAGAAACATTACATGTCAGGGTGGATTCTTTCTCAGGAAAGAAATGGAGAGCTCATATTGAAATGGACAGGCCTCCTGAAGACACGTGTCAGGGAACAGGTTCAAAGAGCCTGTCAAGGGAGACTAGCTTCAGGCTTCAACACCACCTGCCCCTTCTCTGATAATAAATCTTTACCAAATTCCTTCAAGGATATCTTCAGTCCATCCACCTGTGTACCCGGCAGTTTACTCTTGCACAATATTAGATATGGAGCAGCATGAACTGCATGAATTTCCAATGAGGAGCCAGCATCTTGTTTCCCCCATTTAGATTTCTCTCTTCATCCGTCAGTGTGACATTTGACGACTTCGCCACATCGCCACGGCTCCCATCTGTAGAAGCTGAGGGGCAGATGGGTCGAGAGGTCCGTGCATGAACAGTGCTGCCAAGAAGGGTGCTGGTGTGTGTGTGTGTGTGCTTGTAGCCGTGACCCATCAGGCCTTGTGGGAAGCTGCAGCTAAACTGATGGATGCCAAGGAACAACAGAGGGAGGAGGGGAGAAAGGGAGGGAGTGCTTGCTTAGCTAAGTAGGTACTGCAGCAATGCAGAAGTGAGGGAGAGAGATGTCAATGAGATGAAAAAAGAAAAAAAAAGTGGTGAATGAAAAGGAAGTGTCACACATCCCAGTGAGGCCCGTTAAGAGCCGACAAATAACTGCAGCCTTATGTGAAATCTTCCAGAGTATCTTTTCAGAGTCGGCGCTCGTGCTGTGGCTATGACAGTATCACCCTCTGCCTACCTGGGCAAGGACAACAAGTCCTGGCAGAGCAAACACTCCCTGTGGAGCCTCCTATGTCTCCTCCCTCCCTCCATTGGCCTCTAGACAAACAGCTCTCCCTCCGGACGCTCCGTGGCAAGGACTGGGACACTCGTGACTGTCGACTGGCTCTCAGTTCAGTTGTTTCACCCCCATGTAAACATGTTCCTGCTAGGACGACCCATGTATACCCTCCCTCCACTGTCTCTCACAGTGGCCTGCTGCAGTAAAATGTAAACACAATCCGAGGGAAGCCTCTGCTCATTGTTCCCTGTGCAACCACCACCCCCACCCTGTGCAAACGTACGCCTGGCCTTCTCCATTTCATGCAGCCCAGTGACATATAATTGCACGCGCACTAACACAATCATCGCGCAGCGAGCACACACTTTCTCCCATGCACGTAACCGCACAGCGCACACGCATATAGAAAGAAGAGGAGACGAGCTAATGCACGGCAGGAGGACGGCGAGCACTCAAGCAGCAAATATCCTGTTCTCGTCATGAAATTTTCATCCCCAGCAAGCTTGTTGGTGGGCTAAGCGCACATCCGGGTGAAAAATATACACACTTAACCTTGAGCTGATCTTTTTAACATAATGCGTCTGCTTTATTGGATTCGAGCTGGACCTTACTCACAGGAATACAAAGTGAAAAGAGTTGAGGTCTGACGTCGAACCAAGTTGGAGCGGAGAGAAAGGACGAAGTGACAGCGCCGAGGAGTCGTTGCTGCCAGATCTTATGACTGGTCGTTATGTTCCACTGGAAGGACACTGATGTGACACCTTGTGCTGAGAACATTGTGACTGCCTTGCACTGATCCTCCGTGTCGAAGAGACATACGTGAAAAGACTCTGACGTTCATGACGTTCATCTTTTCACACGCAGCCTGTCCTTATGGATACCTACTTCAATAATAATCTATATGCTGTAACTGTAAATTCAGTATTCACATAAAAATGAAATAATGCATATTTTTTCAGTTACTTTAAGGTTGACGTAAAATATAAAGCATCATCATAAATCTTGGAATACGATTGTGAATATCAATTCCAGGTGTGCTGACAATGGATTTGTCAGTGTTACGATGTTCTTCCGTTACATTTACACAAACTTTCGAACGTTATTAATACTTGCTTAGTGGAATACAACAGGAATGACCTTCAAGAATCTGTACCAGACAGCAGCAGCAGACAATGAGATGAATCTGGTAAGATCCGAAAACAGATGGCCACAGTCAATCAATTTGATAACTTGGGAAGAAATTCATATGGAATTGATGTCACCCAGCTGGGCTCAGCAATGCACAGTAACCTAAAGTCATCTTTTATTTTGTCAGACAACAACTTTCAGGCTCAAGGCGTTGAATACCAGACGCTGTAGGAAGTCAGCCAACATCTGCCAGTCGATGAGGTATATTGTGATGGCTTACATGACTCTAACTCTAACTGCGCTGATGTGAACTCTCTACATAAGCATTTTTAGTTTCTGTTTCCCACACACACAGTGTAGTGGTGACGCAATCGTGGACATTGCTATTAAAACGTGTCCAACCAAATCCAAAGAAACAACACAGTACATGATCTGTTTCATTTGCAATAGTCCAATTCTGTATTTGTCGAAGTGTTGACTTGCAGGCCGCATGGGAGAACTGACTACATATGGCAGTGCGCACACCGCTTTATGTAAACAACAGCGAATCAAGGAAGCGACAGCCCCGGTGGAGAGGTTGCTTTTGAACAGGGAGGGTGTTTGAATACATTTAAATAGATTTAGCCCAGCAACGGCTTCATCAAACGGCTGCCGTCCATTGACCTCCGCAACCTTCAAAGGATTCTCTTGCATGTTAATCACCGGTAAACTGGAAATAATAAAGATAAACAATAGATTACTCTGGTTCAAAACACGAAGCGGCGAGGGATTATTGGGAACTGGATGACAGCAGTTTTTACGAGAGGATGTCAGCGGACAGATAGATGCCAACAGAAGGTATTTAACATTGAATGTGAGGTTTAGCAGTTTTATTCTTTCAGCTTGGAAAAAGATCACAAAGGAATAAACTGATATTTGCTTCTGACACTCTAATGGTAGTTGGCGGCTTCCTAAACTCCAATTATGCAGATTACACTGCCAAAAATTAGTTGGCTGCTATCGATCTGACAGCTAATACTATTTAAAATTTGGGCTTTATAATGACAAAACAATTTCCTGATTGACCTTTCCACATGACTTTTAAGACTGCATTTGGGTGATGAAGGACCCGATGCCCGTCGCTGTCTTTATATTGAGAAGCTCTGGATTCATGTGCTGTCTGAGCTGATAAATATGGATTTAGTTTGAGGCCATTTGGCACAGAAATCAATATTGTACAAAATGAAACATTTGAAACAAGAATCCATTATTTTCAATTGCTCACAGATACACACACACGCAGACACACTAACCTGTGGAGACAGGGCAGTGGGAGGCTGGGTGAAGAGTGTGGAGTGGGGTGCTGACCGTAGGCCATGTGCTCTCCTGACAGTCTGGCGGCTGAGAGGAGCAGACAGTACGTCCTGCTGGAGAACACACAGACACACAGCACATCACCATCGAGAGTCAAAGTGGAAACAAAGTGTTTGGAATCATCACAGTGCAAAATAGAAAAAAAAACACATCACATGATGTTTTCAAAACAGCCACCGACAGGACCCACAGTACATTCATGAGCGAAAAGGGGCTTAAAATAATGAGGCGTGAAAGTGGTGATTGTGTTTTATTTTCTATTCCCCCCATTCCCCTTTAAAAAAAAGGTCTGTTTCCTCTGCCCAGCAATTCAAACACACCGTGTGGTCGGAGCCGTGTCTGTAACGCCGGTCATATTATGTGAAATCCACCGTGCCGTGTGCTGAGGGGAAATATGTGAGGCGGCTTCTGCTGCTGCTCCAGTCAATCTTAGATGAAAGAGCTGACCAGCCTGCAGATGCTCCACACCTCTCCTATGATCAGCAGTGATTTTTTTTTTTGTTTTCACTACGGCACTGGTTTCTTACAAACTGACAGTTATCGTGATGAAGAATATGATCTGATGTGACGCTTTTCTGTGCTTTTTCTGGTGTGTGTGTGGACACGGTCACGGTAGACTGAGTTGCCTAAAATACTTTCACCTTCAAATTTAGTGTGTACTCAAATGTTTCTCCCAGTGCCAAGGAAAGATTAGAGGGAAATAAAGTGGGAGACGCTTCCATTCTAAACACTGAGAGTATCTTAATGCTGCACACTGAACAACGACAACCTGTGCACCACATTAAATGCGTGTATTAGACCCTAGTGTATGGACTGAGCTCTGAGGATATCACAGACCTTAACAATGTACGATTTGGACTGAAACGCTTCCCAAACCCGCTGTCAGCATTATGCCACCAGTCAGCAATTAGAGACACAAAGGTCGGACCAGAAGATTATATTTTTAAAACCGTTCACCTTCACCAGCACAGTTAAGAGGCTACAGTGACATGTGAAACAGTTTTATTAAGACCCCTGGTAGGACATGATTAACTGAGTTTGAAAATGGGCAGGTGGAAATAATAAAACTGGTTTATTGTTTCCACCTTTAACTACAAACTCGAGATGCATGTGATGCTCCTTCCATCAGTTCATTGTCTGAAGTGCCTCCTCCGTTCAGAGCAGTCCCAGCATGCATTGGGCAAGAGGTGCCATACTTACATGAGAGGTCGCAGGGTCTATTGTTCTAAAAATCATTTATTATTTGTGTTAAATCAAAGACATAAAAGCATCAGTTCATCAAGCCTGCATGTACTGTGTATGGACTGTGGAGGAAAACAACAACAAGGACATGAGGACAAAATGCAAACCCCCACACAGAGGAGGCCCCTCGTGGCTGGTGGATTCCAGCAGGAACATGACACAGCTTAGCACCAAGCCCCTGTGCTGCTAGTAGATGTGAACATTCCATTAATTACCCCATGGTAATCAGTGAGACGTCCTCTAATAAGAAGGCTATCATGAGAAGCACCAATACGTCCTTAATGACATATACGCTGTGTCCTTTCAGCAATCTATGAATAGATGACTGCTTAAAACCCTTTTCCTCTACATGTTATTACACACACAATTACCTTTAACGACTTTAAGCCTCGGAAAATGACATTACCAGCAAGGACATAGGTTGGATTATGCCCCTGTGTGTTTGTACCATCTGTAACAGTATCTGTAGAATATTATCTTTACACTTATCTAAATTAGGTCTGTAGCTCCTCTGAAATAAATACCTTTCATAAGATTCATGACTCCCCAACCCGCAGAGGTTAAGTGATGAGTTAGGCTCAGGCGTTGGCCATTTTGGAGAGGTGCCGTAAAAGATAATCAGCACTCATGACGTGTTTCTTTTATGACTCCCAATTCTAGGGTTCTACAAGTGCAAACAAGCAGAAAATGTCTTCCGAGGACAGCTAATGAAAAAGACTTCGCATTCCGCTGAATTATTTTTGACACGGTGTGTCCACCACAGACGGGAGCAGCCTATTAGCACCACATGAGTCCAATTTCACCAGCTGACCTCACTCATTGTACAAAAGAATGTGCGCTAAATCTGACAACAAAGTGAGGCCTCAACATTAAGATAAGCAATGGACCTTGGTACTCCGATAGCATGTTGCAACAGGATCATTCCCCTGTTCCTTATCAATACGAGTCAGGCGCCAACTCCTAGGAGGGGCCGTGTGGGAGACTCCAAAGACTATAAACACGTGTCCAAGACCTGCCAAGAGAATCTCCATGCACTCCTGTGGAGGAGGAACGGTGTTTGTGGAATTGTTGACGCTGTGACTGAAGCTAGGCCAAGCAACCAAACGGAATCATTTTCATTCTGGCAGTGATCGCAAGCTGCAGCAATACAGTCTCGGAATAATATGCCTGTAAGTAAAAAACAAAACACTGCTAGGTTTAATTTAAAGTGAAGTAAGTTTGAGCGTATGCACTGCAAAATAAACACCACAACACTGGAAGGAAATCATGCAACTAATGGGGTTTAATACTCGACCACTAACCCAAAATAATGAGACCCCACAGACTATGGGAAATACAGAACAAGGCATTGTTCAGAAAAATGAAATCCCCTCTGTTTGAATGGGGACAGCTAAGCTCTCAGGACCTGTCTATACTGCACACACACACACACACACACACTACAGCTACAAAACCCAAGAAATATTTAAAGCCATAGCAGGAAGCTGAAAATTTTGCTTTTGGAAATTAATGATTCTGAGACTTCAGTGTGACGGAAAAAATGAAAAACTGTAAAATCTATTATAAATAACTACACTTAAAAATGTAACAAAAATATAACCAATTATTTAGTTCCAAAGTGAAAAAAAGTTCTGCATTGTTTGTTCTGTAAATAAAACCATTCATGCAGGAATTTATCAACAAACAACAAATGTGTCTGTGGACATACTGGTTCACCCACCATGTGCACCAGTTTATAAGACTGGTTTCTTAAAGAAGTAGCTGTGAGCTCTTCACACCATCAGGCCTCTGGTCCACTGAGGGCAGGCACCGACTATTTCTGTTGATTAGATTGTCTCAGGGGAAAACAGCTGCTTGCTCTAGATACCAGCTACAACCAACTGGGCGGTATCATTCAGACAGCACTCCACTTTATGCTTCTGATACAAAAAGGTTGCATCTGGTTGAGTTCCTACAAACAGCACCTTTCGTTCTGGATTGGAAATTAAAAAAAAACATGAAGAGGTGCAGAGACATTCTTGTTTTCTGCTTCTAAACCAGCCACTTAAGTGCAGCAAAAAAGGAAACATCCCATATTGTCTCTCAGCCTGCAGCAAAACACTGTTGTAGAGTGAGACATGTGTAGTTCTGAATAGCTCACAGCAGAGCTAAGGAATAAAGTGGCAACAATTATTTGCAATAGCGGGTAGCAGTCAGCTTGGTAGTTTTTAATAAAAATAAACAGGGACTTTAGTGCTAACACTAACCACTGTGAATAGACAGACTCTGGAGGATGTGGGGGAAGGCTTCAAACCCAGAGTGGAGGGTAATGGCAGAACAGAGCTTACATAAAAGACACAGATTTTTAGAAAGGAAGGTTGTGAATGATCAAATTACAAAAAATGAAAATACATTTTCACGCTTCATATTTATACTTCAAAAGAATAAAAAGGCGACGTTTCAATGGATTTATAACCCAATGATAGTTTTGAAGTAAAGCTTAGCATCAAATTGCATATGCATCTAAAGTAGGTGGTGCCAACTTTGACCCTCAATAATTTTGTGACGTGAATGCAGGACTATTTAAGGACAGTAGCTCAGAAGTAGTGCATGATGCAACACATGTTGAGGACTTCCTGCCTGGTCCTGCCCTGTCATGTGCGACACATTCAGGATTCAGACAGTAAAGTGCTTCATACTCCTTGTCACAGTGAGAAAATAAACAACCTCAAGCTGTCATGTATTGATCTGCTGATTGACTTAAAGCGCAGTGAGCTATGAGCCGGCTGCTGCTCTGGGACCGATTCCCCCCCCAATCACAGACACATCAAATCCGAGTGTGGTGCATGCAGCTGCCGCATTTATCAGGTAACTCCACCTTATCCCTCGTGCTTTATACGTCTGTAGTCTGCAGGATTGTTTTACATGAACTTGGAGCCCGGGCCAGACTCCAGCATTTTGTCACCTCTGCACATTTCCCCCCCATGCCTGAGCTGACATGATCCCCAGAAGCTTTAATTACTGGAAAGAGCTCATCAGCAAGAAGCTGCAGGACTCAGATGTCTCTTTATGCAAGATATCTCACAGCACAGATTGGCTAATGGTTAAACTTAGATGTCGCACATGCTAAGTGAAGTGGGCCTTCGCGGAGGATTGTGCAACTGAACAGGCCCGTGGGTGTGCTGTGCGAAGGATGCCGTCAGACAGGATTTTCTGCGGCATCCACCTGAGACCTGATTAGCCTCAGCAATTTCATTGTGTACATGGTTCCCTATGTAGAAACAGCCGGTAATGTCTTGTATACTCGACAGAGCCGCTGCTCAAGTCAAGTCTTTAAACTTCATAGGGCGAGTGAGCCACCTAACGCACTATTTATATAAATGATCCAACACCCTAACAACACTACTCCCCACAGCGGTGGCTAAATAAAGTCCCATGGAAATCTGTGTAGAGGTCATGAAAACAAATATTCTCTCATATGTTCCCTGATATTCTAAACCTGATAATTAAGTCATGTAGTACTCCGTGAAGGGTGGTGAGCTGTTTACACATAGCATATGCCAGTTAATAAACACTGGTTCCTCACCTTGGCTTTAACAAGCTGCTCGGTTAAAAAAAAAAGGGGAAAAAAGTGAGGCAGGTGTCAGAGCATGGCATGTGTGTGTTCACGCACCACATCATACCAGCCCAGTGGAGGAAGAAGCAGCTGAGAGATAACTGCAGACAAATTAATGGGAAACCTGTCTGTTCCCAGTTCAGCGAGTTAACTACGACAGCAGATGGTAAATGGAGGGCATCGTACAGAGAGGGGAGCCTACGTCACATCCTGTGTGTTCTAACGTACACAGCTGCTTAATATTGCATGTTGAATGCATACAGAGGATAAGAAGTAGAGTCCGTTGTCTTGATGCTTTGTGTTTGTAGCAGGTCAGAGTTCCTTCACATGTGGCCCAGGAAGGATTTGTGTTCACTGCAGTGAAAACGATGTGGCCCCATGCGTCCCACACCACCTCTGAATGTGGTCTGCGTGTACATGGTGCTGGCCGTCGACGCCACGTCTGTGCTGGCTATTTCTAAACGCTCTGCACCAAAGTCACCAACGTTTATTATACCACTTACGCAATTCACATTCTGATCTGGCCATCTCTCCGCCTTATCTTCCTCTCTCAGCTCTTCCTTCTGCCTTGCTCATTCACCCTCTGCGTCCCCCTCTTATAAGAGAGGCAGTCAGGGGTGAGAGGAAGAGAACATGGGGAGGCTGCAGGCAATCATTGGCCACCAAGCGGAGGGATGAAGAGTGAGATAGAAGATGGGGGAGAAGAGAGTTAAATGAAATTTCCAACACATTAAGCACACCCTGGCATCCAGTGCCTGCACTTGCAGAGTAGAGAGGAGGGTCTGCCGGCCAATAACACTCCTTTCAAGCTAACGAGAATTGATCCAGTTTCAGGGGTTCCCCCGAAATTCCCAGATGATGGGCAGACAAATAAAGATGGAAGCTCAAGGATAAATAGAAAATAGCCTGTCCAGGGGAATGAGAGGATGAACACCTCAGACTAATCACATCATAGCCACAGTTGCATTCCTAGGGAACTACACTGGCAGCTTCATCTCTCAAGGACATGCAGACATTGTGTGTGTCCATGTTCATGTGTGCAGCAGAGCCAGACAGAAACAAGAGCCACACTCCCAGGTTCGGACAAACCAATATAACCCAGACAGAAGGAGAGAGGGCTGCGTGGTCAGTTCCAGTCTTTACCATAAATCACCAAAGAAATGAGGACACACGCACATGTCTGCCTGGCCATTTGCCATTTATGCACGGCTCGTGTGGGATACACACAAGTACACAAACAGGGTCATGAGGGCTGGGAGCGCAGAGAGTGGGGTTGACAGTTTAGCGTCTCCTGCTGCAGCAGAGATGAATGGGCCGGCTGAAAACTGCCTTCATTCATAATGGAGTACGGCAACAAAGCAGCTTCATCCCCAGGTGTCTCGGAGAGCCGGGGATAGAAAGAAAATAGCAGTAAAGTCCTATAGCTTCCATAGAAATATTTTATTTTATTTTAATACCCTAGGTGTTACACAAATAAAGGTTAGAAGGGCCGAGAGAGCAACACCAAAGCGTCGCTGGCATTGTCGGAGTCAGAGTGGCCTGGAAATGTCAGAACAAACACTGCAGAGTTTATCGCACAGTGAAAGCCTTTGTTCCATCTAGCCTTTAAAATGGGAGGACTTAAAGGGATAGATCACCCAAAAATGAAAATTCACTGAGCTAGCTTCTGTTGATGGGGTGAAGTGGGTGAGTCCACAAAACACTTTGAGGTTCAGGGGTGAACAGCATTGCAGCCAATACAAATGAAGTAACTGACAATCACTGCTGCAGAGAGACAGATAACGTCAGACATTTAGGCTAAAAACATGGCGTAAATGATGCCACTTGAATTTTAATGTTGGGGCTTACAGACTTTACCCAGCAGGAGGATAAAGACGTTAATATCTTGTAAATGAGAATGATATATAGGACCAATATACTGTATTTTGAAACAGACAGCAGGGACAACGTCAAGGATGGGTTAGGGTTAACACCAAATGTGTGCACGGTTACATGTCAGAAGACAGACATCCTCCGAGCCAACGGAGATGAAGCTGATGATCAGCAGTACCGAGTGGAACGTGGGCGTGAGGGGGAGGAAACACAGGCACATGAGAGGGGATGAGCATTAGAAGGAGAGGAAGGACTGTGCAGTAGTGTTTGCCTCTTTGCGTCTGTTGGCCTCTGCGCGTGTGTGCAATCATTTCAAAGCATTTCTTCAGATCAGTGAGATCCTCAAATAGCAAATACCACCTACTGGCACGGAGCTATGTGAATTTGTTAAGTTCCAGTATCAGCAGAGAAATAGGGCACATTCAAAAACAATCACTGTAAAATGCTATTTAGAAGAATATGGCTCACACTTCCTCAGGTACTCGCCATCTTGGGCAGTACATAGTAATATGCAGACACAAATACATTCATCACTGACGTGCTGCAAGATTCAGAGTCAATTTACTCTGTGGCTGGACCACAGCAGTGGACAACACTGACTGATACTTCAACATGATGGGGACAGAGTGGGACTGTGAGCACGTGGGTTGGAACAACTTCAACCATCCAGAACTAGAGAGGCCATTCAAGGCTGATTGGCCACATCTTCAGCACATTGCATAAGCTGTTCATAGATAAGAGAGCTCTGTGTGTGCCTGAGATTTTCTCTGCATTAATAATTGTTTGATAGTGCCACCTGTCCCCGCCCACCAAGTTACAATGCATTTGGCTCCGTTACAGACAAGCAGCAATGAAAAACATCCTCCTTGGAAGAAATAACAATATTGTCAAATGTAGGCTATAGATCTCATAGAAAAATAAACAAATGCACTGTTAAATATTTATTCTGTGAAAAACAACAGCCTGCAGTCGAATTAACACATGGGTTCATGGGCGTCTTCATGCTGTGTTTGCGCAGGTTGACTCAAGGTGAATGAATCTTTGAACGCAGATCACTGCAGGAGCAACCCGTCTCAACACTGTAGCTCAGCTTTGACGACAAGTTGAACCTGAACTGTAACTCTAGCTGAGCAATTCAAACCTTTATGGTTCTGTCCTACGCCTCTACTGAAACTGAGGCTTGCTTGGAATTCAGTTAGCTAGTTCCTCTAATCATTAGTTCCTATGTGCAGTACACTGCTTCTGTATTGTACAGCAAGTATTTTCCCCCAATTTGTGTGTTTATCTTTCGTCCTTATGCTAATGACATCCTGTAAACACAGAGTGACAGCTGGTCAAATTGTGTATTTAACAGAGTATTCTGTCTTTACTTGTTTCCTGCACTACCCATATATGACGGGTTTTCATTCAAGCAGCAAGGCTTATACTCACCTGGCTCTAGACTTCGAATATAGGCTGTGTAAGTCAAAACACACTATCACAAGTCACCGCCACATGAGTGACGTTTGTACTATTCTTCTGACTACTGACACTACAGTACATGTAAAACTACTTCCCCGGTACTGGTTTCTCTTTTTAAATCGGGTAAGATTTTGTAGGCTTGCGGAAAACATGGTTCCCACCACTTTCACTGAACTGCTTCTGCAGACTGTTATAGAACACGCATCACTTTCACTATGTATCGGGAAGTGATCCCGCTACCCACAACTTTATTGTGGGTTGTGTATCTAGACACTGTTCACATAAAATCAACATGTTCCATGTCGCCTTCATGTCTCCAGTTTATCAGAAGCAAACCACTAAAAGAGCTATATACTGTAGATGAGTGTAACAAAGGTGGAGAGATTTTAAAAATACAGATGCTTTCTTTATTATGAGTGAAACTCAAACGTCTATGACAGTGGGGTTAGACATCATCTGGGTCTTCCTGTAAAGAGATTCACTGATTGGATGTTGAGTGATTTCAGGTCATACACCTAATCGTGCTCAAGTCACAGGTCCCATACTCATTTCAAATCCTATACACACCATCCTCTTCCACTGTAAATTCCAACAGGAATAGAGGTAGCTTGATGTGCGGAAATTTGACAGGTGAGCACAGAATTAGTGGAGTAACAAACCCAAATGACAAAGAAGAAACAGAGCGAGGAGTTGATGCAATTTCCCCTGTGGGTTGTCATGACAAATGCAAAATACGCAAAGGAAAAGACCTTTAGCAGCAACTCATTTCACATAATATTTGACTAAATAATAATTCATATTCAATTTTGCATCAAAGGAAGTATAAATGTGAAGGAAGTCCTCAGAGGCAAATCAATAATTCAAGGATGGAATGAAAACTGCCATTAGTGCCATGTGCAACATAGTGTTACAGTTTTGCTGAGGAGCGTGCTGAACGGAAGAAGGTGAAGAGTGCAGGACAGTGCAGTTGCCTGGTAGTTGACTTGTTAAGGCCCTCTACTTTCTACCAAGTGTTTGCATGGAGAAATGTGCCGCTATATCCTGCCACATAGAGACTCTCCTTAGAAAGATAAGAATTAGCACACAGGTTGTTTGTGCGGGCATCTTATTACACTCCAGTGTTGCGTTATATAAATAAGTGTCCTCTAGTTGCCGCACGAAATATGACAGGAGGAAAGGAGGACACCAGGTGATTTAAAACCAACCCAAGTTGTTTTGGGCCCTGCAGCTAAACGTGCACTATTTTAGGAAACACTCATATGGGTTGCAACTGAGGGTGAGGAGAAACAAACTGGGTGGTCGTTGAAGTAAAAGGACTTTGGATAAAGAGCGGAGAAGCACATTTTTGCATACGAGCAGAGAGCAGGACACAATGTAGTGGATAACCTTCAGTGGTGCTCGAGAAAAAGTGTTCAGTGGGAAATACGTTACCCAGGCAACAGCTGCACTAGGACGACTGAAAAGCTCCAGAAACATGTCGATTAACCTGTATATTTACTCACCCCTTAAAAAGTACATCCCCTTGCATTTCACATCCCGCTCATATCCAGGTCGGGATATCCCCAGAGTTCCCCTCAGGACCCGGGCAGAGCGCTGAGCTTATCCGCACTAATGCTAACCTCAGCTCTTCTACATCCTCCTCGCTGCTTAAATATTTTTCCAAGCAAAAACAACAGGCAGACTGAAAACCTGGTACCAGTTTGGCTGAATGAGGAATACCTCACTAACCATTCTCTGACAGGACAACAATGAATTCCATATATATTTATACACACACATACACACACACAATATAAGAGAAAAGTTATGGGGTTCAGGTATATATCAGCATCAGTTATATTTAAGTTACTGAGTTGAGTTACAGGTACAGCGAACGGTCACATCCACAGTAAGATCAATGCCCTGGGGACGCTATTTAAACTGCGTTATGCAAATTAGCATAGCAAGAAAACAACTGAGGTGAAAACGTTCAAATAATTGAATATAGCTGCCACACGCTGGACATGTGGCCACTTTAAAATACCTTTCGAGCAACATAATGGAGCCTGATTACATTGAGGCAGACGCTCAAATGCCTCATGCAGTCTGCCAGGGGTCAATGTGATTCCAGTGAAATAAAAACCACGAGAGGCTCTTACTCTCAGCTCTATGAAAATAGGATTCAAATCTGCATGCGTGTGTCTGTCCACACTGGTTATTTCAGATGCATCAGAGGAAGAGGCAGTGCAGCGTTCGCTTTGCAATGCAGATGCTGCTATATTTGGAGTCGACTCAGACAGCAAACAGCAGAGAGGAACAAACTTCTTTTAATTTGGCGTCCCTGCACTGTGATGGAAACACTGTCCTGACAACTGGAATGTAAATACATAGTCCTCGCTCGATCAGACCAGACTCCAGTCCTGCACAATGGCTCTCTCCTCACGTAAGCACAAGAGGACCAACAGAGACCGTCTCCATGGAAATGTGTTCTCCAACAAAGTCTCCTCTCCACCAGCTTCACCACTCTATTTTTAGAATGGTGGCGCTGGCGAGCTGGCAAAGGATGAGTAACAGTACAGTGCGAATAGAAATGTTGAGTATCTCCACCTCTCTGTGCTGCCTCTGATTCGGCTTGTAGCTTTATTTCAAACCAAAGGCTTTGAACAAGCGTTCACACAAAAGAGCTGACGACAACCTTGAGTGAAAACCGGATTTGTGTGTGTGTGTATGCTGATGCAAAGCCTGCAGGGTATGCGCACATGGCAGATATCAGTGTGAAGACAGCAGGACGCAGGGTCATCGCTAACCCTCCTTGGCAGAAGGTCGTGGGACTCTGCGGCCTGCTGCTTTCTAACCTCCGTGCGCAGAATGAGGATGAGAAAACCACAGGTCATCGGGTTTCTTTCTCACTGTCTGTCAACACAACGGGTGTGAGGCAATCGCACGCACACAAATTAATCAATGCAGATGAGATAGTTTACATTCACCCGACAGACCTGCCATAAAAAACTGCAAGTGCTGGTGTCACATGGCTTTAGCGCACCTGCAGAAGCCTCAGCCTTTCAAGTCGAGGGAAAGTCTTCTCCTGTCATGCTAATTTGGGGAATTTGCATTCGGCTACATGGACACCCAGCTTCTAAATGTCACAGCTGCGCAGTAGAGGATGAGCTCCGGCAAACAGCACAGCATTAACTCAATGACCGAGAACAGTGACGGCCGTCAGATTTGATTAGCCTACGCACTCACTCTTCTCAGTCATTTTTCTGTGTGCGTTAGTGCCGCTGTTGTTTTCGCTGACTATACCTTAAACGAACAGATGACGTGATGCCTCTGGGAGCGAGTGTTGTCATTTGAGCCAAAGGTAAATAAATCCAGCATCACAGCACAGACCACATCAACAACAGATCAAAGCAGCAAGAGACATTTACATAAGCAATTTATTTACTGTCCTGTTTCCTGTGGGTGCCTTTGAGCAGAGATGAGATTGTGTCTCTCACACATTGTCCCATTTATGTCCACATGTGCAAGACAGTACTCCACTTACTGTATATGGTTGACGCTGCAGTTCTCTGCAGCCTCACGAAGTACATCTGCTTTATGACCAAAAAACAAGTCACATAATGCTTGTGAGTACAGGACCTAAATCAAACATTAACAGCATCCGGTTTCCTATTAAGTGATATGGTAATTCAGGATTATTTCCCTTGCCAAGTTCCCCTCTAATAGGATTATCTGGTCAGACCCTCCAGTTCACCCAGGAATATAAAACACCATTACAACTACTGGTCGGCTTGAATGAGGCTCTGGAGCGCTGAGGCAGCAAAACAAAAGCCATAACGAACACCACTGCCCCACAGCGTAACATCAGAACCCCATCCCCACCTCTTCTCCTGCCCATTCAACCTCCACTCCGCTCTCTGTAACAGACCTGCTCCTTTCACATGTCTCCAGCCATTGATCCACTTATCCTGATACAGGAGTTAATTAAAAGAAACGAGACTCAAAGCTCAGATCCCTGATTCATTTAAATCTGGCAGTAAAGACGTCCGAGGAGACGGGCCTCCAATCAACAGCAAAACCTTGTGAATCAGACCCAAGAAGCTATGCATACACCAGAGAACTGCACTGAAATGGCACACGCTCATGAATGAGCTTGTTGTGACTGTGTGTGGCTGGTCTCTCTGGTCCACTTCATCATTTCAGATATCATAATAGATCTTGAGGGACTAACGTCTATTGTTGGACTGGTGTGCATCTTCGTCTCCCATGGCGAATCCCCTATGTGTGTGTTTTTGTGTACCTAGGCACAGCTACAAACTGGGTAATTACAGTGCAAACAAATCAGGCGCCAGGCTGAACAGAGAGTCTTGCTTTCTGGGGCTCATTGACTCGCTGGATGTGCTCAGAGTCTGATCAATCTCAGTTAAGGTTCAGTTCTTGACTTCTGTTTGTGTAATGAGGTTGCTACAAGCATCATTCAGAAAATACTGACGGCTCATTCGAGACCGAGAGCACACTGTTATTGGAAAAGCAAAGAGTAAAAAAGAAATGCTGTAGTTTTGTGAGTCAGCATAAACAGTCCTTGAAGCTTCTGGATAATACAAATTCTAATGCACAGTGTTGTTTTGTAGTTGGCAGACATCCTGTTCTGTCATGACCTTTCAGATAACATTTCTCTGAGCAACTGCCAGCTTTCTGTGTGCCTCCTGAGATACAGAGTGATTGTACATTTAAAGGGTGACTGGCATCATCACAATCTGCTTTCAGACATTCTTTGTCACGTATATTTTCTGGATATTTTCCTGCCACAACCCTGGAAAAATGTCAAAAAAGAGTATGCAGGCAGGAAAATGCATGCATGCAGCAACTCTAACAACTTTGTAATTCTGCAAATGTTATTTTTAGTGGGTGTGCATTTTTTTCTTTTCACATCTATGTATGGCGGTTTAAACAGGATCTGATGTGATGGCTGTAACCCAGCCAAAAAGCCAGCCCCTAACACAAACACACACACATTCTGTTTAACTGTGGCCCACAAAACCATTATTTTCTCTGTACCTCAAGATTGTTTAGCTGCAAATATAAATGCCATGCAGATTTCCCTTCCAGCAGTGTGGGGCTGTAATCTGTCCTCTACCACTCAGAGATGGACAGGCTTCGTCAGAGGAGACACTGGCCTGATCTCTCAAATCACCGGTACAAAAAGGTGTAACAAACCTGAAAATGTCAAGCTCTCTTGCCATTAACCTAGTGCATTGATCCAGCAGGACCAAAAGGACTACTTATGAATGTGTGTATCCAAGCTATTAAGGTGTATGTTTGCACGGCTTGTGCTTTTAAGCCTGTTAAGGACATTTTATTCCTGTCTCAAACATCTGCATCTGTCTTGCCGTGGTAATGGGTCAGAGTTGTGTCCTTGAGCACCCAGTAATCTATTATTTTTTCCTCAGAGTTTCTAAATGACATAAGCAAGCCTAAAATAAAATATATATATATATATATATATATATATATATACACACACACACACACACACACTCACACTGCATCCAAATCAGTCATCAGGGATGTTGAGGGGTGTTTCACCACCTCACATTTTGGGCACTGCGTCATTTATTACATTTCAGTCCGAATCAAATGTTCATTGCAGCAGTAGAACAGGTTTGTGTTTGCCGACTTCAACCAATACGATTAAACAGATATGATGGGAGTGACAAGCAAATACTTGTAATCCCCTGTCAGAGCCTACAGGTGGATGCTGGGGTGGTGAAGTAACTGGTAGCAACACTGCAGCAGCAGTGCGAGCAAAGTGGTTGATGGGAAATGTCCCTCATCTTAAATACGGTGCCTTATAAACTGCATTTAGCATCCCGACGTTTGCAGTCATCCTAGCAGTTCAGCTGGTGGTGACATGGGACTGCTAATGAGAAGCAGCTCCGCTCGCTCCATCTCTCTTTAGTGAAGGGTTGAGCCCGGGGCCGGGACAATCTTCACATCAAAAAAAAAAACCCTAACACTCCTGTGAAGAAGTTTTAGCCATTACTTCACTAATCAGTGAGACACGACTCATTCATACATACTAAGAAGTGATTCCAATTAAGAGCTGCCTCTCTTGACAGCTAAGCCTCTTTTTTCTCTCCTGTTGCCTGTCTTACAGCGATGACTCTCCTCTTCCCTGATAGAATTGTTTTCTGCTTTTCAGAGCACAATCGTAATTTATGGAGCTGCCAGACTCAATTCACTATATTGTTTTCCATATTATAAAACAGCACATAGTAGATAAGCACCCACATGATGTGAACACTGCGGAGCTCAGATCCGGAGAATACAGTTGTATCATTGGAATGATATGAGACGCTCTACACACAATAATCTGATAATGGTTTTTACTCCCAGAATACAAATGCCATATAATCCTGACTTTCTTCTGACATGTATAGCTGTTTAAATGGTCTTACATCTACAGAATATTCCTCTTAGAGGGCAGCCCGACCTGGAATTACATTGACTATTGTGAAAAAATGAAAGCCAGACAGGTGGACTTGTCCCAACCAACTGTCAATGGCCCAGCATCCAGCCAGCCTCTGCCGTATGATGGTGTTTGTATTCATTCCACATGGTGATGTATAAACAATAATTGATTGTTTCCTTCAGGAGAGGTCAACCCCAGCCTGCTCTTACACTAATTGGAAAATTTTGAATCAAATTGAACTCTATGAAGAGCAAACAAGGTGCGATCAATAAACGACAGGACTCAAAAACATCTTGATTCCTTTGTAAGCAGACTGTGCGAGGAGTAGGGCTTGAATGGTTTGGTTTGATGTTTGAGTCACAGCTGAATTCATACTTTGGTCTTGCCCTAAGTTTAAATTGAATAATAGTTTTCAGATTAACATGGTGTTACTTGAATAAAGAAAACAATTGCTTTTCTTTTAAGGATTAAGCAATGAGAGCTGCAGCTTTTGCAGAGGCATCATGTATTAGGGGCGTCCTGTGTTAATATGCAAGATTGTGGACATTTGTGTCGGTATCAGAACCATTACACCTTTAGAGAGGAGTGAATTCTGAAGATGAGGCACCTTTAGAGCAGCCAGTGGGTGGGCGCCTCCGACAAAAGAAAGGTTGATAACCGCACATGAACAGCTTCAGGTACCACATTAGCATATTCATTTGCAATTAGGCCTGCCCTACTTTTAAGGCTCTCTGGCCTGCAGATATGCATGTCTTTCCCCCGCATGTGGCTCCACCATTGAACATTCTAAGGTTTTATGTAGATATACTGTTGTAAACAAATATTACAATAAACTAAAGGATGTCCATAAACAAGTCTGTTCAGATCCTGTCTGTAAGTGCAGCTAAATGTATGTATTTGCACAAGATGCTGGCAACGCACCTGGAAATGCTTTCACATAACTGTCGCAATTTGTCTACAGATGTGGGAACAGCTGACCTTCATACAAGCTGGGTCTGCCCAGGCTAATTTACAGGGCTTATTTGGACCCAGTGTTACAACAGATTTGCTTGGCTGTCACAATAATGAGCCCAATTCCAAATCTAATGGAAGGAAAGGCTGAGCTGCTGATGACCTTCAGGCTCTAGCAGCAGACTCACCTGCCCTCCTGGCAGAGGATGCCAACAGCTCCATGTCCCAGAAATGAGAGGGGGTAACCAAGCGTTACTGCCATCCATCATCACATTACACACGTTGGCCTAGTTTAATGTCCTTCACAGTCTTGACTGAAGACACGCTGGGCCACACAGAAACATGGGAAGCAGCTAATTAGTCAGTGCCAACAGCAGAGGTTCACCAGTCATTTACCACTTCAAGGGTGAAATCCCTTCCAGAGTACTAATGAGGGCTTTGTCCATCAGCGTAGTCTCATCCATAACAATGCTGCAGCATCTCCATATTGAACAGCCGTTAACCTACGCACATGGCCCGTTGAAGAAAGCATTACAACAGTCACGTATATTCAAACAAGGACACAGATGCAACAATACTGCAGGAGTCTACTGAACCATTTCACCTTCTAGGAAAGTTCTTTTGACCAGAGGCTAAACAGCTGGTGAGCGTGAGAAAGGTTACTGTGCTGAGTAGGTGCTGTAGTGTGATGCACTCAGAGAGCTCAGGGAAATTAGAAGAGGAAAGCACAGGGGAAACAGGACACACATCAGCATATGTCTGGTTGAAGCATATGAGGCAGAAGAAAAGGGAGGGTTTCTTTCTCTCTGTGCCAGCAAATTGCACCTTGTAAAGAGAAGTTAGGCAACAATATAGCTATGAAACTGCAGCTGTTTATGAGACAAAATACTGGAAGCAGAAGCTCCACTGCATACTGTTCAAATATTTAAAGCAATTAACAAAATGTTATGAGCGCCATGACTATATCCCTATATCACTTTCCTGTACATCTGGTACAGGTTATCAGTGCATTAGAGCGTTAGAGTTGCATAACACTATGTAGAGAAAACCTACGTGCACAGAAAGAATCTGGCTAGATGGGGATTTGAACCAGGAATCTTCTTGCTGCCCAGTAAACCAACAAATGCAGCACAGTAAACTACTTCAGTCCATGTGGTGATTGAAGAGCCGCAGGAATATGATCTCTGCAGCTCCAGCATTTCACAAACCTGTCAACTTCACTGTAATAGCTGAGACAGAAGTGTCATAAAACTCCGGTGTGGAGCGCCCGACAGGTCAGACATACTCCTGCTGAAGAAAGCAGACAATAAGAAGTGGACGCGTTCTTGCTTTGGAAATCACACATCAACAGCGTTCTGGCACACGTGGCCCATTGCGTGTCCACTGGGCAGATAGAGGGAATTAATTGCCCAGTGATACAACGGCTGATGGGACTAACATGTCCCCCAGTGAAGAGAACATTAGTCATTCATTGGAGAGTGAGGAAACCCGACCGCGTCAATCTGGACAAATGGTTTCGAGGACTAGTTTAAATGGAAGGAGCGGCCTCAACCATACAAATGCTGGACAATGGAAGCTTGAAGACCTTTGGACTTTAGATCATTGCTCAATACATTCTAACTAATTTCATCGACAGGCTGGAGGTCTTTTCATTCAGTTCTTTTCGTTTCAACAGTTTAAATCAAAAATCATGTTTATTTTCATTTGATATGGACTTTCTGTTTAAAACGTTAATATAGATGACTGCTCAAAACAGAAACCCACAGTCAGACATAGCAAGAGGCTTTGGTCTGTGCACAGCATATGGGAAAGAGTCACAAAGATGGAAAGAGACAACAGCTGCTATTGCAACTGCAAAGACATGGAGCATATTTACATAGAATTTCAAACATAACATCTGCAGAATCATAATATGTATCATTAACCAAATCCCATAGTCGTCAAAAACCCCCTAAAGGTGCTTGGCATGAGAGTGTTTGCTTCCAGGACCACATTTTGCTGTAATCACACACACGTGCGTCCCACTCAGACCACAAATGCAAACACTACAAGCCCCTCTCACACTGCTAGTGATTATTCTGGCTACTGCTCACCAGGCTGACTCGGGAGCTCTGTCAGGAACACACCAACTAAAACTGCATCTCTGATCACTGCACCGGACGACAACAAACAAGTCACTTTGTTTGGTGAGACAATCCATGTTATAAGTTTTAGGAGAGAATGTATGTCCTAACACAAAACGTTCTCTTCATTGTTTTTCTGAGGAATGAGAAATGGAGAAAGGTCATTTGTTAATAATCCGCATTTATTTATAATTGGAAATATGCTCTGCTATGTTTCCCCAGACAAACGGAAACACTGAAGTGGGTCCTTGATTGAACAATTTCGAAAACACTTATTATTTAGGATACATTTGTTTTTGATACAAGTGTGGCGCCTGCAATGCAATCTGGTTCAGCTGTTCAGCCATAAACCCTACTTTTATGACACCTTTGACATGGGTATGTGGTGTAAGTTTAAAAAAAAAGCTTGGCTTATATTGGCTAAATCTCCCCTTTGGCCAAACCTTTACTGCAAATGCAACATGTCTAGTTCCCCTCAGATATGCACTGAACGCTGGAGACACCAGAGGAGCTGTATGTGAGAACACACGACACACACAACAGCAATACCCAGAGCTACCAATGCTTACAGCCCTGTATATTTTAACTTTCTTGCATTATTCATGATGATTATTATCATAGGGTGAATAACTATGTTTACTGTATGTCCCCATTTCACCTACATTTTCCCCTGATCCTCTGTACACACAGAAAGAAATGAGAGCAAACAGAAACACTGCAACAGAGACACTGCTTCACTCAGAAGCAACACAGTAGCCTCCTTTGTGAAGGATCTATCCCCATAGAAACAACACAAAACACATCAGGGTCACAGCTCGTGATACGTTTTTGATTTTGGCAGGCACTGAGGTCTGTTAGAAGGGCAAAAGTAGTCATTTTGTGACTAAGATTAGATGCCACTAAAAACGAGAGGACTAACAAACCCGCCTGCCTGGCAACACAAGATTGGTTGGTCCTCCTCTATTTCCTGTCTATTTCTCTGCAGCCCCCAATTTAAAACTAATTCAAACAGTGAAGTGGGCTCTCAGCAATGGACACAACTAATCCACTGTCCAACTGTTTACTGGCTATACAAGTTGACTTACAGCTGATTCACAATTAAGGATTTCTGAGAGGATTGCTGAGTGACTATCAGTAACACCAGATAGCAGATTATTCATGTTTCATTAAAGCTTTGCAATAGCAGTATTCTAAATGCTATGTGATATCAGATAGCTGATCGTTGTGATAGACCCAAACCCTGACAGGGGAGTTTCTTTTGTGTGATCCCTCATAAAGAAGTTTGAATTATATAACAGAGGGTTCTTTTTTTTTCCTTATCCACATTAGTTCTTTGTGTCGTCTGCTGTGAAGACACACAGCGTCTTGTGTAGCTATTCCAGGCCTTTAATGTCCGCTGTGCCCAAAGCAGTCAATATTGTATACTAATGTGGAAAGTGTAAGCATATACAAAGTGGTAACATGTCATATATGGGCTGCATGGAATAGCCGGGCTTACAAATCAATCGTCTTTGTAACATTACCTTTGACTGCCTGAAATTCCATCATATCTCTTACCATCATATAGCCTACCAAGAGCACATGAAACCCTGCAGGAAAACTCAAATCAATTTTCTTAACCGCTAAAGAAAACCCTCTAGATTGCTCTTCATGTCCATTAAAATTGGCTGTGTACAGACAGTAATCCAATATCAGCGAAAAGATGGAACAGTGCAGCCCCGCTGACAAAGGTGATTAAGATTTCCCTACACTTAAGGTACCAGACAATGTAAGATAAAAATCTGGGGGGGTAGACATGCAGGTCACCATTAGAGACCTCTAACATCAGTACTGAAATGCCATAAATGGTTTTCCATACGGGAGGCAGGCCTGTCAATCACATGCTCCAGTGAGACCAAAAGCAATCCTTGATGGGGCTAAACTGCATAAATCCCAGCTAATAAAGCCCTCCATTCATCATTTATTGTTGATTGCATTACGCCATTATAATACACATATTTGCATACATGTAAATGTGAGATCGGAACTAAAGTCAGAAACCGTTTTGCTCATATTAGGGCAGGATTTTATTGATGAATGTGCTTGTGTGGACAGGTTTATCAATCAGTCAAACATCTTATCACCTTTAGCAGACAACAACCACCAGCACACATTTACTCTCTTATCACACTAAGCCGGATAACTTCAGCAGTGAGCCCGTCAAAGCGGCAGGGATAAATTAGTTTAGTCCTACGCTGATTGGATTTAAAGCCAGGAGTGGGCTTTGAACTCGTGGCCCCTAAGACAAAAGCCACCAACTGCTCAGCTTTAATGAACACGTCGTCTTAAATGGAAACAAATAAGTAAACGAGGCCTGATTCAATCTCCATTTTAGTCCCAGGTTGACTGTGAGACCCAGAGGGAAATGAATACAACCCCACTTCAGCCTCTAATATTTAAACCTTTTACAAGAACTGTTGATTTGTAATGAACGAACTCATCTACTACACTTTCGGATAGCAGCATTTCAAATGACAGCTGACTCAACAGTAATCTGGTGCAGGTTCAACACAATTCTCTGGAGCCCACTGTGAGAAGACGACCCATTAGGACTGCACCTTGTCAAAGAAGCATCACCGAGGTCTGAACTGCTCATTGTTATTTGGCAAACATGTCCCACGAACAGACGCAAAATGCTTCGTGGAGACTCATAGCACGTTCCCCGCTGCAGGTTGATAGGTGCACGTCTAGAAACAGAGACCCCCCCCCCCCACTGCAGGGAAGACTTACAAATGAACACAGAGGTATGGCTGTCATCAAAGAAGCATCACCGAGGTCTGAACTGCTCATTGTTATTTGGCAAACATGTCCCACGAACAGACGCAAAATGCTTCGTGGAGACTCATAGCACGTTCCCCGCTGCAGGTTGATAGGTGCACGTCTAGAAACAGAGACCCCCCCCCCACTGCAGGGAAGACTTACAAATGAACACAGAGGTATGGCTGTCACATAGTAACAGACCAGCGTTCAGGAGCTGCAGCAGCAAAGCCCCGACAGACGGAGACACAATGCAACAAGCAAACAAAACTACAACTTCAGCAGACACAAAATGAAATGAAGACCTGTTAAGGCCGACTCTGCAGTCATACAGTTCACCGTGTTAAATCACTTAAGGTTTAAAATAGGCCAAGTAATTTCAGAAAAGGAAAGAACGTTTCCTGTCCTCAGGGGTATGTGTTCTGTTGTAATAGCTCACCGCAGGCAATGGCCACATGGGACGATGTGCGTCTATTTTGACAGCTTCTTGACATCCAGACCGGCCTGTTACACAGAAAGGAGAAGCCTCATTTGGTTTCACAAGGCCTGTTGCAAGCTTGCGCATACTGGGTGTTCAGGGGAGGGGCAGGGGAAGAACAACAAGAGAAAGAGAGAAAAAAGGCAAACAGAGGAAAAGACAGAGAGAAAAAAGAAAAAAAATTACATAAAGGGAAGTGAGCAGTGTTGCTAACAGGAGTCCAAAAACTATCACGGTGCCGTCCCTGGCTAAAAAAGAATAGGTCCCTCTGTCCTGGGCTGCCATGACTTCCTCATTCTTTCGTATTCAGGTCCATCCTGTGCCTCACCTATGGCAGCGGCTGTACAAAGCCTGACAGTTGACTCTGCTTAGGGAGTGGGTCACAGAGGCAGCGTGTGCAACCACCATTGTGCCATAGAGACAGTGATTGTGGGCAATTTTTTTGTAGGCTGCATCTACTGTAACTGTGTGTGAAGAACCTGAAGTAGCTTGCAGGAAAACCCAGGATCTCCCCCCCTGCCGAACGGGGAAACACCCACAGGGAGGGGAGCGAAAAAAGACAAGCTGGCTGGAGAGTCTGACATCATCCCAGTGTGGGTTTTCCATGTTACAGGGGGAGGCTTGTGTATGTGTGCGTGCGTGTGTGCGTGTGTCACTCTTCTGCTCTCACACAAGCACAACTGTAGTCTCCTCTCGAGCTCTGCTGGGTAGACATTCATTATTCTGAGTTTCTGCTGCTGCACCACACACACACACACACACAGGCACAGGCTGCAGTTCACACACTGTATAGAAGCAGAGAGATGGGGGCAACCATTGGTCATGGACTGACATCCAAACCATTCTGCAGCCCCTCCAAATACATTTAAAATATGTGTTGACACTAAACCCCCTTGTTGCAACCGCACAGAGAGAAAAAAAACATTTGACATACATGCACATCCGTCTGTGATCCAACCACAAACCCCAACATCTGCTGCAGAAATAGTCCCATCACCTTCAGTCGGATGGCACTGAAATGAAGCCACAACAATGGGGATGACAGGGGCTGGATTAATACCCCTGCAAAGTTGAAGGACGCGGAAGGGAACACGGGATGTGGGGCAGAGCTGTGTCTGGACGCTGGTCATTGTACGCGGGAGGAGGGCAGTGCCAGTGGTGCGTTCATTAGCTCCAGGAAGCTCCGCGCTGGAGGAAAAACTGCATTACCCGTGTGAAAGCTCCACGTCCCGCTGTGGATTCACGCAGCCACACGGCACCAGGTTGGCCTCATGACTCATCTCGGCGCCTCACCTTTCATCAGACACATGAACGGAGAGAAATCTTGAGGCTAGTTAGCTTTACTTCCATAGCCAGCCCAGCCCCGCCGCCCGCCAGCAGCAGCAGCAGCAGCAGCAGCGCCGCTCTCTCCCTCTCCTTCCCCCCTTGGTCCAGCTCGCCCGGTCTCCAAAACCGCTCTTCCCCCGGTTGTCGGCGGGGCGCGCACCGTCCTGGGACTTACCGGTCGTATGTGCTGATGTCGCCGCTGTGACGAGACAAGTGCGGGGAGGCTGCCGGCCGCCGCTCCGCTGCTCCGGGACAACAGGAGGACCGATCTGCACACTTTCGCAGCCATCTCTGTAGTGAAAAAGCTCGCCGGGAAGAAGACTGCTGCGGGCGGATCGAGACACACCGAAGGGAAGACGAGAGGGAGGTGGGCGGGTTTTGCGGGGCTGGACTACGGCTTCACACACATGCCCAGTGTTGCACCAGTATGCACTGGAAAAAAAGACTTGTGTGCTGGCTGTTCCCAAAATGCAAACACATGCACAGACTGCGTTTGACTTCACACCTCAGTCGCTCTGTTGAAGGTCACAAAAAGTGGCGTCTAATTGCAGATGTGCGCAGATGTGCTGTGACAGGGTAGTGCTGCATTACTACATTTTAGTTCGGTAGGAATAAGATAGAGACACATCGTTTCAAAGCTTCTTTACTGAACACCATCTCCTCTATAGTCTCTGACATCATATCAGTGGAAGAATACTGTAAGAAATACTAATGTAGTACATTTGTTAGATACTACTGCAATACACCGGAGGCCAAAATCCCAGTTTCCCTGTCTGTCATAATGGAATACAGGATGTTGATGCAACACTACAAACTCTGTATCGTTAGTTTTGTTTAGTAACTTTAATGCTTACAATTAGGAAAAATCTAAATTCCCTATAAAATAGTGTAGTGTTACTGCCAATAAGAACATGATAAGATAGTGAAGAAGTTAAATCATTTTGTAATATGATTGTCGGCTAATACACATAACAAATAATTCTACATTATGTAATAGTGAAGCGCTGTGGTATTCAGCAGTGCAGTACTGGTAGGAATATGCCTTCTGAAACTTTATTATTTGTTCATTTAGCTGAATTCATTTTCATGGGTGTACAGTGTAAATGGCCTGGGTCCAGCATTCACCTGAAGTGATATGGATCAAGCCAAGTCAACGAAAGGTTTATTTAAACAGCGTTTTTTAAAACAGCCTCAGTCGGCCAAAGTGCTGGACAAGCTTTAAATATCTCTGTCAGCCGGCCTTCTGGTCAGTGGACGACCCTGTTGAGCCACAGCCGCATGGTGTGCATACCTGTCTGCAGCTGTCTCCTCACTCGCTCAAACCTTTGCTATAGTCAAGAGCTGGCACCACCTCAAAGATCTTCAGCTTTATTTGAAAAAGACAGCCACTGGTCTCACTGATGTTTGCCTGTGCCCGGCCTCCATTCATTCCTCTATAACTATGTCTAATATTAGCTTTGTCCTTCAGTCGCTCGCATGACTACATCCAAAAATACCTTCAGTATCAAATCAAATTGAACTGATATTCAATGGCTTTTAAACCATGTGTGTTGCTTCTTAAAGGTTTAGTGTGTACAATTTAGTGACATCTAGTTGTGAAGTTTCATACTGTAGTTAACCCCCCCCCCCCCCCCCCCCCCCCCCCCGATATGAAAGAAAAGTTGTAATAAAACCTCAATAAGTATTTAGTTTTTTGAGTCTGAGCTACAGACTTTCACCAAAATTGCACCTACTGCAACATTAATGTACAAGAACTTTACAGCGTTTTGGTCCCTAAACATTCGACCATAGGGGCAAGCAAGTCAAGCATGAAGTGTTTAGCTTCTTCCAGATTCGCTCACCCAGTGCAAATAAAGATAAGAGGTGTAGTAATGGGTCTGTTTGGTCAATGAATGTCAAGGAAACTCCCCACTGTGGAATTCAACATGATTTCTGTAATCTTTGACTAAGCCTGTCATATTATGTGGTTTGTAACACCTGTATTTGTGAAGGGGGAAGCCAGAGAAGTTCTCTGTAGAAAACAAGAAAAAGATGAGCAAGGGGGAATAAATTCAAACAGAGATTTTTTTTGTTTTGCTGTTGTAGATTGTCTTCTGTTTGTTTGTGAAATCCAGTAGTAATGTGTCATCACTACAACTCATCTCGGTTCCTTCTGTAGTTCTTCAGGTGCGGTGCATCTGGCTGCGTGGGCAATGCAATTTAAATGCAAATTCTCAGCCACGGACAAAGACCTGCTCAGGGCCTCAAGTGTGCATTGATTCACAAAGGGGATCTTCAGTGTAATGCCAAATACTACCGGGCACCTGCTCACACAAACCTTCACGCTGGGTAAATGGAATATGACTTCTGTCTGAGGGTGCAGTGACACTGTCAATAAAGTGAATGAGTGAAATCATCAGATTAATCAGTTTAATTCAGTTCATAAAGGGAGGCTAAAAGTATTTTAACAGAATGACAATGGAAGCTTTAGCACACTAGATCTTAACAGTAACTGGATTGCTCTTACCTAGTCACTATCTATTCATTATATCATCTTGGACTAAACATCCATTTAAGTATTCAAATGAAAGTAATTACACAAAATGACCCAAACATCTATCCATGTAGTAGTAACTGCATATCCTTTAGAGAAAGGATGAAATCAGCAAGCTCACACCATTAAAATGGCTGAAAGCAGTACACATAATAAACAAGTTAAAGTAGGAGTGACACCACTACTCTTAAATGAGACTCAGTGTTTGAGCTTAATTTTAGGTGAACTCAATATTCATCGTCTTTTTTTTTGCAGTTGTCTGTGAACTTGAAAAAATATGACACTGTAACTGCTTTTAAAAACTTTGAAAACATGTGTCAAGGTCAGAGACGGATCAATTGAGCAGAAGACAAAAAAGGCGTGTTCTGTTGCCGGGGTGTGTACGTGTGTGTTTGTGTCTGCGTGTCAATGCATGACTGGAACGTCTCAGAGGAGCATTCAAGATCCCCTCCCAAACGGGGCATGCTGAGAATAGGCACGCGTGGGTGTGTATCGTCTATTTCATCATACTACCAATCAGGCGCTTCATATGGCAAACACGGCCCTATTACAGCAGCCTGTGGAGCTATTCTTTTCATGCTTACTCATGCACATGGAGGCTCACAGACAACACAGGGCAATATGACCACTGAAACCAGAGCCTGCTTTTGTCTGCAGGTCTTCACCTGAGCCATCTTTCACCATTATGTAGTTAGCTACGTGTGGGTCAAATTTCAACAAAGTTTTCGTTCTACGCAGCAGTTCAGCTGCAAACACATAAACTGCTGCTGTTGCTGTAAGGCCCAAAACCCTCCCAATGGATTTATGTTCTCTATGGAACACTCAGCCATGAGACGCTGTCATGAAGCAAACACAACTCACAGCAGTGGCATCGCTGTTGTTGTGTACTGAGGCTCGTCTTATCTCCTGCTCCACCTTTGCACTGCCACAATTGCAGGTCTGCTTCAATCACTGTGTGTTGTTGTATGGATTATTGCTACATTTTAACACAAAGTCTACAAGGTAAACTTTTGACTTGCAAGCCTAATCTCAAACACAGACTCAGACAGACCGAGCAGAGCTGAAGTTAGAAAGTGGAAA
The DNA here is from genome assembly GCA_016785235.1 of Pseudorhombus dupliciocellatus. Lineage (NCBI taxonomy): Eukaryota > Metazoa > Chordata > Actinopteri > Pleuronectiformes > Paralichthyidae > Pseudorhombus > Pseudorhombus dupliciocellatus. Next base: position 46,447 of record JAFBJW010001319.1, on the reverse strand, counting down.
TGTGAGCAGAAACAAGGCATGTGATGTGTTTCAACAAGCTGATCTGAGGGTTAATGGGGCAGGTCCCAGAACTCGACAACATGACCTCAGACACAGTTACAGTCCTAAAAACACTCTTGTCATGAGCTCTTTAACAGCTATTACTTCCCAGCTATGTGAGATGGTGTACATTTATTTGACATTTCTCATTTACATGTGGTGTCTTACTGAAGCATGTACTACATTGCAACACAACTACAGGACAATTTAAAACAAAATGTTTACATGTTGTTACTGAGAATAAGAAAAGCCTGTCATTGAGTTTGTGATTGAGGAAAGTATTTTTGCAACAGATACTTTTCCTTTATCACTGCTGACACATAGCCCATGTTGATGTAACTATTGTCGTGGAGCAATTCAAATTTAGTATATAATTTCAACTGTGGGCAATCTGATATTGTGGGGTGGTTGTGATAAATTGCTTGCATTAATGAACCCTGTGCTAGAGGCAGCAGGCACTGTTAAATGCTTTTCCTTATTAAAAAAGGGGGCTGGGGGGGTTGGGTGTTGGGGGGGTAATGAAAATTGCTTCAAGAGCGTAAGATTGGAAAAGACCAAGAGATTAGTACAGATAATTTCTTGGTGGTATTAGTTGTGTCTGTTTGGTATGAAAGTGGCACCTTTGATTAAACTTCGCTGAAGACATGAACTCCTGTGACTCAGCTACATTTTTCTGACAAATTGTCAACAGAAAAGCTCTCAGAGAATAGTCTGTGACCCCCTGACCTTTCTGATGACAGGTTTATGTAGCATTATACTCATGATATTGATTATCAATATAATGATGGAATACCAAGATGCTCACGATGCCCAGATGGAAGTATTTAATTTCTAAACTGAACTTTATACTGAATATAGCATCCTGTGCTGTTGCATCTTCAAAAACTCTATCTTCACATTATTCATAACCCGATTAACATTGATGTACAATCACATCAAGCTATAATCTCACTGCATTTTCACAAGATGTGACAAGTCCGTATATTGATAAATTCCCAGCCAGCTCAGCAGCTCAGCAGCTTTCCCTTTTCCCATTATGCATTCAGCCCAGAAAATGTATTCATGGCAACAATTATAACTGGCACACAGCGAGGAGCCAATTTTGTTCTGATACATTCTTTTTGGCTGGAGCTCTGTCAGGGCATGCAGGACTGACAGCAGGGAGTCCCTGCTCCCCGTTTTAATTCTGTCATGTTATTAAACTCAATGTTTTCTTAATCAGAAGGAGTATTGCCAATGCTGTAGTCAAAGTAATTACATTTCAAAATATGGAGTTATTATAATAATAATACATAGAGCTGCAGAATACATTATAATAGTTATCCATTATGTAAACACAGTGAGCAGAAGAATGTATTCATTTGAATGTATTTTGTACCTGTGAATGAACATACCGGTTATAAGTTTTATATATGAACCTTTCATAATATTTTTTAGTCAGTGGGTTCTCGTCCCATTTCACTTGTAAAACATTCAGAAATTTAATGAAGGGATGATTTCGAGAGGCATCTAATATTATTATTATTAGTTATTACGTCTCTACTGTCCAGCGGCAGAGGGAGGGGCGTTGACCATGGCTGAGCAGCGCGGGGCGTGGGCCACAGATGTTTGCCCCGCCCAGCTGCTGAACACGGAACTGCTGTCTGCGGCTCCATCTCTGCATACGGACTCCACAACGCAGAAGACTCAGCAATATATTCGAGGTGATTGGCCCGCAAGTTGTCATTAACGTGAGTTGGCACGTCTCTTCCTTGCTGATGTAGCAGCATGTCGTCGATATTTAGCAGCTAACCGAGAGCTAGCAGTTGTCATTTATCCCTGACGTCCACCGTTAGCTCGCAGGCTAGCTATCGTTAGCTGCCCCACGAAGCGACATGGACGGCTGGACTCGATAGTCAAGTCCTTCACAACATGAGAAGAAGTTCTACAGGCTGAGGACTGACGATGAAAACATGTGGGCTGATGTTGGTTAGCAGACAGCTGACTGCAGACGTTGTTGTACAGAAGTGAACTGTAAGTTAGCTTAACCTGGGGCTAAAAACAAAACGTTGTGGTGCTTGTGCATCGCGTCATCTGCATCATAAACGTTATACTTATTTTTTATTTCTAACCTGAAATCATTTCTGCTGTAAGTTTAGAACTGACTTCTAATCAAACTGTAAAAGGGTCAATTTCTGAATTGTATTGTCAAATGATTATGAGTAGAAATTGGAAGAATAAAAGATCATTGTCTGACAGGTTTGTATTGAGGTAAATTCTGGTTTATTATTTATTTATTTCACTCTAAACCTTGGCTATCAATTGCAACAGAAAAGAGATGAAAACAAATGAATTAATATCAATGACACTTCTTAATGGACTTTTTATCCTTGGGAGGTGACACAGATATTTCACCCCACTCATATTCCTGGTGACTCCCACCATCTTTGTGACGATTTTACTGTAAAGATAATAAGATTGAACGGAAAGTTGGTGACATTTTCTGTATGACACTCATAACATGCCCCGCTAAAATATTTTTAGAAAAAGAATCGAGGTGAATCAGATAAGTCTCCATATCTAGTTCATAGTGACTCCCACACAAGCATTTCAAGTTTTAGATGATGTTACTAAACGATTTTGGGAATCCCCCCCCCTATGTTCTATAAATGAGAAAGGCAATGTTTGTACAAAATTTTCAGGTTCATGTCTATAAAAATGGTTTAAGTTTCTAAAGTCTCTGGTGACTGTTGTTTTAATGAGACATTGGGGCTAAGAGGTACATAAAACCTTTTTGTTCTTCTGCTACTTGACAATAAACACTGCTCTTCATTGTGTTTATTGCTCAGAGGCAGAAAACATCCCTGAGCACCAGAGGAAATGCAGAATTTTGCTTCTTGAAACTGCCAGGTTTTCTCTTATTGGAGAAAAATGAATTATAAGTCTGGACTGAAGACATAAATGATCATTTCAAGTGTGCATGGCTGTTGAGGTGGAACTTCTTTTTATATGGGATAATCCACACAACTGAAATACAGTATGTCTTACTGTAAGATTGTGGATATTGATAGAACCAGATATGGATCTACTAGATACCAAATGAAACATGCATCTGTTCAATAAAGTTCCATGCCATCAGGAGGGAAGCATTGTATTTAAACACAAGCGCTTGGCTTTTATTGATGTAGGAGATAACAGATTCAGTGATAGGTTGTTTTTTTTTTATTAGTCTATTCCTTTACTAGAAAATAAGCATTTGCATGCCTCCGCTGTAAAAATATGTTTTATACAAGGTCCAGCCCCCTGGCCAGGGATTTTACAGATCATAGTTAACTCTCACTTTGAATATGATTCATTTAAACTCAATAAGCATATTTCAAAGCCACAAAGGACATCAATTACACTGTCTGAAATTTGGCAGACCTCAGCTGGCAGCTCTGAGCCAGAGTGATCAAGAAAAATTAATCTGTGTTTTGAGTTTGTCACTCTATCTCTTGTGTATGATTTAGGCTTTTCCGCCATGTGTGTTTGTGTCATCGTTGAGGCAGAGATAAAACAAATCTTTCCAATTGAACGTAAAACCTTTCAAGCAGAAATTATCCTGTAATTACAGCCTCATTACCAACATAGTTCATGGTTCTTGTTTGCTACTTTATTATGCAGCTTTATGCACCATCCACTGTCAGACTGGCCTCGGTGTATATGTTTGTTTTTCTGGTGTGTGCAGTCTTTTGGTGCCAGTGTTTTAGGACCAGGCTTTCTCAAGCTCCAGCTCAATACTCACATACTGACATATTTTGTCTCAGTCTGTGGATTGTTGACAGCAAAATGACAGGTAGCAGCTTCATGTCTGTGAGGTGAACTCCTCCAAGGTGCTTTTTTGTGACTTACCTTCCTATGAAACTGATAAATTAAGCAATAGCCCGGTTAAAAAATTTCTGGAGCTTAACTGCAATGGTGGCAGTTTATTTGAACCTGCCCTTCTCTTGTTTAGAAATTAAGGTGTGTGACAATTTAGAGACATTAGAGTTAAGATTTCAGCTGAGTGTTAATTAGTTATTGGTCACAATTTTCATTACTGGCACTTCACTGGCTTGTGGACCTCTTTCTAGATTGTACAACTCATCTTTCCAATTTCTGTTGAGTACTTCCTCTCACAGCCAAGTTGGATCCCAGCCTGTCCTCTCAAGTTTGTTTCTCCTCATCCTTCTCCTGTATTGCATTTATTTACACACACCACTGGTGGCACAGGGACAGGTCACGCAAAGGCTTCAATACATAGCGAGAACAATGCAGGGATAACATTATTGGCTAAACACAATGAGGAACAGGTGAAAACAGTGTTAGACAATGATCAGCTCATTAACAGCATAAGGTTAGATGGAGGGACACATACAACAAAAGCACACAGCTGTGTTCACAAAAGCCATGGCACAAAAAGAAAAACAAACAACCAAAACCTGATATTGTTATTGACATTTTTGTTCAACACTTCTTTATCAGGATCTCAACCCTCCATGTCTCAGAAATTAAAGAACATGAAACACACCTGGAGTGTCTAATTTCATAGAGTGTTGGTTTTATGGCTCACCACACCTTTTTTTCATTTCAGGATGTTCCACTTGCGGGTGTTGTCCGCAGTCTCGGTGGGGCTAGCGCAGTTGTCCCGACGTTACCACAGTGGAGCAGTGCGAAGGCCTGGCCAGAGGAGGCTGATGCTGGCAGCCCTGGCAGGAGTAACTGGTGTGTCTGCTAGCGCTGGGCTGCTTTGGAAAAGGTAGGTCTTATACCATGACTACATTTGTGCACTTCTACATAATGTTCAAATAATTTTAACTTTCTGACACTTACTTAAGATTATATATAATTTATTCAGTTTGCAAATATCTGGTTTGCAAACAACAAAAATAAATTAAGCTTGGGTTGGGGGCAATCCATGACTTCTTATGTCCTCATCTCGGAAGAGTCCTTGGAGAAGACACTGAACTGCAGGTTCCCATGCATGGCAGCTTCGCATCATTGACGTGTGAGGCTGTGACCACTCTCATATAATAAACAATCTCAGTCAAGATGGAAAATTTACGAGAGTTGATCATTGGGGATTGCCCAGTGACAAAGCATGCACTGTGCTATAATGCAGGTGTTATGCAGAGGTCTGCGTGCCATTTGAGAGCTCTATTCACATCACATGAACGTGAACAGTTAAAGCAGAAGGTACTGATGTTATGCTCCGCTCTGCAGAGGGTGATAAAAAGGTAATGGATTTTTTGGCAATCCACTATCCCATCGAGGTGGCAGGATTTGTCAATGACAGGTCAATGTGTTTGAGGAAAAGAGGTAGAGGGGCGATGAAGCAAAACATGGAGATTTTTTTCATATTTTCTGGAGGGTTAAAATAAAATTCAAATTTATAATGGAACTGTGACAAATTAGTCTGGTGGGCCACCGCAGCAGAGGTAATTAATGGGAAAAGACTTTGATTGCCTCTGGCTTGCCAGTAAACTTTCAGTTCTTCACGTACGCCAGTTCTCCACTGTTTCTTGTAAAAATCTTATATGATTGTTTTCAATTCTCACAAAGCATTTTTCCTGCATGTATTAGTGGAATGTAGTAGGTAGGTTAACTGGCATTTGTTTGCAGTGCCGTCTTTAACCGTACAATTTCCCAACGTTACACAATTGTTAGTGAAACCTTCCAATGAAGTTGCTTACCTGCATTTCTGTTGACACCAAAGCCACAACCCCAAGGGTGTCACATTGTTTTTATGACTATCCATTACTAAGAAGGCTGGTGTTTAGTTAAGGCAAAATGTTAGAGAGGGTGTTGACTTGAGAGCTCTATGGGGACGCAGTGACTGTGCTGCAGTAGGCAGAGTGATGGATGGTACCTCAGGGAATGTGAGACTGATGGGACGAGACTGTTCCAGGCCTTCACCCCAGGCTTCATTCGCCGTGTGTCTCATTAAACTGAATTATTCATCCTTCTTCAGACAGACCTGGCTATTTATTATTATTATTCCAATTTCTAATTTGGCCAGAAAAATCGTCAAGTTGGAGTTTGGCATAGTAAACCTCTGCGTATTGCACACATAAGCAAAATGCAGTGCAGCAGATTATCTCTCTCATTCCTCTTCTTTTATCTCTGCTTAGCATCATACCCACAGCACACAAATACAGAAAAAAATCCTAGTCAGCTACCTACTCCCCCTGTTCTTCTCCGTACCACTGCAAACACAGAGACATTGCTATACTTAACCTTCTTGACAGTCAGTATGGAACTGTTCCTTAGATGTAAATCTTTGTCTAATCTTTTTCTTTGCTTAAAAAAAGGGCTTATGCAGACGCTGGTTCTTCTGTCCGACACTCTGAGCAACCAAGAGGAGAGGAAGCTGATTTTATGAGGGATACAGACTCTGAGACGGAGTCTGAGAAATCGGTGGAGTCCAGCAGCGGAGATAAGGAAGTGAAGGATGAAGGGGCAGAGGGGAAAAAAAAGAAGCCACGCTCTGGATTCCGTGACCGCAAGGTAATCAATACACAGTAAACATCCTGCCATTTAGACACTCCCCTATTTAATTCACATCCAGAATGGTGTTTTAACACCCTCCTAATCAATGCTGAATATGCACACATCAGTATATTTTGACAGAATGTTTTACGAAGATACACAATTGTAATCAGTGCACGCTTCTGCCTCATGAATAAAAGAAATGTACCACCCGTAAGATTTTATTGCTTTTAATTAGGCCGCGGATGACAGAGGACAAGCAGAGGAAACAAAGGTTTTTTAAATCATGCCAATTTTTTTTACAACATGGTTTATTATTCTGCATATAGGGAGTTGAAAATAAGATGGGTTTTTTCCAAGCAACATGATGCAGTTGTAAGTCTTACAAATGGATGCAGATAAATTGTGCAATCACTCTTGCTTCTTCTGCTGCTATAGAGTGCTGAAAGCATACTGTATGTCGAGGGAGCAAACTGTTTTAGCAGCTCACAGCAACATAGGGTTCAGTGGCGTGTTGGTAAAAATAGATTGTTTATGCCAGCGCACTCACTATATAAAAGATAGAGCCTCAGTGTGCATTTGCAACCATTGTTCACACTGGTCTTGCCATCCAAATGTTCGAGATTTTATAGAATTTTACAGTTACGCTGACTCATATAAACATGTCGCCTTAATGCTTCATGGGTGGCGTGCCTTCTGCTTAGTATTTCATGCTTGAGAAACACAATGTAGCTGGCTTTCGTGTGAATGTGCCATGCCATGTATGTAATTTTAAAGAGACATTTGATTGGATAGCACTTTTGCTTTAGTGTAAGTTTAAAGACAATCCGATTGCTGCAGTCATCATTGAGTTGAGTTGAGTTCATTTGCCCAACAGCACTGGCAGCGCATGACATCATCCAATTTAAAGTGTATGGCCAGAGTTTCACTTGAAGTGTGAGGCAAATGTAGTGGACAGTACTGAAATTAACTTACATTGTATTTACTTACTAGTCTTTAGTGCTTGTGTTTTTGTGGCTACAATCTTCAGAATGCAATGCAGTGAAGGTGAATGCTCCCTGTGTGTGTTTTAAAATTCATTGCTTCCACCTCCTTACTTTCAAACATAATGGAAAAACAAAGAGAGAGAACATGAAAAGCTTAAAGGTCAAAAGAACAAACTTCAGTCTCAATAAAGAACAGGAAAATCACAAGTTACAAACTCATACTGTACGTCTGTCTCATTCATTCTGTTTAAAACTGAGGCAGGTGTTTGTGTGTGAGAGAGAAAGTGAGCATGGCCCTACTATGTTGTGCTTTATTAATTGTACGTCCTGTCTGGTTTGCAGGTGATGGAGTATGAGAACAGAATAAGGGCTTACTCAACTCCGGACAAGATTTTCCGCTATTTTGCCACTCTGAAGGTCATTGGGGAGCATGGAGATGCTGAGGTTTACATGACACCGCAGGACTTCATACGCTCGATAACTCCTAATGAAAAGCAGCCTGAGAGTGAGTTTCTTCTCTTTCCTTCTACCTTTCCTACTTAATGTAATTTCTTGACATTCACTGGCATGGTTCTATATTCCAGATCCACACATTGTAAAGGTATTTCTTGAGAATAAAGTAAATATTCCAATGTAATTGGCAGAAGTGACTGGTTGCGGTTATCACTGTATTTGATTTGTACTATGGGGTTACCATGGTAACAATGGTACCGAGGTGTGTTAAAGGCGTATTTTGCTGACACCTGAGGTTGTCTTTGTTCAAAAAAGTTTGTAAATAAACTCACACACTTACTTCTTATCCCTTTAATCTGTATATTTGGCCTCAAATGCACCCTGGAGGCCTTGTATAAGTCGTAGTCCATCTATGCAGATAGTATACGGACAACTCTGCTCAGGGTGATGTGTTTCCAGTTGGCAGTACTGACTGAGGTCGTATTTCCGCACTGTTGGAGGGATGTGACTCCACTTTCACATGTACCACACACTTAGCATAGTTCATGATTTAACCATCCCACTGACTGTGTTCACAAGCATGAGGGGAGGTGGGGAGACGGGGTGACAAAACTATCCAATCACACCGAGTTGAGGGAATCACGACACAGCAGTTGGTGTATCAATTAGCAGCTTCAAAACAGAGCAGACCTTGGGCGTCACACATGATGCCAATGAGAGATATTTGATCTTGAGCCATGGGAGGATTGGGATGGCAGAGAGCTTAACTCGGCATACACATGTTTCAGTGCCACGCTTGACTCTATCTGCAAAAATCTTGTTATTCAAAACCAGAATCCAGTTAGATTTATGTGACATTTTATATGTGAGCGTGTATCTGCCTCTATCATAGACCGTTGGCCGAATGCTCTGTGTGAAAGAATTGTTTCATCCTGAGGATTCACAGTCAAGGAAACGGTGTTAGCACTTAATAAGGACTAAGCTGGGCCTGTCACATCCACACTTGCTGTTCCTGTTCACCTCAGCACTTCCATCTGTTAACCACACTCAAGACTGAGACCCCATTGGCCTTCCATTCTCAGATCCACTTCATGAGTCCCCACCTCTTCTCATTGCATTGTCCTGTCTTTCGCCTTTCTAAAGTTGAATTAAAGTACTGAACAACTGAGCTCTGTTAAACAGAAGGTACAGTTAAGCAGATGACAAAGCAACAAGAACCTGCAGTTTACTTGAGAGGCAGCCATTTCTTTCTCCAGGTGGAGTTAATCCACAGATCCCCTGTTCAGTTTTAGTGATGGTGATGGTGTACCTCAAGTTTTAATTGTCTGTCTGGATTTGATTGTAGTCTGTCCTCACATGGACTGATATTATTGCTGCTTTTAAGTGGTTGTTATGAACTTGTTAAGCTTAAATGTGATTTTTATGACTGAGATGTGCCTTTCTCATAACACATTGCAAAAAAAAAAAAGGGAAGGCTGTAGCGATGACCGGCTGTTTCTTTTCACATCTGGGCACAAGTTGGATACCTTTTCCATATGAAACAGCTTTTGAATTGGCACAAAATTTATTGGCACAATATTCCGTTCAGAAATGTTTCAGCTCCAAGCTCCAGCCACCAAAGTCAGGCAGTCAGGCTGTGGAGGCCTTTGGTATGATTAGGTTTTCTCTAATGTTGATGAAGCCAATTTCAGACAGAATTATGATGCGCAGTCATTAGTGTTCAGTGTAATGAGATTATACTCCTCCAACTGTCACTGTACTATTAAAACAGTCAGTTTGTGCTGTGACTGCTTCTGTGTGATCAAGAGCCTGAATGATTTTCTCTGTGAAAAAATGCATTTGGGTTTATTTTATAGATCCATTTACACGACCTGCTGTTTTTCACAGTAGTGCAAAAAATAATCACCTCAACAAGGTTTATTACTTTGAATTACTTTAATTATGTTATTGTTGTTGTTTCGAGGCAAAATTCAACATATGTTTGGAAGTATATTTGGTTGAGTATAGTGAAAAGTATCAGTAATTACATTTCTTTATTTTTCTTGCAGGGAGCAGAAATTATTTATTTAAACACAGGACAGGACAGAAATAGAACTGCAGTGGCACTAACCAATATAAATGGCCAGGCTATAGTGAAAACCACTAACTTTCTAATCCATATATGCTTTGTTAAAGTGATTATTGATTATCTTTGCATGACATATTGTCTTTTGGATATGCTCTAGATATTATAATTTCAAGCAAACATGTACATTTTAAAATTATGCAGTCAACATTTGTGATTTCCTGAGCTGGATCTATACTAATAAACAAATAACTAATGATTAGAGGAGTAAATGATGAATGCAGTGGCTTGTTTAAATCTAAGACTGGGCAAATGGCAAAGGATTATTTATGACTTTACTCATCTCTAGCACTCTAGCACTATCACTAATAACTAGAGGCTCAGTGATGATAACTATCTGCAGTGTTTTATAATGAGCATAACTCTTGGTGCCCTTCTGTGTAATCACTCTATCTCTCATTTTTATATTTATCCCCTAATCTGTTTGTCTCTTTCAGGTCTTGGCCTTGATCAGTTCATTGTCAAGCGCTATGATGGGAAGGTAAGAATTGGGTGTTGGGGTGGTAAAAAGGACACAAGGTCAATGTAGTAATGATGGAGTTCAGCTGTAGGGAGTTTTATGATTCAGAGATGATTTAATGCCAAAGTAAATTAAACTCACCAATGACCTTTATGGTGTGCAGGTATGCAATTTACTTCTTGTTGATGTTCCTGCTAGTTGATGATGTCTGAAGCTTCAGTCACCACATTAAGGCAATAGAGATAAAACAGTAGCTCATTTAAAGTAAAAATGTCTTTTGAAGAAACAATGCTCTAACTTTTCAGCATTTTCTTATGCACATACCTAGAAACTTTGTCCTTAAGCATTAGAATATCATTTGTTAAGTTAATTTTTAAGAATCTGTGTTTTAAATATTTATCTTACTTGTGAAAAATGTGCGCTCAATAATTAGACTTTATTTTATTATATGATAGTACAATGAACTTCTTCTATGAAGTAAAAGTACAGTATAAATCAAACTGGCAAATTCCACTTTGTTGTGTGTGAAGTGACATTTACTGTTGTTCTGTCTGGAAGATGAATAACCTGATGTCAAACTATGATACTTCCACTACATGTACAAGTTTGATAGAAAAAATGTAAATATTCAAATTTAAATGGAATGAGTGTATGTTCTTTCTTAGAACATAAACTCGGCTATTATCTTTGTGTTAGCCCCTGCTTTATTGTAAGCTACTTAAATGAAAAATCATGACTAAAGTCAACAATCAGAATTTTTGTATTTATAAATACTGTTATACTCAGAAAGAGGCACACAGAGGAGAAGCGATCCTCTCCTATACTAATATTTGTCTAATGTAAACATTGAAATCTGTCGCTTCAAACGGAAATGGAGCAGGGTATATTTATGGCCCTTGTCTGTTTATGTAAATGCTGTTCGTATCTTCCGGCCTTGCGCTTCTTTTATTTGCCAGGCAAATCCCTGGGCACATGGTTGAATCTGATACTGAGTTTAGCTTTGGATGTCCTCTGAGATTTTCTTGCCATGGTCAGAGTGGCCCAAGAGCTCCCCTCCCTCACAAGCACCGTCCAACTCTTTCTGCCCAGAGACACATGCCTCCTTCTCATTGGCTTGATGGGCACCCCCTAGCTAGCTGGAGGAGGAACAAACCATTACAGTTTCCTGCCAAGAAGCCATGAAATCGAGTTCACATGAAACTTAAAACTGCAATGAATCAGAGCTAAATGAAATGGCCGTGGCGAGCATAGTTGTGCAGTCTCTGTAGTGTGTAAATCAGAAATTTGAGGGAGGGTGTGGTGAAGTGCGAGGGGAGTGTTTGAGCCTGGGGGGGGTAAAATATGATTGAGGCTAAGGTTGTGTGCTGACAGAAGTAGAGTATTGATGTGAGCGTAACATGAGAGCTCTCTTAAAAGACTGCTATGTCTCACTTCCTGCAATTGGATTTAAAAATAGCTGAGAGATTTGTCACATGCACATTGTTTGTCCAACATTGAGGGGCTTCATTTGTGGCTTCATCCCCTGCCTCACCCTCCCCTGCTCATACAATTTGTTCCAGGTTCAGTTTGTATGTAGGCAAACTGTCAGGTTGTTTAACAACTGTTCATATTGACTCACCCTGTTTGTCTTGTTTTTGGTCCCCTGTCCGTGGGAACACACTTACTTAAGCAGTCTTTAAATGGAATTTCTCTGTTTGTTCAACCACATGTTTGACTGCATCTTTTCTCTGTTGTTGATTCACACCATGTGAGTTCTCCTCCCCACCATAATCATGATGTGGGCATGCTTTTAGCTGGTGTAATCATATGTTGATGTGACCTGACCTAGCCATTGTTTAACTGTTGATTAATTTGTATTAGCCATTCTCTCTCATTCACATAACAAGTAATCCCTCCATTTTCTCTCTCCTCTCTTCCTCGTGAATAATCATCATGGCCAACTCCCTGCCTCCGAAATTCCCACCTATGTTCCTCCCCCAATCATTCCATCTGTTGAACCCCTACTCTTCCCTCAAACTCCCCAATCCTCCTCTCTTCCTCCTCTACTACTCTGCTGTCTCCCTCCCTCTACCCAATCCCCATCTCCCCCCTGTTGTGCCCCTCCCTCTCTGCAGGACTTCTGGCAGGTATGGGGTGTGTTCTCAGCAGCATGTGTGCACCTGAATGACAAACTGCACTTTGTAGTCACAACCTTCTCCCTCCCTCTCTTTATATTTCTTCCTCTTCTCTCGCTCTCTCTTCTTTTTTATTTTTTTTTTAACCTTCTTTCTATTACTCACTCTGTCACTCTTCTCTTGACGTAGCTACTTACTGTTGTTTGTCCAGGGGAACAGCTAATTTAGTAGTTTCTCTGTGTTGACCAAATCACAATTTTAGCAACGCTGAAAGCAGAGACATGGCCTGAGTTATGGTGATGTGTGTTTTATATAAAAGGCAGATTACATCACTAGTGGATGTACATGTTTGTGATTGGCTCATTAATGGTTTACAGCTTAGAACGTGGCTGCTGAATTAGCACAGTAGTATACTGTCATAATGAGAAAATTAGTCGATTAAATATTGGTGTAATTGTTTTTGCAGTACATTATCTTTTAATTGCGTATACCAGAGCTTTTAATCACTCACATACAAAAGTCTAATACCACCTAGACTTTTGTTAGTGTATGAGCTTGATCATTTTAGATTTGCTTGCACCTGGTGTACGTGCCCTTTTGAGATACAATTGTTTTTATATTCACATCTATTTTCTATACTTCTTTCAGGCAGGGTGATGCGGAGATAAGCCAGGCATAGCAAAGGGCAAGTGGCAACATATTCACTGTATAATGATGGTGAGAGTCAGAACCTGAAGTTGATGTGCACTCCATAGTGAGTGCACAGAGATGCAAACGCAACCCCTTCATTGTTATTGGTGCACTCTGGTGCTCTTTATTTAGCTTGTTGGCGGCAGCTGTATGCCATGCCTTCTCTGTTGAATTATTAACAGTGAATATTTTATACTTCACCTGCACAGGGATTATTAAACACTGGAGCAATGCCACAGAATGAACAAACTAGTCAGTGCCCCAAATTACATCTGCTTACTTTAATAGGGTAATTATAAGAAGAATGTAAAGTCTTGCAAAGAGCTGCTAAAATGATTCACTTGTCAGGAACTTTACTGGTCAATGCTAAATCAGCAGCGCTGTTCCCCCTCAGTACCTCTGTCTTGCTTTATAAATATCCTTTTCCTCATTTGTTCACGTCTTCTGAGAAATATCACATCTAGCTTCCCACTTGCTTTGGCACTCAAGCCTTTTCCCCAGCATGCACTGCTCTATTGTCTGTGTCTCACAGAGCAAGTAGTTGGTGGTGGCGCCTCCTCTCTGCGCATGGTGGCATCATGGGGGGGGGGGTTGGACTCAGGAGATGGCTCTTCTAGCTAACATTGAGGCTGTATTGATGTGCTTGATAGCCTTCACAAATCCATCCTCTGGATTGTTCCGATGTCAATGCTGCATGATTTCTGTAGAGCATGGTTTAGGCAGTACTTGATCTAATGTGTTGAAATTGTTCCTACATGCTGTGGCCCTCTCCCTGTGTAAAGTCACAGCATCTGCCACAAGACCTGTTACGACTGAGAGCGGACACTGTCACTCAGATGGAGCGTGGCGGGAGCTGCTTGAATGGAAACGAGCCTCTCGTTACACCAACTGTTGTCATGTTCACTCTTTCTGATTTCGCAGGAATCTTCCAGGGGCGGCTGCTTGGACTGTCACAGCTATCCCTCTTTCTTTTCCCTTCGTCAACTTTCACACAATTTATTTTCCCTCTCTGTCTGTTTTGGGTGTTATTAGGAAAACTTCCACATTAACACACACATCAAAATTTTCTTTCCATTTCTTTCTCTCTTCCCTTTCTTCATCTAGAGGAGGTTGGATTGTCTGCACACCTGGTCAGAAAATGTGGTTCCCTCATCCCCTTATGGAACAGGTGTCATTCCTCAGCGACAAAAAAGTGTTTATTGAGCGTTCCACATCATGGCCCATTATTCTGAATGTGTTCCCAGAATAATTACGCGTTAATAACAATACACCTGCTCTGCAGCTCCTCCCGGGACTAGAGGTGGAAAACTAATATATTACTGTTCTCTTCACCCCCACACCTGCCTGAGCACTATCACACTGTGATGTTTTGGTCCCAATATGTCGTCATGCTTAAGGAGAAAATACTCCTGCATAACCATTCAGATGGTCAAGAATGTGTTTTTGTTAAAAGCTGTGGTGTTCAAGGCTGAGTATCCAGTATAGATTATATGAAGTCTTAAATGAAGGCTGTGTTGCAGTATGAGACAAGTGGACTGACAACTTTGGGCTATCATTCATGTCACTGTCTCACCCAGTCTGAGCTTGACTTTAACCCTGAAGAAGGCTATTCTGAATTCCCTTTCATTTTGATACACACATCTTTTCATTGTACCTGTCACAGTGACTGTAACCCCACAGCTATCACATCACACAAAGCAGCACAAAGAACATCAAGGTACTGATCCATTTTTAATGCATTTGTTTCACCCCCCCCCCCTTCTCTTTCACACACTCCACACTGTCACACTGTTCTCTTCTTTTGCTTTCTTAAATCTGTAAATCCCCATTGATGTGATGCTCCACTACGCTGACTTCTAATGAGTCTCACCTGTACAATGGATGAGTGGTCGCTTGGGAACAGGCATCATTTAAACACACTGCCACACACACGCATAAATGCATGGGAGCAGATTTCATCACTTTGAATTACCTGAGCTTTTCATTATCAGTGTCACCTCTTTGTTGTGCACTCTGGGAGACCGTGCAGACAACAGACTCATGACAATATCCTAGAAAAGTCATTGTCTCTGTAGTGAGAAAGCACGTGAACACAAACTACATGGCTTATATCTCGCTCTTTCATCATCCACTTCTCTCCCTGTCCTGTAATCAGGTTGTCTGCAGCCGCAGTGTTGGACTGATTTTAATCAATTTAATCAGAGCACTGCAGCTGGGACAGTGGTATCAGAGAGGGCCAAGACTGAACTGTCATCAGCTCCTTAGCCATATGCCTGGCTGCACAAAGCTAGCAGAAAATCCACTGGTGGTACATGACAGATATTAAGTATCAATGTCCATGCTAGCAGAGTATAGGATGCAGTGTTGAATTATGTCATATTTAATGTGTCATATTTCATATGATATAATTCAACCTGCCAGAAGAACAGTGCAGTGGGATTAGTTTGATAATGTAAGGCTGTGTGTTTGTTTGAAAGTAAAAAAAGGAATCATTAATAAAACCTTTGATCATTTGTACAGTTTTCTGCCATCAGAGATAATTATGATATTTCTGTGACATAAATGTGAGATTCCTAGAGTTTCCCCAAAGTTTTGAACTCACTTTCCAGTGTTGTGCATAGAAAGTGTCTCCCAGCGTCTGATGCGTAATGAGCAGAGATTCATCCCTTGTGCAGGCTCCTAGCTGTGCTTTAACTTGTATGAGTCTCGTTTGCTAGGCTGTTAAAGCTTGGGTGAGTTTAAATTTGGTCCAGGCAGCCATTGGGCTAGAGCCTGATGGAGTGGAGAGATTAGCCCTGACCAAACCCTTAACCCCATCTGTGTGTAATATGACTATAGCACATTTGACTGCCCTGCCTCCAGCACCCTGCAGCCCTGTCAGCACTGCGTTTCTGCCTCAGCTCACAGGCTAGTTGGGTGGTTCAGGCTGTCATCTGGACACAGCCCGAGGTCTCGGCCATAACGTTGTCGACACATGAAGACATATATGACCACATGAGTGGGCTCAAGGCAAATGTTGAAAAAGAAGTCATGCTCCTATAAATACAAGTGATACAAACTGACAGAAGAATGAATCTTAAATCAGTTCATGTTGAAGTTGAACTGAAAACTGAATCGAAAGCCGAAATTAAAGACACAGAATCTAAGTATGTCTGGGGAAATAATAAAATGTTTGACTCTTATAACATATCGACATGGTCCCAGATAATCAATATCAGTCTGTGCTACTGCATCCAATATTACACATCACTTGTTGGAAGCTAGTGCTTACACCAGTGACAGCAACGATATATGAAACCTACTTAACACTTCTGTCTGCATCATCAATGCAGTGTTTTCTGGAGAGGGTTACAGTGTAATAGCACACTGTATATTAGAGTACAAGCTACAGTATGTTGTCAGCTCAGCAAGGGAGACTGTGACTATAGAGTTGGATCCCTAAAAGAGAATCATGTACTCTTATAACTGGGACACAGGCTGCCTCTGAGCAGACAAAAAGCTCAGTGTTCATGAGTTGAAACGTTCACGCACTCCCTGAAATCCCTTCTATCAGATGAATATCATTTTGATTCCAGTCTTTGCCACTGGATTTGTTTTTATTTACCTTCAATGGCATTCTGTCTGTTCTGCTGGGGTGGTTTTGTTCTCGACTGTGGACACAGAAAAAAATAAGATATTATATAATATTATTATAACATTAGGACTGCATTCCACCTCTGGCTCAGAAGGCGTTCTCTGAGGGTCATCATTCCAAACTCAGGAGGCAAACACCAACCTCTTCTATTCTCACTTTCTCTATCTGCTCTTTGTTTTTCCTGTTAGCACATACCTAATCTGTCTATCTCTATTCCTCTCTATCACTTTGCCTTCCTATTAAAAACACCAGGAAGTCTCATGTCCTCTATCACCAAGATTTTTTTATTTTCTTTTTTTTTTTTCTTTTTTAATTTTTTTGTTCCATCTCACCAGTATCCTTGCTCCAAAAATAACTTTTTTTCCCTCTCACCCACCTTTCTCACTCCCACTCCCTTCTCTATATGTACTGCAAATAATAATATGCAACAGTAAAAACAATCATTTACTATATTTTCAGTCTGCAAAATTGGAGAAAGACACAAATTGTATACAGTCTGCGTCTTATGAGGAGGGAGTGGGTTCATGGGAAAAGAACTGATAAGACTTAACTCACAGTATCCTGTAATGGGGAAACCACCAAATTGTAGTATTCACATATGTTTTCCCAGTTTCCTTGACAAGAGAATTAAGGACTAGCTTTCATTTGTATTACTGAGCTAGTCGTAATTACAAAGAAGGAGACAGTAGTTTAACAGCAGTATAATTTAGTATTTTGTTCAGCTCACATTCTTTGATTTATTGTCTCCAGTTTAGGCCAATATGGACCACAGAGATGGCAAAACATAATTGTATTCTTAATTTGTGTGGTATCCCCAAATATAATATCTTGTTGTGAACAAGATGTTTGTTAATGGACTGTGTGCAGCAATATGAATGTGTCTTTGTCATTTAAGGCCCTGCTAAAGACAGCAGAGGCCGTGCTGTTCTCTAACAGTTTTTTTTCTCCTCCTTCACCCTCTGAATGGAACCCTTGCAGACGGAGGTAACTCCACACGGGCTCTGCGAGGCCCAACCTCCTGCAGCCCCCCTCCCCTCTCAGGCATGCTTTGTCCGTCTTGTCCACTCTCTTTGATGGAGTGTCGTATTAGTCAGGAATCTTTCTTTCAAGTCTCTTATCACTGAGTTGTGTAGTGTGCATGTGATTTAGTCACTTTTTCATGCAATGCTGTGAGTATACACATGCTAACAGGAAAATATCTTTGTGTTTTCGTGCGTGGCGTGCGTGGAAGAGATTAAATCACTTTGTGTTTAACAGTCTATACATTTCGGTTGTGTTAATCAATTGTGTGTATCTGTGCTCTTGCGATGTTTTCTCTCTCTCTTTGTCAGTTTCACACTGTGAGTACAACCACTGGTGACTAATATTGGTTTGGTATCTGTATTGACCATCAACATGTCACTACTACTACTACTTCCACCTGCCTGTATGGCTTCATGTGTATGCAGCACTTGCATGAATGTTTTGTGACTGTATACATACTCATACTGGTTCAACAGTTCTACTTATTGTGTGTGTATCTGTGTTTGCGTGTCTCTTCTTGAGCTTTGCTCTAAGACACACCCACACACGCTTGATTACATACACACAAAAAGCCACACCTGGAGCTGTAAAGACTAAATAAGGCTTTTGCTGAATCATGTTGTTAATAACCACCTTTTTCTTTCCCCTCCATTTTCCTGACCTGGATGATCAGAAAATAGCCCAGGAGAGGGAGAAGTTTGCAGATGAGGACAGCATATTTTACTCTCTGGGAGAATGTGGCCTTATCTCCTTTTCTGACTATATCTTTCTCACCACTGTGCTGTCCAGTAAGTATATTGCTCAACAACACAGTCATCCCAGAGATGTAATTCTTATGACCTAGCTCATTCTATTCTTCATCTTTAACATCTACCACAGATATCACGTATCCATCTCAATCAATGTCAAGACACTCTCCTCTGTCTGCTTTCTGTTTGCATCAGGTCAAACAAAATCTCCAATATGATCGTATTACCCACAATACAAAGCCGGCTCCCCATTCAGAGTGATCTCCAATTCTGCAAAAGTTAATACCATTGAGGCTGCCAGGCTAGCTGCCTTTGAGATGCTGTGTATCACATACTCAAATAATTGTAGCTTAATCTACCACTGGTGGTAGATGCTTAGAGTTGATTCACACAAATACCTCATCTCTGAATGTGCAATGAAGCTCTGACTGATGGCAAGCAAACGTCCCATTTCCAGCTTAGCTCGTTCATATGGAGAAAGTCTCTGGGGACGTTTTCAAGGACAAATCATGTTAAGCAGGCAGGGCAGGGGGCCTTATGCTTGGTTTCAATCCATTTAACACAGCCACAGATTTGTTACAAGTGGGGACAAATTTTGCCGAATGGACACACACATCGCTCTAAGCCTCACAGTGCTACTGCACATATTTACTGCTTTCCTTTTCAAATATTTCTTTTATAAGGAGTTTTCCATAACAACTGTACAAACAACCCTACATACTGTATAATGGTATTGGTTTGAGTGACTGCATGATTTTTTATTTGAGATACAATATAAGATAACATGAAATAATCATTTATAATATACCTTATACTAATTACCAAAGCGGAAAATTAGAGACAAAGGGGATTGTAAAAACACACACCCAAAGAAATGAACAATTCAGTAAATATGAAGAGAGTAAGAAGAATGAGGATATGTATAGTTAAATGAAATGTAACGAGTGCTTCATTTATGTTCATATAACATAACTTCTTAGTCTGGAATAGAAGATTTGCATTATTTTCATGATTCAGTTAACATTAACTTGAAGGTTGCAGTTGATTTTAAAGAATTCATGACTAAGTCAGTATTGAACTGTTTTATATATTGTCTGGGTTGATTGAGTGCAGCATGGCGTGTTCATAATGTGCTGTGCTGACGTGAGAACATGTCTTTTTGTGTGTTTGTATCATGTGGTGTCCAGCTCCCCAGAGAAACTTTGAAATTGCTTTCAAGATGTTTGATCTCAACGGTGATGGAGAGGTGGACCTGGAGGAGTTTGAACAGGTGAGTAGCTCATCTTGCAAGCAGAAAGACGCGAGGTTAAAACAGCAAGTGCACACCTTTGGATTGTGCGTAAATCTAATGTAGCCCCTGATTGCTTTACACTAGCCAGTAATGCAAACTGACAGCCAATGCATTTCTGTGCACTCTCAGAGGGAGTAAATAACTGCTGCACTGCAGTCTACCGTATACTATAATGTAATACAACAACTGGATCTGATAGGGTTTTCTCAAAAAGCATTTACAGTAATATTGTAATGGAAGTTTCAGTTACCATTCAGTATCCAAGATAATTGGTCCTAAAATCTGAATTTGTGTTTTGATATGTATAAGAAACCAAGTAAATTTATTTTATAGCAAGCTCATCTTACATGGGGCTGTGTTTTGTTGTCATCTGATTAAATTAACCTTAAATCAATGATGTAAATCAATGATGTAATGGATGTATTTGTGACATCTGCAGCTCAGGGGATAGAGCTGGACTTCTGCTGTGTATGAAATGCTTTAAGTGATGTCTACAAAACACAATAAACTATTAAAAACAAATATACGTGTATAAATACCGATAATTTGCCATATTGCTATTTCTGTAACAAAGTTTACACCCTGGTCACTGGACTTTCTTCATCTTCAGGTCCAGAGCATCATTCGTTCCCAGACCAGCATGGGCATGCGACATCGTGACCGCTCCACCACAGGAAATACCCTGAAGACCGCTGGCTGCAGCTCTGCTCTCACCACATACTTCTTTGGAGAAGACCTGAAGGGAAAACTCACCATCGGCAGCTTCCTGGAGTTTCAGAGGAAACTGCAGCACGATGTGCTCAAACTAGAGGTAATGAAAGACGAATTTGAATGAGCAGAGAAAGGAGTGTTGTACTGAGAAAATTTCCTTCACTTCTCTGTTGTGTACAGTGGTAACGAATTGATCTGAATGTTAATGCTTTGTTCTGATCCAGGTCTCCTCTCATTACCTGCTCAGAGATGAGCACACTGTTTTTCTGTTAAAACAAGGGCTGAGGATGATCGACAGATAATGTGAATTGTCTGTCAGTACTAGTCAGCGTCACTCTCTCAACAGAATAAAAGCCATCATCTGCCTCCTCAGAGTGACACCAGACCCCCTCCTCTCCTCCATCTCTGCAGCTACTGATCAGTGTTGTCGAGCATATGGTTCTTCTTTTTAATTAGCCTGGGTAGTGACTAACCCATACACGGAACCATAATGGGCAGCATCATCCGAAGCTCTAAGAATAGCTCCAGCATCTGCCACAAAGAGAGCACCATCTATCAAGTGTTAATGGTACCACAATGTTCAGAGGGGGCAATCATAATACCACAAATAAGGGTGACCCTGTTATAATGTGGGTCATCTTATACCTGTGCACTTTCTCTTTGATTGCTGAGGCTGCAGTTCACCCCCTACCATATTTCACCAGCTGTATGGAATTAACTCGATCTCTTGCGTATGTTCTGCCCTCTTTTTTGCTTCCCTTGTGAAGCTGAAACCGCAACGCATCATTCCCAGTGTATCATGGGTAAAATCATAAAGGTCATAATAACCAGAAACCTCACAGTCATTGCATCCTCCAGAGCTGCATGAATACACAGGTCACCACTTAAAACATTTCGGGCTTAGTCATCAGCTGCCTCTTGCAAGTGCGACAAATTAACATTTTGAGAGGTCGGCAGATTCAGAGAGGAAGAGGGAGAGAGCAAGCCTTGTGGCTGTCAAACATCCTCAGATGAAAATCGAATGGATTGACCTGACACAGCCGAGGCTCCCTGTTGGATCATTGTAAAAAAATAAAAATGCACATGTAGATTTAATGTCACCAATGCTGCCTCCACGCGTGCCTCAACCTGAGGCCTGACACCAGTATTTACTGTTTCCCATCTCACCGTGCCCGCCTCCTCCTCCACTTCATGTGTTTGTCCATCTGCATAGCACTCAATCTTCATATTTCTCTCCCTCTCTCTCACCCTCTCTTCCTCTCTCTGTCCGTTCTCTAGTTTGAGAGGAATGACCCGATGGATGGCAGGATCACAGAGAGGCAGTTCGGAGGTATGTTGCTGGCCTACAGTGGCGTCCAATCTCGTAAACTCAAGCTGATGCAGAAGGGATTGAAGAAGATGTTTAAGGATGCACAGGTATATAAATCTCATGCTCGCACAGAACTCAAAGTGATTGGTACTCTGTGGTTATATATGGTGCTCGGTGTGGTGGTGTGGTCGCCTATATGCAAGGACGGAGAAAGTGTGCCTGAGGGAAAAGGAGATTGTGCAGGGACATGGTAAGTGTGTAAAAGAGACGAATGAGAGGCAGTGCAACACTGGGAGAGGACAACACATTCAGAGTCTGATCAGAAGTCACACTTCACCACCACCACTTCATCTCTCTTTGAGCTTCCTCTTAGACTTTTTTGTCATTATGGCTACATGCAAGTCTTTTCAATTTCATCAATTTCAACTAAAAGACGTCAGTGTTTCCAAACTTACTAAATTCTAAATTGTAACTCCTCGGCTCTAGTCACCAGGCATATCAGTAGCAGAGTTGATGGTAGTGATCTTTCACAATTGCTCTTCAGTTAGTCAGGTTCTCCTTTTTCAGCAAGTTGTGTGTCTTATATTGTCAGCATTCAAATTTGCTGACAAAAATAGAGTATAGAAAGAATATCTTTTCTTAACCCTGCCACACTTCGCTGAACAGTCGCATAAAGCAGAATAATGACTGCACTGGGACCAAACTGGAGAGAATGTAAAAATATTCCAGATGTAGAGGTCTTGAAGCCAACTTAAATATATGCCTATACCTTTCTCCATTGCTTAGCTGGAACTTTGGGTTCATGCTGGCTCTGCAACACTTTAATGAGCCAATCAGTCAATTGACTGAACCTACGGCCATGCATATCATAACCTCAGGTGCAGTAGCAAATACCAAGTTAACAATGATAGGGCAAGTGTGATGGTTAAATGCAGCGATTAGCAGAGAAAAGACAACAGACGCTGCCCTTCCTCCCGGGCATGAGAAAAAGATGAGGCTCGAGTTGTGCCTCTCCAAGGAATTACTGCTGCAAATCTCTCTCTCTCTCTCTCTCTCTCTCTCTCTCTCTCTCCATCTTTGTGTCCGTCTCCTTCTCTCTCTCTCACTTTCTTTCCATTATTTTCCCCCTCTTTTCCTTTTTCCATCCCTCTGTCTCTCAGCCTTAGCGTAACCTACAGCGTAAATGAGAGAAGTGTTATTTATTGCCTAAGACCAGCTGCTTGCTTTACTTTGCAAATGAGCTCATCAGCAGCGTGGCAGCTGTGTGGCTGTGTACGTGTATATGTGCCTGTGTGTCGAAGACCGTCTGTTCCCCTGTTTGTCAGCCGTTCACTGTTCATCCGTGTGTGACGATTTCCTCTACCCACTTCCTCTTGTCATTTGTATCACACTGCTGAGCTGCTCCAAAAAATGCCATTGTGCAGGTGCAGCTCTTGTCATGGCAATAGTAGACCATTTATCACAGGAATGTCCTGGCTCAGGTAAAAGTGCATGAATGATTTGTTCCCAACTCTTTTTGTTTTCATATTTTCCTGCTGTTTCAGGGCATCACATTTGAGGAGGTGGAGAATTTCTTTACTTTCCTAAAGAACGTAAATGACGTGGACACAGCTCTGAGTTTCTACCACATGGCCGGCGCCTCCATAGATAAAGGTACACTGCATTTGCCCTTTCCTGCTGCTTGATTTACTTCTAATTACTCCCCTTCAGACTTAACTGTTGTCACTTTCATACTCCGTCTCTCAGAGCTGTTAATACTCCATCTAGCCATGGCCTCCCACATCTCTCTTTGCGTGGCGAGGCTCCCAGTCATAGTTCTGCCATTTGTCATCTGTTTCTCCATCTTTCAGTCCATTTGTCTACTGCTTCTTCCTCCATGCTCACAGGAGAGTGCATGTTTAAGGACCACTAACACCAAATCCTTGTCACTAACGGTTTGCCTGTTGGGGGTTGTAATGGTACTCATTGCTTGTGTCGGTAGGGTTGCCAAAGTACAGGCGCATGTGATGTTTGGCTAGGGTTGTAGTACGAAGGTTCAGCCAATTAGAAGCAGGTCTCATTGCCTGAGGGGGGAAAAAGTGACGCATCACAAACATGCACACATGACAGATCGCTTCTCACATGACTTACGCAGGCTCCTGATGCTCACTGACACATGCCAACATCAAGACTGAGGGAGGGATAGAGAGGTCCAGAGTGACCCATCGTGGTTTCTCTTTCCCTCCTGATCACCAGACAGGTGTATTACTGCTGTTCACTGACAGTTTAACCAACATATACAAGGTAAAACAAGGCATTGAGAGAGTTGACTGTGTCACTCTATATTCTCTATCGCGAGGATTAATAATGATACCACTCAAAGAGGTTTGGGACAGTGGTTTCCATTTTTAATGAAAGGAGGACCAGAAAGTTTGGAGTAGTGGAACTGTTCAGGGATTAGAAGATTGACAAATGGATCGGTGCAGCGTCTGGAGAAAGTAGAGTGACAGAACCAGACCTTTTTCATCTTAAAGGAGCAGAGTTAAAGGAGGCAAAGTTTTTCAACTTAATAGCTGATACATCTGACCCTCACCCCAAGGTCATGAGCTTTGGTTGTGACTGAAGTTAAGAGATTGTGGATCCTAGTGGCTGAGTGTTCCTCTTCAAAGGAGTTGGGTAAAGCCTTAGAGATAAGGGAGCTCCAACATTTGGAGGGAGCTCTGAGTAGGGTTGCACGTTGACATCACAAGGAGCCTCCTGGGCACGTCCCACTTGACAGGACAGACCCCAGGAGAGACCCAGAACACACTGTAGCAATGAGATATTTCATCTGGCCTGTGAACGCCAGAGAAAGCGACATCTGGAATACTTTGTTTGACCTGTGTCACCCCAACCCACCCCCAGATAAGTGGATGGGTGATGGTTATGAAAAAGAAAACTTAATATTTAATTGTCACACCAGTCTTTAAATTAGTGGTATTTCTTTTATCTTCCTCAGCACATTCATTTTTGCTGAACTAATTAGTCTTTCAGATCCTAACAATGGAGTCAATTAAATGCAAGGGCAGCTCAAGCAGTGAGGACCTGTAACTTTTAATATATGGTAATGGTTTGATGAGTCTGTGTCTCCTTCATTGGCTATAATGACTCAGTCCTTCAATATGTATGCTTCACGCCAGTTTGTCCATTAGTCGTGATTCACAGATGCAGCAGCAAGCGCAGGTCAACCCTGAGGTGCTTGTTTCCAGGCTGTTGTTTTGGCTGCATGTCTCCACACTAACAAGCTGTGCATGCGTGTTTGTCACCTTTGTATATTTGTGAGTGTGCTTGTGGAGGGATAGTGACAACATTGTGCTGCTGTGGGTTTGTGGAGAGCTGCCAGGCATGCGTCTGTAATTTATCTCCATCCTCCCCTTGTCCATGCACCGAACACTTCTTTCTTCAGGAAGTCATGTATTTTCTCTCCTCTCTCACAACGTTTTCTGTTCTTACTGTCATATGTTGCTCAACTACAATGATATCCCACTAATTGAGCACAGTATCTCACTTTTGTGTGCGTGGGTTATCTGAAACTCTTCTTTTATTAAATGTGGCAAAGAAGCCCACTAATGAGATTCTTGCTGGACTGATTTGCCTCTTCTTTGAATATTTAATCTCACCATTTGCAGGAAGCATTAGTCAGATTTGTTTGTCTAACGATCAATAATTCTGGTTGAGATTAATTCATTTTTCATCCCTTAATCTGTGGTGCTAATAGTGTTTTTTCTGCCCAGTCTACATCTTACTTCCACTTTCTTAGACTACTCATCTTCACACCCTTCCATCACTTTTGGCTGGAATTTTATTCGTGCAAAGATTCATTCTGTTTGTCGTTCTGTGTCCTAGTTACCATGAAGCAGGTGGCCCGCACTGTGGCCAAGGTGGAGCTGTCAGATCATGTCTGCGACGTGGTGTTCGCTCTGTTTGACTGTGATGGTAAGTAGCTGACAAGTTCATCATATCCTCCCACTGCAAATATTTATGGGAAGAACATAACTCATCAATAAATGGAAGTTGTTCCCCCTTGGAACATGCTCTTCCTCTATAATTTCCTCATCTCACCCCGTGTGTCCATCACTTTCCTTTTCTCCTGCTGCTCCCCGACCCGCCTGTCCTCCTCAGGGAACGGAGAGCTCAGTAATAAGGAGTTCATAGCCATTATGAAGCAGCGGCTGATGCGTGGGCTGGAGAAACCCAAGGACATGGGCTTCACCCGGCTGGTGCGGGCCATGTGGAAGTGTGCCCAGGACACTGCCTGGGACTTTGCCACGCCCAAGACATAGGAAGCAGCGTCTAAGAGAAAAGAGAAGGACACTGTGTGAACAAAGCAAAAACCCATAAAGCATTAGACACATTCTCCTTCCACAGGTCTTGAGAATAAAAAAAACAAACAATTAGTGCAATGAACTTGGGGACGGCAGTTCTGAGGGGGAGGGTCTTTTACCGCATGCCTATGTAGTTCAAGCTATCAATACAGCGAGTGAAGCATGCTGACACAGCGCCATGTCCTGAGAGGCCTCTCCTGTGTGCTTTGTCCAAAGCATCATGGGTATTTGTATAATCTGAAATATACACACAAACTTGGTATGTGTATTTTTGCCATATTCTACAAGTTATTGTCACAGTTTTCTGTGTGTTGCTAATAACAGTGCTTTGATATCTGTATTTAACACGTTCCACTGCAAAAGGGAAGAGAAGAAGTGGAATCAATCTTATTTGACCTTCAGCTGTATAAATGCTGCAGTGTGTCTGTTCTAGTCTGACAACAGACCCTTAATTATTTCTTATGGGGGACAGAGAGAAGTCCTTAATCTTGTTACCACCTCTTCATTCTGCCTGATAGCTTCAAATGTGGCTTTACTCCCAGTCGTTCTAGTCCCATGAATGATCAAAGATGCTTGTCATTGTTTTACAATGTCTGTTCAAAGGAGGATCTTTTAATTATTGTTTCTCGCTTGAATACTTTATAAGATGGATGGTTAAATAAATGCTCTATTAAAGATGTTTTAATAAAGTAAAGGGGATTAAGCATTATTTGTTAACGACTGCTCAGTTCGTCCTCAAACTCGGATTGTTCCGCCATGTTATCATTTTACCCCTCTGAGAGTGGGAATAGGAGAGTGCAGGATTAGAGAAACCAATCTACGGTGCACCACAAAATGGGTTGGAACAATTTTAAGGCAGATTCAGTAAAATGGTTTTTAATGCGTACCAGTGAAAGAGGAATGTGTGTGTGTGTGTGTGTGTGTGTGTGTGTGTGTGTGTGAGAGAGAGAGAGAGAGAGTGTGTGAGTGAGAGTGAGAGTGAGTGTACAGAGTAGTCAGCAGTTTTGTTTAATTGAAATGGACAGGATGGGCAGGCCCCAGCCTCTGCTGCCCATTAAAAGATTGTCCTGCAGCCCCTTCTCTCCCTCTCACACACACACTGTGCTGCAGTGGGCTTAAAACAAGCTGCTCACTCTCTTTCTTTCTCGCATTGCAACTGGCAGACAGGAAGTGATTCTCAGGACTAACTGAGATGAGGCTAAAGAGACCCAATGTTGTTCTTCACCCTTGTTCTTTCTCGCTCTCGATGTGAATCTGGTTCCATGTTCACACTGAGCATAAAACCATCCTTTGTCTTCCCTGTCATTAAAACTTCAACACTGCATGAGTACAGCTCATCTTCAGAAAAATCTTGTTTTGACAAATCCATTCTTTAGCTAAATTGGAAAAAATGTTGGAACGATGTCTCAACCTATTACAATTCATGCGAATTGGATTTCATTTGGAAAGCAACAGCAAGTTCATTCCATTACACAAACTTGCTTCTTCAGCTGTAGAGCTTCACCAATTCACAGGTGCGCAGTTCCAACTAGTTCCTCTCATGGACCATTGATCTGTTTAATTGTCAATTAATGGATCAATACTATGACAGAACATGTTGGAATAAATACTCCAGCTGGAGTTGATGTGAGCCCAACACCCAAATAATTTCCTGTTCATGTTGTGGAACCGAAAAGCAGGCAGCGTGCAGACAGCTAGAATTACATTTTCTCCCTAATAACTGTTGTAACTGATTTATAAAATACACGAAAACCTAGAATAAATAGTCATTTACTGCATCAGTGATTGAGCTATCTAAGAAACCCTAATGAACTGAGATGGCATTTAGTGTTCACCATCACATAGAAGTGCGTGCACTTTCCCTTTATTCTCATCAACACCAACAAGTAATGTTATTTTTCTGGGCTCATGTTCCAAAGTTTCAACAACTTTGAAGAAAAAAAGCTTTCATAGATTTTGATTTTGTTTAAAGTTCAGGGAACAACAATGTCAGGGCAATTTGTGTTCAGGGTTGCATGAAGCTGGGTGCAGGAGGAGAATATGACTCCATGTTGAAACCTTTACATGCTCTTCTTGGTCACAGATGGTAGATGCAGTCTGGGGAATTCTGAGGTGCCACAGCAACAAACTGTGCAGCGACACCAACTGATAACTCATTAATGAAGATTGTGAAGAGGGGGCCTAAGGCAATGTTTTCAAGGCTGTAAATCTGAAATGTTCTCACGAAGGAGCCCCTTAAGATCCAAGAACTAGAGCATGGTGCGCAATGAGAGGTATGTTCATCTCATTCAAGTTTTATTTTTCCTAACTTGTTTACTAAAAGAACTGCTGAAATTATACTGTTACCCACACCCTCCTATGGCACCATGTATCTTTGAGTATGCTCTAGGCAGTGAGCACTCACGCCAACCAAAAAGAATGTGGTCCACTGCATGGAGACATTTCAGGACGGTGGACAAACCTGTGTGGTGTATGATCGCATTT
Organism: Pseudorhombus dupliciocellatus; assembly: GCA_016785235.1. Taxonomy (NCBI): domain Eukaryota; kingdom Metazoa; phylum Chordata; class Actinopteri; order Pleuronectiformes; family Paralichthyidae; genus Pseudorhombus; species Pseudorhombus dupliciocellatus. Next base: position 17,550 of record JAFBJW010001319.1, on the reverse strand, counting down.
AGTGATATGAATACTGCTGACTCAGCCCGAAGCCCACTGGGTGAAGATGATGTGGCTATTTAATCAATCTCTTATCAAGTGGTAGCATACTTCTTCATATATTTTTGATCTAACATTCTACTTTGTGTCCTTGGTTTCTGCAGGGGTTGCTCAGAAGAACATCGTGGCATCCGCACAGACCTCAAACAAGACAATGTGATGCTGGAGAACCACAAAAAGGACACACACAGGTCTGTGAAGACACTCATCCTATCAAAGTCAGCAGTCTGAAAAGGATTTTTTGACTGTTGAAGCAAATTGTTACAACCTAAATATACATGTTTGAGGGGGGGGCGACTAAGTAGCTTTTTTTCCTGAACTGCTTTACATTAAGCCAGTGACATTGCATTGCTGCATTGCCACCTTGTGGTGAGGTAGTCAAGATTGCGTTCTGTGTTCCAACCGAGTAAGTTTGAAGTAATAAATGGATTCCAGGCGCACCAACATTTAATCTGTTAGGTCTTTAATCACAGCTACTACAGGTAATAAAAAACAAGTTCAGAGGAAATAAAAATCACAATTATGGCTCTGTTAGGTTTGTACCAATCCATTACTTCCATTGCTGAACAGAATGAGGGTAGACAGGGGCGTCCTAACATCAGAAGAAACATCCTCAAAGCAAAATGGCTTGAAAACAGCGTGAAAGAAACATCTGAGGTCCTAAAGGTCAATGTAATAAAACATAATAAATACAGTATAACTCATTAAATGTTTTTATGTAATGTCAAGAGAAAAAGCCCAAGGACACACCCTCTCCCCTGTTTAGATGTGGCATCATGGAAAAGTAATAACCAACAAAACAAAATTCCATTAAAATCAGTATCACATAACAGAACCTGGTGAGATGGCAGGCTACTCAACTCAGATATGGATAAAGGAACAATGTCTTGTTACCAAACAAAGTGACAGGACATTTGTAATTTCAGAATAATACAGGTTAGCAAAGTCAAAATGAGAAAAAAAAGGGGCCTAACACTCATGCTGCCTTTTTTTTTTTACCATTAACAGGCGCCTGCAGCCACCTAGTGGCTATAAGTGTAATGTCACGTAGATGTCAACCAGTACAGTGTGCAGCAGAGCTGGGTCCATCCATCTCCTGCTGCCTCAAACCAAACTAGCTGTCTCAATTACAATCCTTGAGCTGTGAATTGAATTGAAATGTGAGCTCGGCTTTACGGGTTTTCATTCCTCTGATCTAATTGGGACAGAGGGACTGGATACAGGGGACGGGAGCAGACAGTCCGGAGTCCTGATCCCTTTAAGAACCAGGAGGAGAAGGTGCTCAATCACTGTCGAACTTAATGGAGTTGATTGTGGTGGAGATGGCTCCGCCGCGGTAGCTTCCCCTCTTCTTCTTGGTCTTTTCGTGCCGGAAGGATTTGCCTTTCGTGAACTTGAGCACATCATTTGCTTTCTCGCCCCAGTCACCTCTGGATCCACCCTGGAATGGAAAATGGTAATTTATTTGGTGATCTGAGCAACCAATCCACATACTGTTATGAGACAGATGAACTGAACTCACCTTCGCATCAAAGGAGTTATCTGCAAGACGGGGATCCACTTCAATTTTTTCCTCTATTATTCTACGGAAAGGTACGTTTGTAGACTGAAAGGTAAGTTGTTTCAAATTTTAATTAATCGCTTTAATCAGCCACCACCAGACATTGGTAACTCAGGCATTACACAGATTTCCAGGCCGGTGCAGTTCTTACCTTCTTATTGGCTTTAGGGAAAGTCTGTGGTGTGGTTGTTGCCTTCTTGTTTTTTGGGGTTGTGACCTCTGTCTCTTCGTCTTCACTATCTGATGATTCCTCATGTTTTTTTCTCTTTCCATTGGTACCTACACGAATCAGAGGAACCAGTTAACATTACAGGAGCCTCATCATGCCGAGATACATGACATTACACAGCAGACCAGTAAGACTGTGCCGTTTAACTCAACATATTTGAATTCTCTGTTACAGGGCCTCAGCGTGTTCAGGATTTTGTTGAGACCTACCATTTGTTGTGGGGGTGGTGGGTGCTGTGGCTGCTTTCTGTGGTGCTTCCTCCTCATCTGATGAACTGTCTGAGGAGCTGCTCTCTTTAGCTTTAGCTTGTGGAGTCGTCTTTGCTGTTGCAACTGGTGTTGCGGGTTTTTTTACTTTAGTGTTTTTACTGGCCTCTTCTTCCTCCTCCTCGGAGCTGCTGTCACTGGATGAAGACTCCTCTGGTTTGGCTGGGGTCTTGGCTGGGGTCTTGGCTGGGGTCTTGGCTGGGGTCTTGGCTGGGGTCTTGGCTGGGGTCTTGGGTGTTGCTGCCTTGCCGTTTGTGACTGCAGCCTTAGAAGGGGTGGACTTGGTCTCTGCCTCGGAGTCAGAGCTATCGGAGGAGTCCGAGCTGCTCTCCTGAGCCTTCTTTGGTGGAGCAGCTGCTGGCTTTGTGGCTGCAGACTTGGGTGTCGGCGGTGCTGCCTTCTCTGGTTCCTCCTCTTCACTAGAGCTATCATCACTAGAGTCTGCAGGGGCCTTTGCAGCGGCAGCAGGTTTCTTAGCCACTGGTTTAGATGGAGCTGGCTTTTTGGCAGCAGGTTTTGAGGCCTCATTCTCAGAGTCTGAGCTGTCAGAGTCTGAGCTGCTCTCAGCTGCTGCAGCTTTTGCGGCAGGCTTTGATGCTGGGGTAGTAGGTTTAGTTGCTGCTATTGGCTTGGTTTTTGCTGGTTCTTCCTCCTCTGAGGAGTCAGAGTCAGAACTGCTCTCTGCTGCTACAGCAGGCTTAGTTGCAGGAGTAGCAGGCTTTGAAGCAGGGGTAGCAGGCTTTGTAACAGCCTTAGCTTTAGCTGGTTCCTCCTCTTCCTCAGAGGAGTCAGAGTCAGAACTGCTCTCTGCTGCTGCAGCAGGCTTTGAAGCAGGCTTTGAAGCAGGGGTAGCAGGCTTTGTAGCAGCCTTAGCTTTAGCTGGTTCCTCCTCTTCCTCAGAGGAGTCAGAGTCAGAACTGCTCTCTGCTGCTGCAGCAGGCTTCGTTGCAGGCTTTGAAGCAGGGGTAGCAGGCTTTGAAGCAGCCTTAGCTTTAGCTGGTTCCTCCTCTTCCTCAGAGGAGTCGGAGTCAGAACTACTTTCTGCTGCAGGTTTAGTTGCGGGCTTTGCAGCAGGAGTTGCAGGCTTAGTTGAGGGGGTAGCTGGCTTAGCTTTAGCTGGTTCTACCTCTTCCTCAGAGGAGTCGGAGTCAGAACTACTTTCTGCGGCAGGTTTAGTTGCAGGCTTTGCAGCAGGAGTTGCAGGCTTAGTTGAGGGGGTAACTGGCTTAGCTTTAGCTGGTTCTTCCTCTTCCTCAGAGGAGTCGGAGTCAGAACTACTTTCTGCGGCAGCAGCCTTTGCTGCAGGGGTGGCTGGTTTAGTTGCTGCAGGTTTAGACTTGACCGTTACCTCTTCATCCTCAGAGGAGGAGTCAGAGTCTGAGCTACTCTCCGCTGCAGCAGGAGTCTTAGCTACAGGGATAGCGGGCTTTGAGGCTGGGGTCGTAGATTGAGTGGCTTTCGGTTTGGCTTTAACTGCTTCTTCCTCATCTTCAGATGAGTCGTCTGAATCAGAGCTGCTCTCAGCTTTCTTGACGGGGGGTTTGGAAACAGCAACAGGTTTCGCTGGGGCTGCAGTTTTCGCAGCAGGTTTTGCGGGAGCCTCATCTTCAGAGCTGCTATCTGAATCTATGATAGAAGAAAACCCTTCAGAACATTTTTCACATAAACATGCCTGTGTCTAAATAAAATTATATAATAAAACCAACATCCTCTCTGGCTTTTATCCAGAATAAACAGGGATGAGATTTACAAAATCTCTTACCTGAGCTTGAGGATTCGTCTTTTTTAGCTGGTGTAGCCTTGGCCGGTGTAGCCTTGGCCGGTGTAGCCTTGGCCGGTGTAGCCTTGGCCGGTGTAGCCTTGGCCGGTGTAGCCTTGGCCGGTGTAGCCTTGGCCGGTGTAGCATTAGCGGTCTTAGCTGGGGTCACCTTTGCAGCAGGTTTCTTCACCTCTTCTTCATCCTCTGAACTTGAGGAGTCAGAGTCTGAATCTTGCTTCTTAGCAGCTGCAGCTTTGACTGGGGCCGCTTTGGCTGTGGTGGCTTTGGCTGGGGTCTTCGTTGCCTCTTCATCTGAACTTGAATCTAGAAATGAAGAAATGAAAAATGTTTGTTAGCACGTCAGCAAAAAGTTAACAGTAGCCATCACAGTTTCCAATCATTACCGGAGCTCTCTGAGCTGGACTCCTGCTTCTTTGCAGCAGGTTTGGCTGCGGCAGGTTTTACGGCAGGGGTCTTTACTGGGGCAGGTTTTGCTGTGAGGATGACAGTGCTGTTAGTCGCGTTTCAAAACACTGACAGTTGAAACATGCAATAAAAGATGGTCCCCTCTTACCAGCCACTTTCTTCTCTTCTTCCTCTTCACTGCTGTCATCACTGCTGTCTGAGGAGTCCTTGGCCTTGCTGGCTGCTGGTGCAGCTGGTGCTTTCTGGACTGATGCAGGAGGTGGTACGGCGCTATATGCTCCTACAAGTCATTCAGCATCATGACATAAGACAGAGCCTCGGGACAGTTTACTATTTTCATCTCTCATTATTTTAGGGTTGGACAAGGGGACACACACCTGCTTTGGGTTTTTTACTGGGAGGAGCCTCGTCTTCAGATGAGGAGTCTTCGCTGCTTGATTCAGCGGCAGCAGCAGGTTTTACTGGGGTGGGTTTGGCTGGGGCCTATGAGGACACAAGACATAAGCCATTGTAGAGGCAGGGATGTGTCCTCTCACCATATTGCTGTGTGTGTGGGTGTTCATGTGGGGTGTCACTGGGACTGAGTGTAACCTGTGATATAACCCTGTACTCCCCACTCAATGACTAATTTGGATTTTTGATAGTCACATTACAGCCATTAAAGTCAGTTGTGTCTACAATAATCAACAATAGCAATCAGTATTTGACTGAGCTCTGACTCTGGAAAAAAAACCCATCAACACCATGTAATAACATTCAGCTCTGACCAGATTCTCTGGAATACCTTTGCTGGTTCTTCAGCTTCAGAATCTGAGCTTTCTTCACTGCTGCTCTCCTGTTTCTTCTGAGCAGCAGGTTTGGGAGTTGTGACAGCACCTGCCTTGGGTTCTATTATTCAGAGGTAAATCAGTCATTTTGGCTCAGATTTAAGTTTCATTGTTGAGACTTAATGGCAGCGACAAACTAACTTGGTGCAGGGGCTTTAGCCGGCTGCTCCTCCTCAGAGTCAGACTCTTCGCTGCTTGAGCTGCTGTCTTTCTTCCTTGTACTCCCTGCAGCAGGAGCAGCAACTTTTTTCGCAGGAGTAGCAACCTTCTTCACAGAAGCCTAAAAGAACAAATAATATTTAGAAACCAGCATCGATAAGTTACATGTCGCATCTTTAATATGGACGTTTCCTCCGACCTTTACAGGAGCCTTCTCCTCCTCCTCAGAGTCACTGCTGTCTTCACTGCTGCTGGACGCAGCTTTAGCAGCTGCTGCCGCTTTAGCAGGCGCCACCTTGGCTGCTAAAACAAACACAAAATAGAATCTGATATCGCAAAACACTTCTAAAAGCCACAGTTCCTACAGGATCCACCAGCCTTCGTGTACCTGCAGGGGCTGCCTTGGCTGGTTTAGCAGCAGCAGCTTCATCCTCGCTGCTCGACTCTTCGCTGCTGGAGCTCTCTGTACTTGGCTTTGCTTTCTTGGATGATGGACCATCAGCAGCTTCACCCTTGGTAGGAGGCACTTTTCTTTTCTTGGATTCAGGAGACCTATGAAGTGAAATCAATGAGTATTAATATCATTTCAATATCCTCAAATAAACAAAGAAAAACATTGAAAATCTGTCAAGAGAAACAACCACTCACTGCACCCAGAAGTTGTAGATGTTGACGAGGTTCTCCTCATTTTCGTCTTGGGGGGTCTGTGGAGGAAACACGTGAGGTATTTAACTAGTACACTCTGTACCTTCAGTTCCTCCTGCAGAGGAGAACACACTGATCTTCAGTGATCATTATTTGAAGTATTAATCCGCCAATGATAAACAACAAGAGGCCGCTGACACGCTGCGTGCAGGTGAGAGCCCCCACGTGCTGACTCTGTCTGTGTCCACAGCCTCCTCGTGCGACATGTCTGGACTCCTCGCTCAGCCTGCGGAGGAGTCGGCGCGTCCACGCGTCTGCGAACCGCACAACAGGGGCCGCTTACCACTTGGGTCTGCTTCAGGAACTGCTGCGCCGCCTTGGTGAACTTGTTGTCCCGCAGAAACGAATACACGTACTTGTAGAGATCACTCGGCACTGAGCTCTTCTCCGCCATCTTTACCACGCTCTTTCTGGAAGGAAGGAAGTGCGCGGAGCTCTGACGCATAATGATGCCGTGGACACACTCCTCGAGACTTGAGATGGCTCACTCCGCTGGGAGAAAACATCATCGTCTCTGGAGAGGATTCATGCGTTTACCTGACCGTAAGTGGGTGTAAATATGAATAATGCAGAATAAACGTGAACCTCTATAGATAATGATTGAACGTTTTCTAATGGTTCAGTGGAAATAATTTCTGCCGGGTGGCGTCAGGAAAATAAGTCGGAGTGAGACCTCTCTCTTGCTCACGCTTCTTCAGTGTAAACGGCGTTACGTTTGTTAGTTGACTAAATCTCTCTTTTTACAAATATACTCAACTGTGGAAAAACATTACATGTTACTAAATGCACAGTCAAGGTTTGATGTAATAACACAACACGAGTCTCAGTCATTTGTTATAGGGGTAATTCTCGTGGATTGCTGTAAAGTGCACGTATTTAGCTTTAGTTTGAACCACAGACTGCTGGGACATGTCCAGGACATGTTCTCTCCCAGATAGAGGAGTGGAGTCTTGTCATGCGGCGCATGCTATCTACGTCATCAGCGAAGACCTTTCCTTGTCCCTCACGTTTCAACATGGTCGTTCTCGCAGAGGAATAACCAGGTGATGACAGAGATCCAGAGCCGACGGAGTTAAACGCGTGTGATTTGAGCGACCACTTCTCTGGAGCCATGCCTCGCTACGAGTTGGCCCTGATCCTGAAGGCGATGCAGCGGCCGGAGACGGCGGCGGCTCTGCGGCGGACCATGGAGACACTGATGGAGCGGGGCGCAGTGTTGAGGGGCCTGGAGAACCTGGGGGAGAGACTGCTGCCCTACAAGATGTCCAAGCACAACCAGAGGCACAGTCGGGGCTCGTACTTCCTGCTCGACTTCTACGCGGCCCCCGACATCCTCCCGGGCGTCTTGAATCACCTGCAGCGAGACGTGGACGTGGTGAGGCCCACCGTGCTGAAGAAGGACGACAAGGCTCCGGACAGTAGCTGCTGCGGCCCCAAACAGTGACTAACAGGTGTGGATAAAGTGCAGCAGCACCTCGTCTCTGTTGAGTGAAACTCTCACCTGGTGTATTAGCAGGAGTGATGCTCGTGCACAATTTTCCAGAACCTTTTTAGGATTGTTGTCGTGAAACACTTGGAAATTTCAGATTTTTCAGTCCGTTGATTCATTTTAAACTTGGATGGAAGACATGAGGCTGCATAGGTGTCTCTTGGGAAAGAGGGTGTAAATGAGCAGCTGAATTATCTGTGTTTACTATTGAGAAACGAATTCCCACAAAGGGTCTTATTACAACTCTGCAAAAGTATGTGTCTGTATTGATATTGGCAGGTTCTGTATAATAACAAATACATCAGAAGGCTGTGCCCCGTAGGTCTTCTTGTTTGTTAAATTCAGCTTGAACCTGAAAGCTGTAAATCCGTGTTCAGTGGAACCTACAGGAAGCAAAAGGTGCAGTGCGTATATAAAACATACTGTAAGTAGCCCTTTGAGCTCATTAACATATATAACAGTGTATGATTTCAAGGTAATACAGATGAATTATTGTCTAAAAGTAGGTGAGCTTCCATAGCACTGACTTACTGTGCCACCAGTGTTGGAATACACATAACTGTGCAAATGTTGCGGAGCCAGAATGATATGTTGTCATTTTAGATTTAGATTTTATTTGATTGACAAGAAATTGACACATTGCAGAGTTTGTCCACCAGAGAGCAGTGGCAGGGTTCCGTTTTTAAATGTCATGATCAGTGCACATTTTTTCACGGTTGATTAATGAACACCTGTTGTCGACATTCATGCAGTCTGTTTCTTTCACCTTCTGCTCATGGAGGTCATGCTTTGCTGACTGCTGTCTCTCAACCCCATGTAATGTGATTTCCTTTGTTTTTCAGGTTTTCACAACTCCTCTCCAGAAAATACATGAAATACACATGATCTTCGACTTTTTCATAGCTGAATATCTGTGTTTGAATGTTATAATAAATTATTTTTTTTCACTTATACTTTCCACTTTTTCTTGACTTCTTGTGAAAGCCTTTTATGGTGGTTCATGTGATGTTCAGTAATGTGATAGGTGTCATTTTCCTTGTCTTTGAGGTAATGCAGGATTTTTTTTTTTTTTTTTTTTTAAGAAAGTTTGCATAAGAGGATATTTCACAACAATTATGTTGAAAAAAATCATGTGATTTATCCCCAGATTTGAATTCTTGTCATTGTGAAAATGTCAAAAGTCAGTTTCAGGGTGAACTGTTTGACAAACTTTAGAGGAAGTGCATCTGCCTGATCTTGTCATCTGACAAAGTTCTGTAAACCAAGGCCATGTCGCAGTAGAAAGTAAAAAGTCCTGTTAGATTGTGAGAGATTGGGCTTAACAATGCTAAACAAGAATGTTCTTGGCTGGAATGGAATTACCTGTGCTTTGACCACATATCATCTAGGTTATATACATCTTTCTGTCTGTGTCTGTTATGATTATTATGCCCTTATAATTATTTATTTTCTATTTTGTAAAATTTCTTGAAATTAGCAATGTATCTTAAGTTATATATCAGATACTGACATAAAGAACGGTGTTTTGCCATTGTTTAGCAAAGAAAGAATCTATGTTCAGCTTTTAGAATAAGGAATTTACAGGTTTCCTCTTAACTGCATCTAGGTCAAACGGAGTTTTTATTTAAGTTTTGAAAAAGTCTCGGTGTTCTAGGGTTACTGATGAGCTCACCGGTCACGTGGTCGAGCAGTCAGCTGACTGTGAGACACCATAAAGGCGTGACGCCGCTCCGCCGTCTGCATTGCAGAGATCACAACTCCCGATCATCTTCAACAAGCGAAGCAACAGAAACAGCCGAAAACAGCGCAGTCATGCTGCTTCTAACGCTGCTCTTCGTGTCCACAGGTAATGTCAGAGCCTCGGCCGAGGGCACAGTGTTGTTGCGAATGCTGTGTTGAAGCTGTTAGCTCGCAGTAAAGGCCGACATGTTTTCTAACTGAAGTGAGTTTCAACATGAGAACGCGGAAATGTCTGAAGCGGCTAATGCTAACTGCGTATACTGGATGTTGTCTAAACAAAGTCGGGCGTCTGTCCTCTTTAAAATAACCTGAAACAGAATGGAGGTTGAATTCGCTGATCGTTTTTAGTGAATATCACCATTTATGTTTAGTTATTTTGAGGTTGGCCTTTGTTTGCTCAGTCTCGGCCAGTGTTGTTATTGAAGCCGTAGCCTGCTAGCTAGCAGCGGTTAGTTAGCTAAAAGGCCACTTGAATGCTAGCACTGGGTCAAGGCACGTAGGGAGATGTACACACAGCTAGTTAACACAGTAGTTAGCTAACTTGTACTGTAGGGCTCGTGTTGGGGGATATTCACGTCGATTTCAAATAATTTTACCATTTTTTTCAGAAACTCACTCAGGGCCTTTTTACAGAATAGGATATTTTGTTGACCCTTCACCCTTGGTTTGGTTTCAGAGAAGTTCATTAAATGCTTGTATGCAACTTGCTTCATCACTAACAGTCATCTCATCTGTTTGCGTCATAGACAAATAAACGCATGACATATTTCTCGTTTGGCTTTGTTACCTAAATGATTTATATCCTAGTTTGCTTTCATTCGCGCTGAAGCTGATAGTGATTTTGGTTGATTCAAGTCATGTTAGTACTGTGTGTATTTGGTGCATCATCTTTTCTAGCTTTTAGTCTTACAAAATGTATGTGGGTAGATCATTTGCACTTCCACTATCTTCCAAAGATTCTCTGTATTAAGCTTTGGACTAACACATTGATCAGGGAGTGTCGTGTTTTTCCTCGTCTTATCTGAAGTTGCTTGGGGGATGAAAACTGAAATGGGTCAAACGTTGTTTTTAAATAATGTCTTGTCTGCACAGCTTTTTGCTTGTTGTTGTGTCAGAATAAACTGATTTAATGTGTGATCTGTTTCAGGGTCAATGAAAGTTTCACAAGAATATGTCTATGTATGACACTGCCCTTCTGTCATAAATCTTTGACCTATCTATGACAGGGAACAACAGAAACACACTGCAGTTTTTCCAAGCTCTGTCCTTCCCTGTAGCCTGTAAATGGTTGACTGTAGTGCTGAGGTTGTAATATTGAGGAATGTCTTCCCCATCGGTACAGCCTGTCTCTCCCAGAACAGCTTGTTGTTTTGACTGCTCATGTGACTCCAGTCGGAGGGTGGGAGTGCCCTGCCTGCTCTATGGCTGCACTGGTATGAGTTCTGAGAGAGGGGAGGGGGCTTCACAGTTTTCAGGGACCAAAGGTTTGTTGGTTGCTGGGCCACCTTTTTTATGACATTATCACTAAAGTTTGCTCACCTGAGGGAGCAGTGGTCGCTTTCACTTCAATTTTTCACTTCAGTAAAATGTATTTTGTGCTGCACTCCCTTTTTCAGTTGTGGGACTTAATCCTGACCCTAGTTCTGCTTTATGTGCACTGGTTATAACTGGCTTGTGGTAGCTGGTGGGAAGTAATTATGCTTACACTAATCACCAATTTAAACTCATAGGATTTAGTATTGTTACTTGAACAGTTATAAAAAAGCTGAACAGGCTTCTGTCCTCTCAGAGCAAGTGCAACAACAAGTCTTAACTGTATTTGATTCGCTCAGGGAGGCTGGAAAGAAACTGTCTTGGCAGAGGATTGAATCTGTCTTTATTTCCTAGTTGGCTGAAAATTTGTTTGTTCATTGAAATGTCAAAATGAAATATTCCCAATTTGGAATTCATGCATGACAAACACATTTATCCCCAGCTAAAATTTGAATCAGACCGTAGACAGAGTTCATTTACCTGCAGATATACAAGAAGATGTCTCTATACTGAGCCCTTCACAATGACTAAAAAAAAAAAAAACACTTCTTCTTGTAAAGGTTTCAGGAACATAGAGTCTTGAGTTTTTTCATGGGTGGTAACCTCATTGTTTAATCTCCATATTTATTATTATCTGCACTTAAGATGTTAGGTGAAACCACAAACTGCGACAAGAAACTGCCAAAAGATAATATCTAGTATTTTACTAATACTAGTAAAAATTTGTTTTGTTCCTAACAGTAACAAAAAAATCCTAGAAAAATGTTTCACCGTGTGATCTGTTTCTGAATTCTGTGAATCCTTTGAAACCATTTTTTTTGCTTTGCAGTTGCAGCAACACCTCTGCTGGGCACAGAGCAATGTGCTCGTGGCCCCCTCTACTGGTGTCAGAATGTTAAGACTGCGTCTGTGTGTGGAGCTGTGACTCACTGCCAGCAGAACGTGTGGAACAAGCCTCAGTTGGTGAGACTGTTTTTTCACTTTGTTTTTATAATTTATTTCAAAGATTGTGACAAGTGCATCATTATGTTTATTCTAGAAACTGATCTTGTTTATTTTCCTTTATATTAAATTGTATCACTATCAGAACTCACTTTTTATTTATGTAATGTACATGTAAGAAATATGACATAATGCATATTAATTTGACACATTCATTGTTTTTCAGAAATCGGTGCCATGTGACTTGTGTAAAGAGGTGTTGATTGTGGTGGAGCAGATATTGAAGGACAATGCAACTGAGGTTAGATTTAACAACCTAAAACCAGTCTAACGAGAGGGAATTCAACTTGACAATACTTTGAGATTTAAACAACAGTTAAATACTGATGTCTGGTTGTATCTGTGATTGCAGGGTGAGGTCCTTGAGTATCTGGAGAAGGCCTGCCAGCTCATCCCTGATAAAACTATGAGCGCTGAGTGCAAAGAGGTGGTGGATGACTATTTTCCCATCATTATCGGAATTATTACTGGAGAACTGGTAAGCACCGTCAACCAATTAACAAGCCATTGTGCGTTTCTTGTTTTCTTAAATATCGACTCACTGGTCAAGCTTCAATGTAATAATCACCTGAAATAAAAATTAGTTTAGAGCCACAACAAATTAGCTTTTTAATTTCGCTATTACTTAAGTCAAAGTTTGTTCTAAGAACAAGTTTGGGCACATACATATGAGATACAACCAAGCATACCCCAAGATCTTATTCATGTTTGTCAGTTTAAAGTTCAGCCTCATCTAAGACTCTGAAATGGTCCATCTGCCCTTTGAAATCTGCGGAAGGGAAAATGTGCAGCAAGCTAAATGAGGGCTATTGATGGGGAAGTGAGTCTCAAGTCTAAAGGGGAACAGATGAGTGATTGTGTAAACCCCATGACTGGGAGACCATTTAGTGCAGGCTTCTTTGTATCAACTTTCACCTGCTCTAACCATGTTTCAGATAGCACTTCCCTATAAAGTGAAGTTCCATTTATTTAATCCAGTTAATTTTGTGGCTTTAGGAGGATCCTGGTGTTGTCTGTGGTGCCCTCGGGCTGTGTCAGTCTCAGCAGGCAGCTCTGGCAAAGGTTGAGGCCCAGCAGCAGCTTGTGTCCAATGAAATCCCTCAGGTCGACCTTGCCCAGCCTCTGACTCCTTTTCTCCTCAACGTGCCTGGACTCCTCTATCCTCAGAAGAGTCCCAAACAGGAGGCTCCAAAACAGGTAATAAAATGACTTTCCTCTGCATCCACACAGACATTATGTTCTTCCATTGATTTTGCTCTGAATTTTGTCTTTCTTGTAGAAAGACGATCAGGTGTGCCAAGACTGCATCAAGTTCCTGACTGATGTTCAAGCTGAAGTTAAGGCCAACTCCTCATTCACAGACACTCTCATTGAGAATATTGAGAATCAGTGTGACCTGCTGGGGCCAGGCATGTCCGACTTGGTAAGACTCACACAAGTTCAGCAGTTTTGGGATATTTAAAAAAAAAAAACCTGTCCCAAAAATTCTGTATATTAACTGTTTTCCTCATTGCAGTGCAAGCAGTATGTCGCCAACTATGGCGTCTTAATTGTTGAGCAGCTCATGTCCATGGTGAGTCTTCCAACTTTTCCAATTCATGGTGTAAAAGACAATTTGTTTTTGTTCTCTTTAACCTGAATGGCCACTCTATCCTAATAAAGTATTGTGTGCTTATTAAACTATTCATCAAGGCTATTGATTGATAAGTAATTGTTGGTGGTGCTAAACCCATGCCACTGAATCTATTCATATCTCTGGATTCCTCACTTTCTCTTCACATTTTATTTCATCTTTTTTCATGTGTGATTGTTCTTTTCTGTTGTCCTGTCCATTCATGTTGTCTTGCTCCTTTTTTTTCATCCCGCTCTGGGTTTTGTGTGCTGCTTCCCAGGAACAGGTAGGTCTCCTCTGTGTTCAGTCTGTAGCCTCTTAACCATCAGCTGCTTTTTGTGCTGTCCACTCACTCAGCCACAGTATAGGTGCATGTGCAACAATTCTGACTTGTATCCATAGACAGTACCTGATCACAGTTTGTTTGGCAAGGGAGTGCTTGTTGGAACACAGTGTCATTAATATCCCCTCACAATGCAGCCATTGTTAAAGTATGCTACATGAAATGATAGCTCCACTTGAAGAGTCTATAACAAATAACATGTTTGTTATGTCTCTTAAATACTAAGTTCTGAGCAGCGGGTTGAAACATGCCTTTCAGGTGTGTGGTGGTATATGGTATAAGAAAACCGCTTACATGTGTTTTTTTGGGTGGGGGATTGATAGATATTTGCATGTTTGGTAATGCTGTGGTATGATTTGTAGACTTAAACATGGTTTATGGTAATAGCATGCAGTGTGGCCTATTTACTCAACTAACCATTGGCCATGTATACTAATGTTTATGATTTTTGTCCTCAGCAACCCAAGGACATCTGTGTCCACGCTGGCTTCTGTACTGATTCTCTGAAGAAGTTTTTCCCCATGCTGAAGCTTCAGGCTGCCAAGACTGTGTCCATGACCAAGAAGATTCCAGCTGTCAAGATGATCCCCGCCACAAAGCTGGAGACTGTAAGTCAAAACAGGCTCACATATAAGCAGTTATTGATAGAAGATAAAAATAAACTGCAGCTCTGTATTTCATGCCATCATGAGACATTGCCACATTGTCGCTGTGTGTTCTAGCCCATGGTGCGTGTCAACGAGTCTCCAACATGTGCCATCTGTGAGTTTGTGATGAAGCAGCTGGAGGAAATGCTGGAGGATCAGAAGACAGAGGTGTGACACATGCAAAAAAATACATCCATTATCTTAATCCCAGAAACTCCTGTAAAGGGACTAATGGTGTTCAGACGCTGCTCTAGTTTCGAGCTGACTCTTTTGTGTTTATCTCAGGAGGAGGTGCTTCAGGCTGTGGAGAAGGTGTGCACATACCTGCCCTCCACTCTGACTACCCAGTGTAAGGACCTGATCGAGACATACGGGCAGGCTATCATTGAGCTGCTGGTGCAACAAGCTGACCCCAAGACTGTCTGCACAGTGCTGGCTCTCTGTAATGATGCCAGCCGTGCATATGTCCGTAAGTTGCCATTCTTTAATGGGAGAAATGAAACATAAAATAATTGTAGTTTTGTTTTCACTAGTGTGAATGAATCTAAATGTATTTAGCTGCAATGTGCAACTTGACCACTAGATGTCAAATTCTGCACACTGAACCTATCAACTAAATGCTGAATGCAGCATGTGAATGAATGTGTTGGCAGCACATGGTGTATGTTAAGGATCTTATTGCATCATCATTTTACCCATGTTTTTTTTCCCCACATGAAGCGCAACACTGATTTCTGTTTGTATTGTTCCTAGCTGCTCTTGACCTGACTCGCTTCAAGGCAGGTGGATACTGCAAGGTTTGTGAAATGGTCGTTACCTACATCGATGGGATTCTGGAGAAGAACGCCACAGAGGAACAGATAAAAGAGGCTGTGAGGAAAGTGTGCAGCTTCCTGCCTGACTCTTTCCAGACTGAGGTGAGAAATTGTACCTTCTAAGATTGTGTGACTTTCACCCATCCTTCTTGGATATCAGACGTATATTAACCCCTGTATCTGTGTGTGTCTCCAGTGTGACCAGTTGATTGTACAGTATGAGCCAATAATTGTCGCAGTCCTGCTCCAGGCACTCGACCCAGAATTCGTTTGCATGGTAAATCAACATTTATTCATGAAACTATATCCAGTGTTGTCGTAATCCTCATTTTAACGGGAAGAAACGTTGTCCCAGACTATTAAAGTTAATATATTTTTCTTCCCATATATTTCTGGGAATAGCGAATGAATTTGATATCCTACACTACATCCCAACAGCCTAGTTTAATAATTGAGTTTTGTGTGTCACACAGAAAATAGGGGCGTGTCCTGAAGCTGAGCAGAAGCTGCTGGGAACAGAGCAGTGCAGCTGGGGACCTGCATTCTGGTGCAAAAACATGGAGACAGCATCTCGGTGCAATGTGAGTAATTTAAGATTTTTTTACAACACCAGATATCTCGAGTGTGGTGATCCTGAAGCCTATTTAGAGAATATGAACAATCCTAATTCCATATCCCTTCATGTAAACTGTTAATATACATTGTTCTTTTAATAAGCATGTCCCAACTGCTTGTTTCTGTCTTTCAGGCCGTGGCTCACTGCAAACGTCATGTGTGGGTATAGAGGAAGAAGAAAAGTAGGGAATTGAAAAGAAATAATCTGGTAGTGCTGCTTCCCGGTTTTATTTTGTGTCCTGTTTCTTTTTTAATAGAGTTAAATGACTTTTGTTTCAACTTAACTCTGATATTTTCAATGATGTCTTGGAGGAAAGGGACTGGACCTTTTTTTGGCAGGGGTGGGGGACAGGGACAGAGTGATCAATGTATAGTGGCCTGCAGCTCACATTCTAAAGGCCTCATGGTTCAGTGTGTTAATGACTCACATTACCTTTAGTAGGATGTCAAATCTTTGAAACAAACTTCTATTTTGTAGACATGTGTTAGATCTTGTTAAAGTAGCTGATGTGGAGGTGATTAGTCTGAGATTATATCTACCATTGTTTGCACTCTTCCTGTTGTTTGTAAATCACTGCATTTCTAATTTGATTTGTCTGCTTCAAATCTGAGCACACTGTAAATTTTTAACAATTAAAGTGATCCCAATACACTGCAGTCTCTTTATTTTGGTATTGTTAAAATGAATCCATCTGGTTCCTTATTTGTTATGCAATGGCTATTTCTGCAAATTGTTGTTCAACCTCGAATAACTTACCAAATGGTATGTCACCCAAAAAACAAAGTCAGTTTTTTATGGTGTCCAAAAATCGGGAAAAATCAGTTTTTTTATGTCATCTGAAAAACTTAATCAACCCCATAGGTTGTGTTGTCAAAAAGATGGAAAAAAAGAGTCAGTTTTGCATGTGATCCATTTTTTTTTAAAGTTAGTTTTCTGTCATCAAAAAAAAAAAAAAAAACAGTTTTGTATGGCGTCAAAAATCAAAATATGTCAGTTTTGTATGTTGTCAAAAAATGAAAAAAAAAACAATTTTGCATGTCATCATAAAAACGAAAAAAGTCAATGAAAAATTCAATTTTGTGAGTTGCCTGAAAAAAGAAAGTGTTTTGCATGTCATCCAAAATTTTTTTTTTTTAAATCAGTTTTGCATGTCATCAAAAAAATTGAAAAAGCAATTTTCTGTCTTCAAAAACATGAAAAGTCTGTTTTGTTTGTCATCCAATTTTATTTAAAAAGTAAGTTATGTATGTTATCAAAAAAAAATTGAAAAATCAGTTTTGTATGTCTGCAAAAAAAATAAAGTCGTCCTAAAAATGTAAAAAGTCAGTTTTCGTCATAAAAACGAAAAGAGTCAATGAAAAATTCAATTTTGTGAGTGTCTGAAAAAGAAAAAAAGTCTGTTTTGCATGTCATCCAAATTAAAAAAAAAAAAAAAATCAGTTTTGCATGTCGTCAAAAAAGTTGAAAAAAATGTCACTTTTGCATGTCATCAAAAAAATTGAAAAAGCAATTTTCTATGTCTTCAAAAACATGAAAAAAGTCTGTTTTGTTTGTCATCCAAAATTTAAAAAAAAAAGTCAGTTTTGTATTTTATCAAAAAACTTTAAAGTCAGTTTTCTGTCACTAAAAAATTGGAAAAAAACTGTTTTGAATGGTGTCAAAAAAAAAAATGAAAAAAATCAGTTTTGCAAATTGTCATAAAATGAAAAAAGTCAGTTTTCTGTCATCAAAAAATTGAAAAAAAAAACTGCTTATAAAAATGAAAAAAATCAATTTTGCACA